>JXTB01000167.1:575483-654737 GCA_002914805.1 Parasponia andersonii
TGCGATGACTTTCATCATATGTTCCCAAACTGGAGTACCCTTCTTTTGACGAAGATTCATAAATGCACTTGTAGCCTCATTTCTAGCTTGACGACTGAGACTGGCAAACATTTCATCAATACTCAGCATAATGTCAATAGCAGTATCCATCCCACGATGTTGTTGTTGCAATATATTGCTCATTGAGACAAGTATATTGCATTTATCCATCTCATCAGATTGCTTCCACTTGTCATATAAGTTTCTTTCATCATTGGTGGGTTCCTCAGTTGGCTGAGCAGGACATGGAGTGGTGAGAACTCACTTATATTTATAAGCAGTAAGCACTATGTCTAGGTTACATTTCCAGTCTACATAGTTTTCACCATCCAGCTTGTTTTGTGTGAGTAAAGTGGATAAAGGATTAAGTGCCATATCTATTGGAAAATAAATAAACATTCCACATATAAGCAAACATCATTTATTATGTTTAGAATAATTAATATAAAGCATTTAAGCATATAATATGCAAGTGAAGTATCCCTAAGACTATCACTTATATTCATGGTAATTTAACCTACCACTGATTACAAGCCTCCTACAGGAAGTCATCAGCAAGTCAAAATGAATCAATTTCAATTAGTAAATAGACAGATAACTCTTATCACATATTTCTAATTACCATTCTCTTTGGTCATCTAATTGACTAATAAGAACTCCTACAGGAGGATATTAATGTTTCGAGTTAAGTGTTTATCCATTGTTTCGGTAACTAAGCTTTCTATATAAGACCGTCTCCTATGGGCGATCAGCCTCATACAGTCTACCTAGTACCTTATCCTTAGAAGCTCATTTCGAGTATTACCCGGATGAAAAAACCCTCTTACGGGAGCTCAGTAAGATTCAGAGGCAAGACTCATCCTAATACATAATGAACCAACGATGGAGACCATAGGTATCACATACCTTCTCCTACTCAATATGTTATACTAAGAGATTTATAGATTTTACCCAGTTATCTAACTAGTTTAGTAACCTAAAATCAATTATGTAAGTATTTTTGCATGAGAGTAGCTCTAATTTTCTATATGAAATATTACTAAAAATCATGTAATAATACTTAATTATTAGGCTTACATGCAACATTATCCTAATAATACCAAAGTAGTAAGCAGATAAATAATTAATTGTTAATGATTTATTAATTTCCGGTAATTTAAAATTATTTAACATTTAAATATTTCTAATTGATAAGATGATGTTAAATATTTAAATATGGAAGATAATATTTAAAATTTAAATTAGAAAAGATTTTCATAAAATCGAATTAGTTTAAATAAAAGATTTAACTAATTAAATCTCCTTAAATATCTTAAATTTAAATTTCAAGTTTTGAAATCTTAATTTGAATTTAACTTCCTTAAATATCTCTCATTATCTTATCCTGTCAGATTTGAATTTCAAATTCAAATCAATATCTAATCTCATTACATATCTAACAACCATAAATTCAAATTTGAAGATTTGAAAAGATAGTCCGATTTAAATTTAAATTTCAAATCTTCATAAAATTCAAAATTTAAAAGATAGAAGATTTTACAAATAAAATCTCCTACAATATCTCTAATTTGAATTTAAACAAATTTAAAACTCAAAAATAGATTACCAACTCTCATATAATCAATTTTTAAAAAATATCTATTCAAATTTGAATTTAAAACTAAAAGGATATTATCTTATAATATCTAATTTTTAAAAATTTCTATTTAAAAATATCTCTAATTATTCAAACAATAATTAAGATATTATAGATACCAAACATATTCATAATTCAAATTAAAATATCCTATCAATTTAAATTTCAAAAATTCAAATTTAATAAGGATTTTAAAATTTTGAATTTAAAATTTAATCTATTAGATTTCTTAAAACTAGGGATAAATTAAATTAATTTTAAAATGAAAATAATTAAAATTATGGCCGAAAATGCGAAACGTGTCAGTTCAAGCCGACAGACGGAATGGGAAGCTGGTATATGGCCACGCTCGGGACAACTACCGGGCACCAATGGGCTCACATAACGCTACACGGCCTCACTCGGGACAACTCTCGAGCGACAATGGGCTTGCATAATTCTCGTATGTCAAATATACGAGGCGACACCCTGAGCGGCGAAGGCACGGGAGGCCACCCACGCGGCCGGCATGCAGGAGGCCGCCCACAGGCCATGCACAGATCACATCCTCACGGCCAGCGGGGCCATACCCACGCGCCATGCACGGATCACATCTGCGGGGCCAGCAGGGCCATGCCCGCGCGCCATGCGCAGGGTGATCCAGCACGGCATACGCAGGCTAGCCGCCCGCAGGTCACGCAAGGATCGAATCTGAGCAGCGAGCAGGGACGTGCCCGCACTGCATGCGCAGGGTGCACCTGCACAGCCTGCGCAGGGAGGCAGCCCACAGGCCACACGCGGATCGTATCAACACGGCCAGCGGCACCTCACCTGCACAGTCGTGCACAGGGTCGTGCCTGCATGGCCCGCATGCAGGTCACACCTGCGGGGCTGACGTGGGCAGTGCACGCGACCTACGCAGGGAGGCAGCCCACAGGCCATGCGTGGATCGCATCAATGCATCCAGTGGCGCCTCACCTGCACGGCCATGCACAGGGTCATGCGGGCATGACCCATTTGCAGGTCACACCTGCAGGGCTGACGCGGGCGGTGCGCACGGCTCCTAGCCTTGCACCGCTCCGTCGTTTCGTTTGTTTTTTTTTTTTAAATTGAAAAAAATAACAGTTTTCATAAAACTCCAAAAAGAATTAAAGATTAAAATGTTTCCATGCATAGTTTTATCAAGAACATAAAATATGAACACATAGATATCAAGAACATGCCGAAAAACGAAAATGAAAATAAACATGATCATTTCCTCATAGCAATATCTAATCAAATAATCATTCAAACTCATTAAATCTATTGACCATCATACAAACTAGAGCATACTCATAATATGAACAAGACCAAACATAAACAAAAACTTTCTGGAAATCAAAAACACCAATCAACAAGAGAATAGACCGGAGTAAATATGCTAGATCAATAATAAAACTTTCCAAAAATCAAAAACATCAATAAACAAGAGAATAGCCCGCAGTAAAATATGCTAGATCAACAATAAAACAAAGCTCTGGTACCAATTGCTGGTGTTAGCTGGAATAAATTTCCGGAAAATATTTTCATAAAATCATTTTCAAGAACACCATAATTTTGTAAAATTAAGAAACGCAGCAGAATTGGTCGTTGCGTTTCAAATTTTTCTTCTACAAAACGTTTCGGATCGTGATCTAACATAAATTAAATCTCGATCTAGACAAGAACAATACCCAGATTCACTCTACAACCTTCTTGTCTTCTCAACTATTCTCGAAAGCTATTTGATTGATCCGATGGGTGGTCACCTTCTTGATTTCTAACAAAGAGATCCTCAGATAAACAAGAAGACAATCTCTTCGAACCGATTTCTCCAGGATGGCCGAAACACTACGGACAGTGAATCTCTAGTGGTGGCCGATTTTCTCTACTCTCTCTCTCTCTCTCTATTATGCATATGACACTCTCTTCCTATATCAGTATTTCACATGTAACACTTGTATATATATGCTAGAGAACTTTTCTCTTAACTATAGAGAGATTAGTAAACCTTAATGGGCTTATTGGGCTTGTTGGGCTCAATTGATCATCAAATAATAATTGGGCTTTAATTTGAGCTAGACAGGGGACAAGATAGATCCATAAAGCCCAAGCTCCAGTAGACCATATACCTAATATCATAATTAACTCTTAATTATGATTGGGCCTTGTCCATTAATATTGGGGCACACCACTATAGGCCTAATATTAAACTCTTGGACTAAATGTCATTTATTTTTCTGTGAAGCTTATTAACAATTAATTCGTTTGATCCATTTAGCATATACTATACCTATAGAAATACCTCCAATACAATGCTATACTAGTAGGGTGAAATTACTATATTACTCCTCTAGTACATATTTATCTTTGAGTTGCCATTTTTCATCTAATGAATAATAGTTGACTATGGTGTTTGTATCTTCTTCTATGAACACAGTCAAGTTCACATAGTGAATATCAGGGCCCTAGTTTATATTATCCAAGTACATGAAAAAACTCAGAGTGACATCATATGCATAGTGTCCATCATAAAAAACATTCTGCACATTTCATATACCTTATCTTCCAAGATACTGGAGTTCGAACCATAAATCAGAACTAGTCCTTTAGTAACTCAAAAAGACAAAACACATGAAAGTAAGTTCGTTAATCACTAGGATTAAGGTCTTTTATAATAGTGCTAGATTAGTAAAATTAGAAATTTGAATTACGGCACTTAACCTCAAATTCTAATTAACTAGGTCCTGCTTGATGCTGTTATAATTTTCTTATAACACACTAGTGTTTCTATCTGAAGACTCACTTCGATAATTAGAGACTTCATTAATTCAATAAACAACACTATATTTTATGGCATAGTAAAGTATTCCATCTTCAATACGCAAAATGCAAGTAATTTAATTTAGACATAATGAAATAAAGAATATAATATCTCCCACATATGAACTCATCATACGAATATTTCTTTATTACTTATTTCATGTCTTGGAATCTTTTAGATATTTGCATAAGATAAATATACACATCACATGTATATCAATGGGACATAAATGAAATAGAAATTCATAACATGGAATTTATTAATAATAAATAGATACTAAACATTCTAATAAATATTATTTATAATGTCTAAATAATAAACTGTTTTATAGGACATTATTCTAAGAGCAACCACTTGAGCTCTTATTGCCCCTTGAGTATAGAGTCCGCTCACTTTATGGGGAACCATAATCAATACCAATGCAACAATCCCTATTCCAATGCTTACAATATGGGATGGAGAAACCATCCAAATTTCCCTTAGAGTAACTAAAACTAATAAGGGTAGAATTGAAATGCAAGAACGATGCAACATCAAGGATTCCAGAATCAAGAGCAATTATCATAAGAGAAGAAGCCATCTATAGAGGAGATACTTACACAGTACATTACAAAGAATGAAACTAACCTCCAAAATCAAGTAGTCACCATGAGAACCTTGGAGACACAACTTGGCCACTTAACCAATGCTTTAACCAACTAACCTCAAAGAGCGTTACCAAACTGAATCCAAGAAATAAGGCAAGGAGCATTGTGATGCCATCACATTTAGAAGTAGGAAGGAGTTAGTGAAAAATGTTGAGAAGCCTACTTTACTGTCAAAGCCAATGGTTAAAGAAGTTGTTAAAGAAGAGTATACCAAGGAAAGTGATATAGCAAAGCCAATCCAAGATATGAGCATTGAAAGTTCCTCAATCTCACTATCAATGCCATGTCCTTACAATCCACCATTGCCATTTCCTCAATGATTTCAGAAGAAGAAGCTAGACTAACAATTCTCCAAGTTCTTAGAAGTGTTCAAGCAATTGCACATCAACATCCTCTTCGCCGAAGCACTTGAGCAAATATCAAGCTATGTTAAGTTCATAAAAGAGATCCTTTTTAAGAAAAAGAGATAGAGGGAATATGAGATCGTCGCTTTCACAGAGGAGTATAGTACAATTCTTTAAAACAAGCTTCCTCCTAAGCTCGAGGTTCTGGAAAGCTTCAGTATTCCTTGCACTATTGGCGATCACTTCTTCAGTATGGCAGTATGTGATTTGGGAGATAGTGTCAATTCGATGCTATTCTCTGTGTTTCAAAATCTTGGTTTGGGTGAGGCAAGACCTACTACAGCTATGCTCCAATTTATGGATCGATCAACCAAGTATCCAAGGGGAATTATTGAGAACTCATAAAAGTGGATAAGTTATTCTTCTATGCAGTTTTCATTATTCTTAATATGGAGGAAGATGAAAATCTTCCAATTATCCTTGGAAGACCATTCTTAGCAACCGAGATGATGGTCATTGATGTATATAAGGGAGAACTTACTATGAGAGTGAAGGATCAAACTATATCCTTTAATGTGTTCAAAAAGGTGGATTCTCCTAGTAGCATCGATGAATGTTATAGAATGGACTTAATGAAGGAGAATATTGAAAAAAATTCCTTGAAGGAAGCTCTGTTGATCAGTCATGAAAGTTCTATTGTTCATTCAGTTGAGGTAGAAGTAAAGAAAGCTCAAGAGAACACCAGTGTTGTGGAAGCCTCACAACATTCTTTCAAGTCCAATCCTCTAATTAGAGTCATGATGTCTTCACTCTCATCTTCCAGCCATCATAAACCTAACAAGAAGGATAAAAGGAAGCAAAAGACAAAAAAAAAAAGCAAGCATAGTGATCATCACTTTGAACTAGGACTAAGAGGTGTGCTTGGTTCGTCTTGTCTAAAACTCTTTCTAGGCATGCTCAAGGCAAGATGGTCAAGGCCATTTGAAGAGACCAATCTATCTCCATACACTGTAACTAGAAGAATCAAACTAAATATTCGAAAGCTCAAGGAGTGCCTAGAAGGATATCTTGATCATGCTAAATCTTCCATTGCCTTACCTAATCCTTCATAAAGGGTGGCAATGTCAAGCTAAGGACGTTAAACAAGCACTACTTGGGAGGTAACCCAAGAATGTTAATAAGGAGGGAATCATGTTTTGAAGTTCTTAATATGTTTGTTTTGAAGACAAGTGATGAATGTGTTGATGGAAGGACTTGATTACAAAAAAATAAAGTGTTGCAGGCATTTTGGGCAACCCGGCACCATCCTAAAACGCCAAAGCCAGAAACTTGACACTGTAGCACTAAATAAGGCACACCCCAGTGCCAGTTTTGGCTGGAATCCCAGGTCTTGGAGCCCCGGTGCCACTTTATGGCGCTATGGCGCCACTAGTCCAGAGAAAAAAAACAAACAAATAAACAAACTTACCACTATTTAGCACTGTCGCCATCATCACCGTCAGCTAAAAGTGACCAACTTGGCAATCACCGCACATTTGAGGCCGACTGAGTAGCTTTCAATCAAATAAGTACTCATTCATAATTGTTATTTCATGTTTAGTGCATTTGGGACAATGCACATTTTAAGTTTAGGAGAAGTGTTTAGCACTTACCTACTTATGTCTTTATGAACATCTTAATTAGTTAAACTTTTAAACTATTTTTCCTGTGTTTTATTTTATTCAGTATCTTTTTTCTTTCATAGTATATTTTTCTTTTGTTTATTTGTTTGATTATGTGTTGTTTAGAGCTTCTGATAGAGGTTAACGATCGATGATATTTTTGTGAGTTTGTGTGAAATAATTCTTTGCAAATATTTAGTATTGTGACTGTTTGTGTGCTTAAATCTTTTGTGGTTTTGCTTTGTGAACAGCTCTTGAATATATTTTGCTCATAGTTATGAGAATTTAACCTTGAATTGCTTAGAGTAGCTTTATGCTTGTGACTCTGAAAAAATTTGAGTCTCACATCTTCTTAGAACTTGTTTAATTGTCTATCGAGGCAAAATCCTAAACTAGTTGAAAATCGAAGAAATGATGTAGGCTATTTATGGACCGATTGAGCCTTTTAAGCCTACCCTTTAAATGTGATATCCTTAGTCACCTTCTTTGAGCTAATTTCTCAATTTTTTCAGTTTGTAAGCTAGTAAACTCTTCTTACCAAAAAATATTTTCCCAAAGAACCTCAATTTACACCATATATACTTGAAAGTAAATTTTGAACTTGTGATGAAGTGTGAGTAGTTTATGAAAAACAAAAAGGGGAAGCCTTTTGAAGGAAGAAGTTTGACTACCTTAAATTGGTAGTCAGTTTAATAAAAAGTTAAAAATAGGTCAAAAACTAAGTTTAAGGGAAACAATTATAGTATGCTTGAGAGAATTATAATCATTGAGCAAAAAAGGCATCCACAGTGTGATTAACCTAAATGATACTATTCCATCCACACATACCCAAGCTTACACACAAGTTGAGTAAAGACCTATCTTTAATTGAGTGTTATTCTACATCAGTGGAGATTGACATAAAAAGAAGGCTTATAAGATGACTTATTCACTTTCATCGAGACAGCTCTAAATGTATATCCTAAATCTATATAAAGCGATCTGAGTGTGATTGGTTAAATGTAAGCAGTTATTATACACATACTAAGAGTTGATAATAAAGTGAAGCCACTAGCATATTTAAAATTCTAAAATGTTATGATGCTTCAAAGTTTCATTTAAGTGATGTATCTTTTAAAGAGTGTTGAGACAGCATTAACCTCATTCAAAAGACTCAGTTGTTTGTCTTAGTTTTTTTTTGTGTGTGTTGTTTTAGTTAATTCTTGCTTGTTCATTTTTGTTATTTTAGCTTAAGGACAAGCTTTACCTTAAGTTTGGGAGAATTTGATAAGTGTATTTTACACTTATCTTTAATATCCTTTCAAGGATAAGAATTACTCATCATCAAGCTATTTTTACTTGCTTTGTTATTTTTTATACACGTTTTAGGTGAGAGGTCATTAAGAGGAAAATTCCAGCTTTTTAAGTGAAATCGAGGCCAAACTAAAGTAATTTCAATAGCAATTTCAATCATTTGCGAGCAAAGATGGATGAACGAATATCTCAATAGTGTTAGTAATGTAAGAATGAAAGAAGTTTGGTAAAACTAGGCGCTATAATGCTAAATTGGTGCCGCAATGCCAAAAGTTCCAGAGAACTAGCACTGCGGTACCACTTCCACGGCACTGTAGCACCACTCCACGATGCTGCAGCACCACTTCCACGGCACTGTGGCACGGTGACATTAACATTGTGACACTGCAGTGCCCCGTCTATGGTGTTGTGGTGCCATCTTCTGGGTATTGTGGATATCACGTTGCTGCAGTGCCACTCATTTGATCGTCTTGGCGCCACGGCACCAAATTTGGTGTCAAAGTGCCAGAAGTGCAAACATATTGCAGAATTTCAAGATTGTAGCTGGTTTGTCTCTTCTATATAAACTCTCTAGCACTCGTCTGATGAGGAGACGACAGGGGGAACGAAAACCCTAGCAACTAAGGGTTCCTAGAGCCATTTCTAAGGAAGAAACAACATCAAGGAGAGCATTCAAGAAGAAAGAGAATTTAATATCCTTTCAAGGATAAGAATTACTCATCATCAAGCTATTTTTACTTGCTTTGTTATTTTTTATACACGTTTTAGGTGAGAGGTCATTAAGAGGAAAATTCCAGCTTTTTAAGTGAAATCGAGGCCAAACTAAAGTAATTTCAATAGCAGTTTCAATCATTTGCGAGCAAAGATGGATGAATGAATATCTCAATAGTGTTAGTAATGTAAGAATGAAAGAAGTTTGGTAAAAACTAGGCGCTATAATGCTAAATTGGTGCCACAATGTCAAAAGTTCCAGAGAACTGGCACTGCGGTACTACTTCCACGGCACTGTAGCGCCACTCCACGATGCCGCAGCACCACTTCCACGGCACTGTGGCACGGTGACATTAACATTGTGACACTGCAGTGCCCCGTCTATGGTGTTGCGGTGCCATCTTCTGGGTAATGTGGATATCACGTTGCTGCAGTGCCACTCATTTGATCGTCTTGGCGCCACGGCACCAAATTTGGTGTCAAAGTGCCAGAAGTGCAAACATATTGCAGAATTTCAAGATTGTAGCCGGTTTGTCTCTTCTATATAAACTCTCTAGCACTCATCTGATGAGGAGACGACAGGGGGAACGAAAACCTTAGCAACCAAGGGTTCCTAGAGCCATTTCTAAGGAAGAAACAACATCAAGGAGAGGATTCAAGAAGAAAGAGAAATAAAATTAGAAGTTTCAAATGAGTTTTTCTATCTCTTATTCTTATTTTTTCTCTTCTATTTTCTTTAAAATGATATGAATCCAAGATAAAAACATCAACACAAAGAAATTACAACTCAAAGAACCTATCCAAAATAACGTCCAAATCAAAAACATTGTCGATCAAGATCAGAGGCTAAGGATGTAGCCAAATTAATAGCTGAAAAGAAAGAAAAAAATAGATGGGTAATTAGTTATGGAGAAAAAGAAAAAAAAAAAGCTTGGGGAGGGACAGTAGTGGAACTTTAAAGAAAGTGAGTAGGAAAAGGAATGACAAAAATAGATTAAAAAGGATGATTTAGGAATAATCAAGGGTGCAATAAGTTGTAATTAATTTTAAGATGAGATGAGGGGTGCATGGATGGCTGATTAAAATGCAGGTAATGGATGGATAGATTTGATATGTGTTAAAAATTCAAGAAAATAACTGGTAAAAAGTGGAATATAAAAGTTCAATTTGTTTTATTTTAACAATAAAAAAACCTTATAAGAAATTCCAAAAAAAATTACGTTCATTTTATGATAATTTTCTATTAAAATTTATCAAACCATTAGGGCTATTGAATATGGATAGATTACGAAAATAAAAATAAAAAAGGGCTTTTTAGTTAGATAGCCGAATTTTGAATCATAATTTGCAAAATAATTGTTTTTTAAACACTATTAAAAGATAGCCTCATTTTGAAAATTATTTCAAAAATAGTCTTTTTTGATATTTAGTATATCAAAATATATTGATTTATTTTTTGAAAAGTGATTTATTTTTTAAAAAATAGATTTACTTTATAAAAAATTGAAATTGATTTACTTTATAAAAAGTTAATTAACTAAAATCCGATCACTTGTTAAAATAAAATTATAAAACGGTCATTTATTAAATAAGTATAAAAAATAGCCTTTTAAATTATTTTTTTTAAAAAATGGCCATTTCTTATAAATACTTGATAAAAAATGGAACCCAATTAAAGAGACAATAAATTTTAATTTTGAAATGAATAAGTCAAAAGTCGCACTTTTATTAAAAAAATTAAAAAAACTAAACGGCTGTTAAAGGCAATTACAAAATATTTTATGTTAGTAGCTATACATTCCAATTTCATGATAAAATGAGGATAAATTACGAAGCCAGTGACGATAATTGTTGTCACCAGCAAATAAACCATAAGATTTATGTTATCTCTCTTCTGGCAGTCCATTAATACAACTGCGCCCTAAATTAACGTCAGAAAACGTGCAACCCATAATTAACATACTCTAAATAAAATTACCTATTAACTTCAAAAAACAAAAAATAAATTATCATAAAATTACCTGTTGAACAATCAGTGTTACATTAATTAAAAACTAATAATGAATAAGCATTCAAACAAAATCCTTGAAAACAAAAAGAAGGAATTCAAACCATAAAATCTCTCTCGAAAAAAATAAAATAATAGTAATAATAATAAAGTCAATCAATCTTAAATTGCATCTAATTTTACCTCAGAAAAAAGAAAAAAAAAAAGATGCATCCAATTCAGATTTAGTAAATATAACCACCTTTTCGTATTGAAAATGGGATCATTGGAACGTGGGTTTGCCCCAAAACCTCATCCCATATCATGTGCTAGCTCAGCCTAAAACTGCTAAGATGTCATATAATTGAATTATTTTTCTTCAAATTATAAATATTTTATCATTATTAATAAAGTCAAATTGGTCGTTTTTTTATTATTTAGGTAAGTAGGGAAGAGAATAATTGCCAATTGGAACCTTTTAATTTATTATTTTTTCTTCTTTTAAGCTGCAATCGGAAGGGAGACATGGTCAAAAGCTCAAAGCTTGGATACTTCAACGGCAGGCATTAAGGAGCGAGTCAATCTCAAAACTATTCATTTAGGAACTTTATAAAAGCAGATAATTTAGAGGTCAAACTAGGCTGACTCAGAAGATATTAATATCCCACGAAAGACCATAGGCTAAAAAGTTTCGAAAATTGTAACAATCATGATCCAAACAAATTGAACTTTTTAAGGAAAAGTACAATTTTATAAGATGCTGATTGCTCAACCTTAAAAATAGACGACCAAAAAGTTTTGGCATTCGAAAATAATCAAGTGTTCTGCCACGCTGGTGAAAAATGGACCTACAACTCTGCTGTTTTTATTTTAATACAGAAGATTTGTGGATGTTTTGATTAATATGGATATTTTTCCCTCCTTTCTTTTCTGAAAAAAATTAATTAATTTTATACTATATAAACAACAATGTGTTGATTTTTCTCTCCATATATTTTCACAAAAATAAGTCTCTCTATATATTTTCACAAAAATAAGAGACTCTAATTGAAGACCTAGTTAGGCTTGCAAAAAGTGACATAATCTAATGGAGCATAATAAGCACAAAGTTTTAAGAAAACCAACCATGTAAGAATGAAAAATTTTAAGTATTTAGAAATCAAGAATTATTAAACATCAATCCCAAAAAAAAAAAAAACTTGAGCTTGCTTGAGAAATTCACTAGAGAGCAACATAAATGGGGGGCTACACTTACAGCAATCATGAATTTCTTTTATTATACCTGTATGTGTCTATATATATATATATATATATATATATATATGTGTGTGGGAGTTAGCATATAACTGATTTTAGTTTATACGTGTGAGTTAGTATAGTATTGGTTTAGTTTATGCCTTATTGATAAAAAATATTAATTTTTATAATGATGAAGTGAATTGACTTAAGTAGTAAAAATACTTATAACGTGAAATCTGATTATAAATACTTATAACGTGAAATCTAAATCTGATTATAAATACTTATAACGTGAAATCTTATTATCTCTAATCAGATAAAGTAAGGATTGAGTTATAGTAAATTTTTTTTTTTGGAAAAGACATTTTTCTTTTTATTCTACATGTTTTCTTTCTTTGCTATTTTTTCATTTCTTCTTAATTTTTTTCTTCTCCCTCAAACATAGCCTAAGTATACAAAAGTTAAATATGGGTGCGGGTACTCCACTTGCCCCCAGTTTGCTTCCATCTCTGCTTGCGAACATAATTTTAATCTAAAGCCTGAAGGCTGTCTTATGGACGTAGCTTTACATCTTTTGAAAGAAAGTTTCAAAGTCTTGACAAAAAAATTAAAAAAAAAACTTTCACGCGTTTGTTTTAAAGGGAAAATAGGAAAAAAAAAAACCTAAAATATAAAGAGTTACGTTAGTTGCCGATTAAAGAGAAAAGGGCGTGGGCAGGACTAGTTTGGGCCAAAATGATTTTTTTATGTATTTTATTAAAAAAAATAATATTTTTGATAGTGTTGACATATAATGAAGAAGTACTTGATACTTATAAAAATACATTTTTAAAAAGGATGATATTAGGTATACCAAAATATATACTAAATTTTTAATAATAATGCATATGGTATATGAGTTGTTACTACTTAATTGGTGTATTAAAATTTACTACAAATAAAGTAATCACATTCACCAATTGAATGTTGTTAACTTATATGCCACATATATGGTATTAAAAATGTGATAAAAATTTTGGGATACTTGGCATTGTTCTTACACAAAAAAAGCCATTTTACAATAAGTTGGTCCTATCTGTGCCAGTTTCTTAAGATTAAATTCTGTTTTGGGCTTAATTGATCTTATTAAATTAGGAAAAAGTATAAAAATATCATTTTTCATTTTTCAGCATATTTACGTCAATGCCCTTTTTTTTTTTTTTTATAGATTTATACCTATTTGTTGTGGACAAATGCATACTTCAGTAAATCTGTACACCATAGGTATAAATTATATGTATAGAAAGATTAAGTAAAAACCGGATACATTTTATAAATGTATATCACACGTATTTTAAAAAGAAAAATGTATACCTTAAGGCTTAAAATGGTTATTAAACTATTAAAATGAAAAAATGGGCAAATTTTACATAAAATTGATACTTGTCGAGCCCAAGGACATATACGGATGTTTACCCTCTTAGTCTATATTTGCCAGTTATATAAAAATTTTGAAGCTTTCAAAAAAAAATGCTTATTAATTTTTTTAAAACCAATACTAATTAATTAATAGTGATACTTTTTATCTTGCTTGGCTCACTAACGAGTACAAACTCCAAGGAGTGTGTTAAAAGTAGAGTTGTCAAGCTTATAGTTGATATTGAGCTCATAAGTTAACAACGAGGGACTGAATATATGACATAGCTTGACCAATTGGCACGTCATGCTAGCACATTATGTTTATGTATTATTATATAATATTTTCCAACGTATAAGTACCAATCTAATTAGGAGAAACTTAATCTAAAATCATTATGACATGTAAATATTTCACAATTTTTTAAAATGTATTTGAATGATTTGGAGGAAAAAAATTCATAAAAATAATATTAAAATTAATCAAATTTATTAATTAAATGAGTACACTAAATATTAAATGCATCAAGGTTTACAATATTACTACCAACAACTACTTTTATTTATGACTTACTTTTCCACGTCTTCCTCTGTTAACCATGTTTCTAGACAATATTTTGCTTCACTCTAATTTTATTAAAAAATTGCTATCTCCCTTCGTAATATTTTCAAGGGAGTTTTTTTTTTTTTAAACTAAAAATATACTATTTATCTCACTTTGTTTCCTGTAATATGAAATATTTTAAAAATTTCCTCTGATATTATGTTATATTTTAAGAATTCCCCCGTATGTATTAGGATTTTTTTTTTTTAATTATTTTTTTTGATAAAAGAAGCATTCATTCAAAGAAGACAAAAGATCCACAAAGACAATACAAAGAGGGACCTGATAGGAACAGGCACTAAAACAAAACCAACTAATGAAAGGAAAAGAAAGGCCAGCAGAATCAAAAGAAAGAGATTAACAGCCTTTAACAACCTATGGGAATTACATCAGAGAAAACATCCTCCGGAATGGCTGACGCCTCCAGAGTCCCATAGCGCTGGGTATTCGCAGACCAGAGAGCCAAGTTGGGAGCTGCAAAGAGGCACTACTGACACTTCCCAAAGACCACAACAGTTGAGGAGGAGGAAATTGCAGTTTCTCACTATAGACTCAACTTCCCAATTTACTAAAAGAGAAACATCAGTAATTGCCTGAAGAACCTGAGTTGCATCCCCTTCAATCACTGTGTGTCTCTCTCTCTCACACATAAATACAATGAAAAATACATTTTAAGCCTGGTAGTTAAAAACTTAAAAGGCAAAACAATATCCCCATTCTCTCCGATATCATTTTAATCCCCAGCTAATTTCTCTTTTCCGCTCCACCTGTACTTTTTACTTGTACTGTCATTTCTTCTTTTCTACGTATCCTCCAGTTTTATTTTTTTCAAGAAAAAAATAAATCTTAGTAGAAAATTCACCTTAATTTATTTAAGAGAAATAATTATACCCTTCTCATCTTCTAGCATAATATTACCATGAGTATTTATAAGAAAAGGTCCTTTTTTTCAGATCAAGTTAAAAAATTACCATTTTATACACTAATTTAATAAATAACCGTTTTATAATTTTATTTTGATAAATGGCTATTCTTTAGATGATTTACTTTTTATAAAATAAATCAATTTTTTAAAAAGTAAATTAATTTCAAAAAAATAAATCAATTAATTTCAAAAAAATAAATCAATTTATTTGGATATACTACATATAAAAAAACAAAAAGGTCATTTCTTAAACAAAAGTATAAGTGGAGTAGGAAAGAGAAATTAATTGATACCTAAACCAATATTGGAAGAAAAAGATATATTTTTTTGTCTTAAAATATTAACTACCAAACTTAAAATATATATTTTTGTTCTATTTATTATGAGTGAGAGAGAGAGTGAAAGAAAAAATAAAAAAGATTAGTGGATGTTTTCTGTTAGCTATATAGATGGAGAAATTCTTAAAATATATCATAACGTCGGTAAGAATTTTTAAAAGAATTTATATTACAAAGGATAAACTGAGATAAACAATATACTTCAAGCAGGAAAAATTTTTATTAAAAAAAAAATTATTTCAACGTCCTCGCCTTATTTCTGTTTTTATAGACAGAAAACACAAATTAATTTTAACATACCCCGATAAACTTGGGGTACCATGACCTCTTGCATTGGGGACAAGTGGGCTTACCACCAGCCAAGCTCTTGGTGGTAACGAAAAACGTAACATATACATTACCAAGTAACACATAACAGAGTAAAAGTGAATAATTCCTAACTTAGGCTCATGCAGCGTAATTAATTGCATTTCCAAGGAAAATAAAAATACGAAAAGCAAGCTTATACATTTCACGCATGCTCTCCTAAATAGCTATTCAATCAAGGTTGTTGGATACTAAGGAATTTCCAAGTTAAGTAGAATACTATATTGATGTAAATATAAAAGTATATGAGCGTCATTTCAAATTCAAATAAAGCATGCAAGTAAGTCTCATACTTCACTTATCAGGATGAGCTTGTTTAGGCCTACGACGCATGTGGTTCGTGTTGGAATTATGAATATGCTTCTTCACCCTTTTCCTGCACCATATTAGGTTGAATTTTTACGTTAGAAACGGAACTATCCTTTGGAAAAGGAATAATACATGATTTGAAAAAGTGAGTAATTAACCATAAGAAGTAAAACTAACCTGAAAACAGCTGAAAACAATTTAAACAGAAAAATAGCAGGCAAGGCCAACAAAGCAGTGGCCTATATCAATTAAGGAGAGAAGAAAAGGAAATTAAATTAAATATATATATATGTACTTATTATTTTTAAATTTGGCATTGTATTCAAAATATAATGTCAAACTACATAACTCAGAAGTACATACCACAAACCATGCAAGATCCATATTTGCAACTGGTCGCATTAACTCATTATTTTTAAGCATTTCTTGAACCTTACAATGGCGAAAAAAATTGTTATAAACTAGAATCGCATAGCAATAACATCTAGCTATAACCAAACAACTCAAAAGAACACTAGCGAATAGTGAATGCTGCTATTTCCACAATTTACAGTTTTCATTTTTTTCTTGTATATTTTGACAAACAAATACAAGTACATCAATACCGACAAATGAATCAGTTGGGAGCATTTCTTGACAACATAATACAGTTTTGCATTTGTTGACAACATAATGTAGTTTCTCCACCCATTCTCCCTAAGACAGCTTAAGTCCGACTTATCAATTAGATAAACAGAGTTCGGTAAAACCAAGTTCTTTCATGAGCAATAATTTACAATTGGGCAGTCTGTCTTCTAACACCTCTTTCTCTACCATCAACAGATAAACAATTATCAAGATCCCTCGATCATTTTATCTTGTTTCAGTAAAAGACTAGTAATGACAACACGCATGCAACGGAAACAGGTTTTCGGTCTTTCAAAGTCTAATATAGCATCTTGCAACAGACATGTATACTCCAATGCTTTAATGGTAGGTATAGCGGCCATTAAAGACCAAATTTGGTTCTATGTCTTGCCTTCCAAAACACAAAATTCTTATCTCCTCTTCTCTTTTCTTTTTTTTTTTTTTCGCACTAAGATTCAACATCTTCAAAGTTCAAACTACACATTCAAAAGCCAAGGCATGACATAATTGCAGCACATCACGAACTAAGTTTCAGAACTAAAATTTGTTTTGCATCCAAGGAAAGAAGTTATACATAAAAGGTATTTTGATGTAGAACCAAAGGCGAAAAGAAGGGGGAAACACATTTTTTTTTTTTCAAGAAACGAGCTTTGT
The DNA here is from genome assembly GCA_002914805.1 of Parasponia andersonii. Classification (NCBI taxonomy): domain Eukaryota; kingdom Viridiplantae; phylum Streptophyta; class Magnoliopsida; order Rosales; family Cannabaceae; genus Trema; species Trema andersonii. The sequence goes on from JXTB01000167.1 coordinate 593,080, forward strand.
ATTAATAAGAACTATAATACAAAGGTGTTGGATAAGAAATCCACGAAACACTCACACAAAAACAAATTACATCAAGGAACTCCAATCTCTAATCAAGTCAGAAAAAGCAAAGCCTTTAAAGTATATGAAGGTAGAGAAAAACAGATAGAGAAGAATTTAGAGAGATTAGAGAGACAGAAGAGAGTCAAGAGAGGGAGTTCAGAGAGAAAAATAACAACTTAGAGATAACTCGATCTCATTCATTCTGCTTAAGCTAATAAACATAGCTAGGGCTATTTATAAATAGATAATTGAACACAACCACGGAAATGAAACTAAACACAATTCAGAAACTAATACAATTCGGAAACAAACTCTAAAGATTTAAAACATACAAAAATTCCAGTCACTCAAAATTAAATATATTCTAATGATAATAGCATAAAGTCCTAACTATTTAATCCTGTTCTGCAAAACAAATTTTTTTAATATCTTATCTTCACATAAAATGATCAATAAGAAAAATAAAGAAGGCACAAGTGATACCTGACGATGATATAAAGCTGAAGATGTCATGAACTCCCTAAATGCTTGGAGTGTTTTTACAGTATATTGCTTCACGGCAACATACAATGTATCTAAATGAGATCTAGTTACTATTGCAATCTGATGCATGTACATCTCACTAAGCTTCTTAGTTGCATCAATGGCATGAAAAGGAATTCCAAATCTTTAATTAAATAACCAAACCTTGTGTAGGCTTACCTGAGTGTAAGAACATAAGTCTTTTAGAACCTTGACAGCACGCGGTGCAATATAACTCTTTGATGCATAGTATGTATCTACAATTTTTGTTGTTAGTAATTGAATACGAGGCTCAAGAGAAGTTACAAATGACAACCATTGTTCCTTCAAAATTGGGATCCAGTCCTACAAATCAGAGACAATTATACAATTAACAAAATGAGGGAAGAAAGAGAGAGAGAGCATATAAACACAAGATCTTGTACAAGGCGAGTAATATAGAAGCCCTACAATGTGCAGGATAATATTTACCAATAAATTTTACCCAAAAGAATAAATAAACAAATAACTCAATTGAGTCCAGATCCCTAATGATTCAGGTCAATTACATTAATATTACCATTTTGTATCTAACTATCCATCACCAAGTTCTTCATCACTTCTTTGCTAATTAGATTCATCCTAACACTACTATTTACTGTTTCATTGGGCATCACTTTGTCCAATCAGCTGTTTGGTTTATACTGATTAGTATAAGAAACCAAACTCAGGACGTCTCTCTTTAGGTTCAATATGTATCAAGGATCAAGCTCAAGTTAATATACAGGTTTATATTTCATTCTTAGGATTCTAGAAAACCTTCAAACATCTTAGTTGAGTCAAAGTTTGCTATTATACAAAAGTAGAAAACTATCGACGAAGAAAGTAAAATATTGAAGTTGAGGCCAAATTTTAATGGAAACAAAGAGCATCACATGAGGTGGACCAAGCACATATCTCTTCTTTTTCTTCTTTTCATTTGTTTTTCCCTTTTTCTAAGCTGGTGGGCCCAAAATCAATAAACGCACTAGAAGAAAGGGTCACCTTCTTTGTTTTAAGACACGAGATTTCTGTATTTTAAAGTGTACACAATACTCCCAACGTTTTGCTTATGGGTCTCACATCCAAGCTAAACATTAGTTTCTACGAAGGATTCTAATTCCTCTATTTTTGAGCCCTTCAATTTTATGGCACATGCTATGTTTTAAAATTCAGCTTTATTAATCAATCTTTCACCCTCAAGGGTATAATGTGTAACGCAGAGAATGAAAGTTCTGATAATTGAGTTTTATACCAAAAAAGTTGCTTATAACTATTGTCAAGTCAGGTCTCTCAAGCAGGTTTAATGGTCGGCAACTCAGATACTCTCTAGGTTACTTGCAAAGTTTATTTCATTTGGTTCAAGTAGAACAGCAGTGGTCTTTTGACTCAGGCCAACATGGCTGCATCTCTTGTGATATTTGACTGGAGAGAAATAGTAGGCTAATGATAATTCTAAGATCAAAGAATGGTCAAGTTGGATCTCACAACCAGATTTGAACGACCAGCTTATAAGGATACACTATGCTACATCTGAAGTATATTTAGTTTGGTTCTAGTAGAAGAGCAATTGGAGACAGTTAGTACACTGTTTGAGTGTGAATTTTGAGGTGAGGAGAATTTAGGCAGGAGAATTCTTCATGAACCTCTTCCGTGAAAGAGTTTTCAAATATTCATCTCTTCTAGTCTTTATGAAGAACGATGTTTGGTAAATTTACACCCCCTTCTGCATGGGAGTAGAAGCCCACACAAACCCCCCGCCTTTTTTTTCTTTTATTTCTTCTTTCCATCAACAACACTAAATTCTTTTATTTAAAAAGGAGGAATGGAGAAAGATGATACGATGTACAAAGAGAATCGAGATAGTTGAAGTGATAACCACTTTAGCCCATGGATATGCATAATAAAGCCAACTAAGCAACAAATAATTAGTCAAACAAACCATTTTAATCATTTCAATCTGTACCTTAATCTAATCTTTTACTTGACCTATCATTTCTAATCCCTGACAGGCACAGGAAAACAGAAAAAGGAAAAAAGACAAACAATTATGACAAATAAACAGATTAACCATTCAGTTACAATACAACCAATCCTATAAATAAAGTTATGTCTTACAAGACATTCTTTGTGTTGGGAAAGTTCAATAAAAGAAAATAAGAACAAGTGTACCTCCCGAATTGACATATCGGTAGCCAGTTTCCCATACTCATTCCAGTAAACCTCTATGTACAATTTCATGTAAACATCTAACAGTCATCAAAAGATTCTTGCTAGTTTCTTCTAGTAAACCACATAAACTCTTACCTGAAAATACTCTAAATGGACTGAAAGCCAATGTGGAAGCCATTCTCCATGGACCTTGATTATAGGGCATATACAATGTTAGTAGGCATATGCAATGCATTTGTCTAATATGTTATATATCTTAAGTGAAATTGATCCGTTAACATATAACTGACGGGAAAGAAATATTATTTTAGAGAGCAAGGCTGGACCTAAAAAATAAGAACCTCCAAAAATAATTTTTGTTCAAGACTTTAAAATGTGTTGGATGTAGTTTTTACTACAATTTTAAAGGACAATTTTTAGAAGATTAAGAAAAGCCTACATTTGACTACAACAAAAATACCCTTCTGCCATCCCTAAAGATAATAACATCTCTGCCCATAAATCAAATTTTTCCAAGCTTAAAATATCAACAGAGAATAAAGTTATGCCCTTCCTCAAAAAATAACAAGGGCAAGCCCCAAGATGTGATTTTTTCGGACTATAATCTTCCGTAATCCCTAAAGATAATATAATACCTCTGCCAAATTTTGATATTTCGAAATACTTACAACATCAACTAGAAAATAACATCATGAGTTTCCTTTAAAAATAACAAAGGCAAACCCCGTGTCATTTTCTTAACCTACACAACGGCAATTATATCCATTTAACACACAAAAAGCTACACAAAAGCACCCAAAAATGATATGGATGCAAGAATCTATTTTCAATTTAGCATCTACCGAAACATTCCAAATAGATTATGATTTCAAATACCATACAGTCTACCATGATGGTAGACATGGGAGAGGGACAGGGATAGGGCAAAAAGTAGAAATTTTGGCAGTAAAAGGAGGCATTAGGCAAATCACAGCTTCAGGTCTTCCTTACCCTATTCAAACCTTCAGATATTAAAGCAGTCTCCACTTCTGCCTTAATCAGTTCTTCCTGTGTATAACCCAACATTACTTAAATCAACTACAAATAGGAAAACTCACAAGTCAAAATAGACCAAAAGAATACCTCTGCTACTTGAAGAAGACGTTCTGTTTTGCGAATTCTGGTCTCTTGTTCGTTGTTAACTTTATAGAGCTGGAGAGGGAAAAAATTTTAGAGAGGGTAGTCTGCTTAATATTTTACAATTTAGCCAGGTTGAAGACAGCTGACTTGCAACTACACACAAGACTCTAGATGCTGGTTAAATATTATACACCGAAACAGGAAAAAAGGCCTTCATAGAAATTCACAGAAGTAAGAACAGACATTACTTTTGCTAGTTTTGAATTCAACTCGTGGATTTTCTTCCCTACTACATATGCTCGGGCTCCCAATCCATCTTTTTTCTTATTTTGCAAATCTATGTCCTTCTTTAGTCTCTCAACCTGGAAGAAAAAATAAAAATCTAGGCACGGATGAAAAATTAAAATTGTAATAGTAAGAGGATATTTATAGAAAACTGACCTGCTTCTCAAGTGCACCAGCTTGTCCATCGGACTTACTCAGGGGTTCCTTATCATATAAAGATTCCTTTCATTCATTCAAGAGGGAAAAAAAAAGAGTTCAAAACAGTCAAAATTATATTCCGTTTCATTAGCAAGAGACAAGAATGTAAAATGATGACCTTTTATGTAGAGCAATCGAATGTAACAACATTTTAACACATTTTTTACACACCATATACTCATTGGAAAGAATTAAAAACATACATCCTGACAGTTAAGAAAAGCTTGATATCATGGGAGGGAAAAAAACAACAACAACAACTACAACTAAGAGAACAAAAATTAAAACAATGAGAATAAAAATAAAAGACCAGACCTTTCTTAAACACTTCCCAAACTCTCCCCTCAAATATAGTGCAACAATATAGCAGCTCATAACTGATGCTCCTATGAACTGAATTAAAATAATCCTTGACTCTTCATTTAATAATTCTAACCTTAAATCCGCATGAAAAAACCTCAGAGAGAAATAATGAGACCTCACCTGAAGCAACTCTATCTCGCTTTCTAAGGATGCAACGCTGTGTGATTTATGTTGAATTATCTTCTGCATCTGTTTTATAATCTCCTCTTTTTCGTTTAATTCACAGTTTCTCTCATCTATGCTTAATTCTCCAAGAATATCAAAAAAGGAAGAACTAAGAAGTGTCATTCAAGTAGACAAAACAATGAATTCAGAAACAGCATGTCATGTATTACCAACAAATAAACTATTGCCAAAAATTACAAAATGATCATAGTAAGACTCCAAATTAGGGAACCAACATAGTGAAAACACATATAATCTCATCACCGTATTTGCATGCAGAAACCAAATAATTCTTGAGAAAGAGAGAGGGAAAACAAAAAAAAAAAACAAAACAAAGGCAAACAATCTAGCATTTTCAAACCAAATTCCCGAAAAAACAATATGCTTTAAAAGTTCAAAAACAACATAGATATTACAGTCTCAAAAGACTGGGGATTTCACAATCCAAGGCTATTTGGTAGGACAAGGCGAAGATAAGAAGTAACGAAAGATATATTATCTAACAACGGAAATGGGTCTTATTGTGTTTAGTACGAGAAGGAGACTCTTATTGTGTGTAGTATGAGAAGGAGGAGAGAAGACCAAAATCTTCTTCCTTGTTCGATAGCAAGGAGGAGATTTAATATGTATTATTACCGTTTTATCACTAGTTGTTATTCTTTATGATATAATGTTAAAGTCTTAAAGATGATTATGCAGATATCTATTCTCTCCAATTGGTGGGATTATAAATTAGCTCAAATTAAATATTTGAAACCCATTTTCTAGTCTCTTCTTTCCTAAAATTCTTTCAACAAAACAACCACAATGAACCCCAAATCTATCCAATAACTCTTCCACTCATCTCCTTCCTATCAAACCCACTCTAAGCCCCAAAAATGTTTGGTCCTACAACATAGCGTGGGGGCAAAAATTATCAACTTAGTATGTAATTCTCATACATATTGAAGTATATAATACAACTCGTATTCTCCTTTAAGAACAATATTGCCCATCTTTTTATAAATTCCACTAGCAAGAGCTCAATTTCCAATTTTTCAATGCCTTACCATGAAACATAGTCCCTATAACAAAAATTTTAAAAAAAAAATAAAAAAGCAAAACAGAAAACGGAAAAAACAATCGGGCAAATTAAAAAATTTCCATTAGTCCCCTTTCGAATTTCATTCTCTTCTTTTTTCGTAAAAAGGAAAATAAATTGAATATATAATTCAAAGACGAAAAGAGATGCTTTGAAATAAATAATCACCTAGGGCTACAATCTTTGACTTGAGAAGCTCGAGTTTGACCCCGAAGGTGGAATCGGAAACCTCTGGTGCAGAACCACCATTCTCTGGAACCGCTGGCTCTACTAGAGTTACTACGGTGAAGGATAGGGCTAAGAGAGAGCTCTGCCCTGTAACGGTCCTCTCAGTGGAGAATAAACGAGTCTTTTTTTTTTTCTAACTTTCAAAGAGAGGGAACGACAACAATTTTTTTTCCTTGAACGGGAAACAACACTAGTAAAAACAACAAATATGGAATACGTAGGTATCTAATCATTTTAGAGCCCGGACTCAATTCTTGAGTACCGAAATTATCCTTAATCAGCTGAATAGTCTTCAGCTCACTTCTTCATGTTTTTTTTCGATTTCTCTCTCGTAAATTTTTTCGCTCATTTTCCATTATATCCGAAAAATTTTGCTTAGTTACGCTTAATATTTCAAATATCATAGCAAAAAATTTAATCAAAAATTAGGATTCATTAACAAAAAATTAAACGATTCAAAGATTGAAATCAAATTCATCACCAAAAATTAGGTTCATAAAGTTTTCTAGGCGAAATTTTCGATTCACAAAGATCAAAAGCGTCACAAGGTTTATTTTTCTACTTATATATATATATAAGGGAGTGTTTTTATATATATGCATGTCTGATTCTTTGATATCTGTTTTGTATATATATTTAGCTCTATTATTTTGGTTATTATATACATATATATAAAAGTTCCTTTAATGCATTATCATGATTCTTTGATTTCTATTTGCTATATAAATTTAAGTAATAAAAAATAGATTTTAGATTTCATAATTTGGATAAATGGGCCAAAACTATTCTTATAAATTTTACGAATATCACGTGTTTGATGAATTAACAAAAAGAGATATTGTACCAGTTAGAGTATTTAATTTCTTCGATTCATTGTCAACAATTGAAAATCTTTAAATATAAATAACGATATATGAACATGTGTATTTTGAATTTAGATCTGTTGTTTTGTTTGATATGGGATTTTGTGTATATGGTTAGCATACAAGTTCATACAAGTTCATATGCTAAAAATATAACATCATATGTACACAATGATATGGGATTTTGTTTAGTTTCTCCTTTTTAATCTAACCCGATTGTTATGTCTTTTAGCTTTAGATGATTCTGGTAGTTTACTTATTGTACTTATAAAACAATTTTGTATAGCTCTTGATATTTAACTTGCTACTTTATAGTAGTTAAGAATGTGTATTTATCTTAATGCTTATTAGGTTCTCATTTTGGCTGATGTAATGAGATTGTAACTAGTTGCTTTACTTTGATAAAAAGAGATGCTATTTAGTTTTGGATTTATACAAAAGAGTGTAATAGTATTAAGAGTTTATTTCTGTACAGTATTAAAGTAAATAGCTATGTTATTGAATCGATTTTATGGTTTAGTGTCACACCTATTCAATTGAAATATCAGTCTATAAAATAAGGAATATACAATTCTGTTTGGTTGATGAATTTTTTATTGTGGTTCATAAATAATGAACTGAGTTCATAAATTATGTTCAATTGATTTTAGTTTTATTATTTTTTAAATGCTTGGTAGTGTAAACTGATTTCCTTATAGTATTTATTTGAATTACATAATCATGCATGGTTCATAGTTATTAATTTAAAAGACAAGTTCATGTTGTTGTAACTATAGATTCATTTTGTTGAGTTACTCTACATATACTTGTTGCTACAAGGTTTGTCTGTTAAACTGATTTATGTTTTACTTCATAACATCTTAAGTTCATTACTGCTTCATTTTTATTCATAGAATAATGTTTAGTTTGGTAAATCAAATATGCTTTTGCATGCAATATGCCAACTATAGAAATTTTTTACTAAAGTTGATATGATATTCTTCATATATAGGAGGCTTTAGAAAGCTTTCATAAAATATTTTGTTTGGTTCATAAATTTATATCTTTAGTTCATGAATTTGTGAGTGTGGCTTATGATATTACTAATTCTTATGATTTCTATCTCATATATAGTTCATGTTTTTTTGAGTTCAAAACTAGCTAAATAATATTAATTTTGGTAAGTGGTTCATAGATTTTAAGTTTGTTTATGATAAATTTTTATTCATAGTTTTTCAATCATATGGGTTATGATTCAATAACTAGAATCTGACTCATAAAAAATAAATATTTATAACATGGCAGCAAAAGAACATTAGAAGAGAGTGAGAGAAGTAATTATTGTTTACACATTGATACTACCAAACCTTTTGGAATTTATAACCTTTTATGAGGAGAGAAAAGAGATCAACGCAATAGACTTAGCATTGGACAGTGTACAAGATATCGAAATATAATAAAATAGATAAGAGAACTCTACAACATTAGTATTGATATATATAAAATTAGCTGTAGTATATGACTTTTAATACTTAGTATATGACTTATGAACTTAGTTTGACACTTCAATATAGTATATACTAATTTGAACATGGTACATAATTTTTAATACCTGGTACGTGATTTGTAAAATCTGACAGCTTTTCTCATGAAAACAGAACTGACTGCAGAATGTTTGTAATCAAAAGAGTAGAAGCATTTATGATAAATATTGGCATAAATGAAGTGACACAAGAGAAAATGGCATTTTATTGGCAAAAGATAGGGGTAGAACTTTATAATTAGGCCGATAACAAGACGAGGACATGATACACAAGTGATACGGAAACACAAAAGTAAAAGTGATCTAGAACATGTCATCTTGCTTTCATTTAGGAAAAATAATACGATATTTTAGTTTTTAGGTTTGATAAGGATTATCGTATTAAATACTTTTAATTGTGAACATATTAAATATTAGACAATTTTTTCGTTAGTTCATATGTTTTATGTATGTAATGCGATTTGATATAAATATAAATGGTTACTTAGTTATTCACTTTGTGAGATATACTAGAGTAATCTAAACTATTTTCAAATGATAATATATATTTGTTTTTATGATATATAATCTTTTCAACTGGGTACATAAGATGTTCTTCATGATTCATAAAAATATGAAATAGGTATATAACTTTTAATACTAGGACAAGATATGTGAACCAAAGTAAACTACTCAAATACCATAACCAATTAATAGTACATAAATTTGTCAATTTCGAACATGTGTATATATATTCATATAAAATCCCTGAACTCAAAAATTATCCAGATTTCTTTTATTAATTCATAAGAGTTTGAGAACAGTAAATGTATCCATACATAATCTGGTATAGATATATACTATTTACAATGATGATTTTTTTGTTCCACCAACAAAAAAGAAATTCAATAATATAGCAAGTAATAAATCTTATACATACCTTCATCCCTAACAAAATTTTCTTATACTAAGACAAAAATTCATGTACTTGAAAGTGTAAGAATACTTGGATTCAAAAGAATATCAGACATCTAAAATAATGAATTTGGTATATAACCTTATATACCATAAAAAAATTTTATATACCAACACCTTTAAATTTATGTACCACAATATGGAAAAAAATTAAACCCTTCGTTTTAAAATAAAACAAACTACAAACTTAATACAAAGAAACTAATCATCCTTATAGCTTTTCATTCGTTTTAGAGCACATAATTTGGTAGGTACTGGATTTCAGCAAGTTTTCTGAATGTAGCCAAATTGCTTGCATTGACTGACCTTGCTTGCTTCTTCTCCTTAAACTTCCAACTAAAAGACTCTCTTTCTTTTTTGGCCTTCCAATACTCGCTTTCTCAGCATTTAGAGAGAGAATAACTTGCTCTCAATATATTTGGTCATACATAAATAACTTGCTCTCAGTATATGTATTCATATATAATCTGGTGTAGTGTATATATATAAATATTATATACAACGATGATTTTTTTGTTTTACCAACAAAAAAAATAATTCAATAATATAACAATGAATTTGATTATAACCTCATGTACCATGACAAAATTTCTATATGCTAAGACCAAAACTCCATCTCCCTGAAATGTAGACACTTAGAAACAAGATAATAATATTAAATATTTAAAATAATGAATCTGATATACAACCTCATATACCATAATAAAATGTCTTTATACCAAGATGAAAAATTCACATACCAAAATACGGGAAAAAATAACCCTTCGTTTTAAATAAAATAAATTATAAACTCAATACAAAAAAAAGTAGTGATCTCTATATCCCACCAAGTAATATCAGAGGCCTACAATGACGCTACCCCTTAATAGAAGCTCTAAACACTGTAAAAAGATACTTGAAATTCTCATTTTCAACAACTTCGTAATCAATATATGAACCTGTATGAAGAAACTAAGAAACAAACATTAATAAATAAAAAAATCATCTCTACTAGTTTAAGAGATACATTCACAGATATACAAAGACAAAAAATCCATGTACTAAACACAAAAAACTATGTACCATTAGAAAAACCAAAATAGAAAAATAACACACCTGCATTCGAACTCTTGATCAATAATATCAAAATAATTAATATGTTAATCAACAATAACCACATAACGTATACTATCACCAAAAAAAAAAAAAAACAGATATACTTAGACTAACGATATATGAACCAAACAAGAGTACTTAATAATAACAAAAAAAGATATATACTAAGACCAAACATATATGAACTAAACAAGAAATACAAAATATATTCCTCAACAAAAACTAGTGAATACTAGTATCATATACCTCGAAAAAAATCTCATATATCACTACAAAAATCAGATATACCACGACTAAAAGTTAATGAACTATTACCAATTACAAAAAAAAAAGAATTAAAATTAAAACACATAGCAAAATATAAAAAGATACTCAAACCTAACAAAAAAAATGAGATTATACATAAATTAACATCAATAATAACACGAATTACCAATAAAAATGTAAATTCCCAAAATCAATACATATACAATTAAATCAAAATCAAAAAACTAATATATACCTAAATAATATCAAAACACAAGATTGATTCTACCAATGCGAATAGAGAAATCGTCAAAAATGCTCGAGATCTGATAAGACGAACCAAACAATACTAAAGAAGACGATGATGGACCAAACAATAGAGAGAAATATTGGAGAAGAAGAATAATGGAGAGAAACACCGAAAATCAATAACATTCCACCACACTCCAAGGAGAAGAACAAAAAATCGAGAAGAAGGCCGTGGAATATCAATGACGAAAGGAGAGAGAAGAGAGAGAGAGAGAACGAAAAAAAAGATGAAAGAAATTGACAAAAGCAAAAATGAAAAAAAAAAAAAGAAATCCTGATGCATTTAATTAAGGGAAAAATGAGAAAACATAATAAATGCTGCTAAAATCTACCAGTATCTTGTAATCATGTCGCGTTCAATTTGAACAGTAATTTCCCACCATTCTTAAGTTAAATGGCAAATATATATATAATTAAGGGCAGTAGGCAGCATTACAAAAAGCTCGTTAAAAGATTCAACAATTTCCCCCAAAAAAGGTCTTTAAAAAAATCAGTTAATAATATTATGAACCAGAAAAAAAAAAAAAGTTACAAGATTGCTAATTAAAAGTTCGCATTTTCTGTGTTCAACAATTTCTTTATATAATATACTTATTTGTTTATGAAAGCAAGATATTTTATCTAGTTTCAACTTACCATTGAGTTTTCATTGAGGCCGAAGCTAGGGAGGACAACGATGCCGTGGCCGGAGGACAACACTTTAACTCCCATTTTTTTTGTTTAATGAGTCATTAATACCCCTACTTAATTATCATGTGAACTCCATGTGAGTTTGAACGACAGAATTTGACAGAAAATGGGTGTAGGACTAACGTGTTACACATAATAAAAGTTTGGAAACTTAAAAAATACAAAAAAATAATGGGGATCTAAGTGATACAATGGGTAAAGAATAAGATCTTAAGTGATACTGACATTATTTATTATTATCCATATCAGCAAAACAGAAAAAAAATATTAAAAAAAAAAAAACAAACTTAAGGGGTGCTATGACAATCCAACTTTTTCTTTCTTGATAACTGGGGATGCAGAATTTGAACTCAATATCTCGACATTAGAGGTTAGTGTGATTCCTATATGTTAGATTAGTTTCTTATCAGCTGTCTACGTGTCTCTGAACCGCTGATGCTGTCCTCCAACTGTCCACGTGTCCTTACTATTCCAAAGTGCTCTGAACTTCAGGCGGGGGTGGCCACCTGTAAAGACTCTCCGATGCTTAAGTCAGTGGTCTTTCTTTGATTCAAGGTAGTAAGGATTTAGTTCTATATGAGTATATCTTTGTTTCTTGCTCGTAAACTTTTAAATATCTCTTTTTTGTATGCGTACATGCCCCTCTCGGGAATGCATGACTCATATATATATAGTCCTGAGAATGTGAACCATCGGGGTCTCAATCTCAGGACTGAGTACCTTTTTCCTTAAAGTTTTTCCAGAGATCACGGGCCGAGATTATTATGATCTCCTCTGTATCGTTGTAGCCTAGTTTCCACCGCCTCCTATGGCTTGAGTCTTTCAGGGGTGAGATTTGGACAAATCGCCATTCTGTTAGGACGGCTTGCCCCTTGCGCACACCTACCCCAGATCGCATTAAATGCTCTATCTAGGTATGGAGTTGTGAGTTGTTTTCCATTGTATTATAATGGAAGACCCTTGGGGCTTCCGACCCTCCAGCTGTCAAGGTAAGGGTCGGATTGGGCCGAGTCTGTCCAGGGTCTGTGATGGGCTCGACCCTAACCTCGGGCAGCCCAATGGCCGATGTGGTATCACGTGTGACCCACGTGGCCTTCAGCTAATCACTCTCAATAACTGTAGGATGGTGGGCCCCGTTTGTGACCTATTCTGCCGCTTAATCGTCCACGTGGTGTATAATTTTGGAACGGGTCCCACAATTGCCCCCATTTCCCTACTTGATAGATTCGTATCCGTCAAGTAGGGAAATCGTTTATCCGTTCCTCCAATTTGGGGGATGCACATGGCTGCCCCCTTGCCGATGCGGAGGCGCGCCATCCCATGTCACGAAATCTGTTTAAATTTTGAAGTTCTGACTGTTCGGTCTCCTTTGCTCTCCCCTTTTCCAGAAAAACTCTTCAGCTCCCCCTCTATAAAAGCCGCAATTATGCTCATTTGCCACTTTACTAAAACCTTCAATCATTCTAGCCTCCTAAAATCCTAGGGTTTCCGATTTCCTGCCTTCTAGAGACTTTTACTCTTTCAATCGTATCCAGAATAATGGCTTCAGGTCAAGATTAGGAATTGCACCCCATCGTGGATTCAGAGTTGGATTCACTAAGGGGACAGCTCTGCCTCCCCGGTGGAGTAACGCTGCAAAGGGTCGAGGGCCCTGTGGATTGGTATCTTCGTCCCTCTGCCCCCGAAGGCTCTATTATCTTGGGCAGAAAGCATCTAGAATGGCTACGATTCCCTCTTCCTCCTCTGATCCTCCAATTCTTCGCTTTGACGGGGATCCATCTGATGTAGTTAAACACAAACGGGGTCATGATTCTGATGGGGCTTTCTGCCCTGTCAGTTCTCTATAATCTGCATATCGACCTGGAGGTGGTCTTTTATACTTACAAACTAACCCTTATCCCCAAGAAGAGTTCCTACCCCACCTTTTACCTCCAACCGCTCCCAGTACATCACATCTTCTGGGGCTTGCCAAGGTCAGACAAGCAATGGGACTCCCACACTAGGCTATACGCCGTTAGAATTGCGTGGTTCTCCCCTTGGGTGAATGGCGAGCACTTCCAAATTCCCTCAGCTTCCTGCAGACTAAGTGCACGGTCATGATTTTTGGGTCTGTGTTCTCCTCGTCTGTTATTTCTCATGTAATTTTATCTTGTGCAGCCTCGGCAGAAGAGAGTAGGTTCGAGCTGCATTTGTCAGTGGGGAGGCTCAAAGGCCTGGAGGGGATCGTCATCTTCGGATCTCCTGGGGACTGCTGGCACATCCAGGCCACCCTCTATCCCCTGGTGATGAATATGATGCCCAGGATGATTTCATACCTTCCCTTCCCCCTGGACACCTGGGTCATCACGAAGCATCTGTGGAGCCGACTTGACGCCTCTACCCTGAACCGATTCCGCCGAGACGAGCATGATCAAATCGCCATGGTGGGTCGGCAGGTTATGGCTTCAAGCCAATTGGCAGGCTCCAACGATCTGGTGGCACCGTCTTGTCATGAGCTCGAGAAAGCCGTGAGGTTTGTAGCCGAGGAATGCGTCAGGCTCCGTAGGAAGGAAGCCGCCGCCACCAAGAGGGCTAGGGGTGGGTTCATTTTCGCATCCTTGAGCTTCGTGGGTCGGATTATGGCCGTGACCTAAACATGTTGCTTGTTCTTTGTAGGTTCCGAGACGGGCCCATCGACTGACCCCTCCCCCGTCAAGGGGGGAGCTGCGGGACATAAGGCTCGCGCCAAGGCACCCGCTCACCGGAATCTCGTGGTGCCCTCAAAAGATGAAGTGCCCACAGTCCCTCGCTCCGACGCAGGCGGACCTCCATCTGGAGGAACGCCTGCCACAAAGGCCATATATGGCGAGGGGATGCCTCTGAGTCTGCCTGGAGGGTCTGCTGCACCAACCTCGTCCACCCCTGGCACTGGTTCGAAATCGTGTGCTACTTGCCTCGGTGGGGAGATCGCCGAGCTCAGTGGGGGGCCTCCGAGGTTGAAGTCTCGGCTATCTTCTCCTCCCCCAGTCCCAATAAAGCAGTGACAAAAGGTCGGCTCATCTAACGAAGAAGAGGGCCAGGCAGAGAAGAGGGGCAGGGTTGCCCCCTCGTCTGACAGTGATGACGACGGGGCCACGCTGACCCTTCTAAGGAGAAGAAGGTCCGTGCGCAGTGGCTCGCCAAGAGGAGATGCACCACCTCCCATCGTGGCCGACGTCGCTCTCGGTGGTGCCGAGCTTTCCTCCGTCCCTAGTGCCACTGCTTCAGGGGCATGCCCGGCTAGTGGACAGGGTGCCCTCACAGCTAGCGGGGCAGGGCCGTGTTCCCTAAGCGAGGGCAATGCCCAAAGAAAGGATCCAGCCGCAGAGCCGGAGCTGGAGGTGCTCTCTTTGGAGAACATCGGGCTTGTCACTAGCCGTACCTTCGCGCAGTTTTGGTCCACTCGATTGCTTCTATGTTTTTCAGTATCCTTGCTAGACACTGACCCCCCCTTTTTTGTTTAACTTACAGCTAGCCGCCATCCGGTCTTTCTATTCCTCTCGCATCAGGGATTTGACCGAGGAGCTGAGTTCCTGCACTATACTGGCCGAGTGCAGCTAGGCCGCCCTTACCGAATTGAGGTCTGACTTTAAGTTATATCGGAGTCTCGAGGAGGTGAGGGTCAGCAGCGCGGTGGCTCACACTTTGAGCGTCGAGAGGACTTGGCGCGAGGAGCTGGCTGCATGACTGGTCGAGGCGAAGGCCGACAAACTTACTCAATCTGAGGCCGCCAGACTGGCTCAGAACGAGCTAAGGGTCAAGGAGCAAGAATTGTAGAGCACGGGGGCAGAAATGAGATTGGCTTTTGTCGCTCGTGACAGGGTTGTTAATGATGCCAAAGAAGCAAGGAAAGCCGAGGCGAAAGGTAAGCTAGAGGCCCACTCTCTGCAACGCAGACTTGAACAGTCCAATGAGGTAAATCAATATCTCTTCTTAGATCACAAAAATCTGATGGGTGCTCATGTGGAGATGTCTCGCAGACACAACGAGGACCTTGCCAGCATTAACACTTTTTTGGTCGACTTATCGCAGCGGCAAGCAGAGCTCAGGCTGGCGGTGCTGAAGGATAGGCTGGCAGATGCGGAAAAACTGAAAATGAGGTACCAGAGGCAAGTGGACGCCCTTTCTATAGAAAGTTATAGGTCTGGCTGGGAGAATAGAGAGTTTGAAGGCCATGCTGAGGTGGTAATGCCAGACCAGTTTGACGATCAGAAAGGTGTCGAGAGAGACCACTATTCCATCAAGCACTACATGCAGCAGCTTGGGGATGAGATCAGCATCACGTACCCGGCTGACGTACTGAAGATGCTTGCTGCAGAAAAGGACAGGCCTTCTACATCTACTTCTGGTGCCAAAGAGCTTATCCCCATTTCTAGTCCACTAGATCGAACTTTGGAAGCCCCTGGCGGTCAGCCTGTTCTCGGGGTCTCAACTGGTGAGGGGTCTGGTGCGGTCATTGTATCTAGTGATGAATTCGACCCTGGTATGCCACCCTCCACCGGGGCTGGTCCAAGCACCGAGACTGGCCATGCTCCCATGGCCGGAGATAATTAGGGTCCCTAGTTTTGTATATTTGTAAAGCTGACCCTTATTGTAACCCCCCGTATAAATAATAAGAACAGTGTAATTCTCTTTAGTCTATTTTCTTTTTCTTTGTTGACCACGTCTGGGTTAAAGTTAAACTTTGTTGTAGCTGTCTGTATAAATAATTACGGATGACTTGGATGGACATGATTTCGGACCATTAGTGAGTTCTCCTCGGGCCATGACTGCTAAGATTAGTCTTGGAGATAGGGGTGCGAGCTTTGACTCATCCGGTTTTACGGAGGTATAACTTCTGTTATAACTTGTTTTGGTAGAGTTTGACCTGTGCATGTGGCTGGACTTCTCTAACCCCAAATGGGACCGTGCTCGGAACCAGCTCCAAGGATTGGTCAACCATTGTTTGGACCTGTCATTGCAAAGGAGAAGGCCTGAGCTCGGCTCTTACTGGGAACAAACAGGACACTACCACTCCGATGTCTCCCTGCGAGTCCGTTCGTGACCTGCCTCCCGTAAATAGGGCTTATGAGCGCGCACCACTGTTAACCGTGCGCTTTGTATTTTTAAGACATAATAAACAGACTTTAATCTTAATTTCTGTCTTCACGTTTGGTCTGGTACTAGACTACTTCCAATGGGTAGACTCCAAATCCGTTCACATACTGCTCATGTGCAAATAAACCATCCCGAGAGGGGCATGCTTTCCTTTAGCTCTTCGTATAGCTAAAACGTTCCTTAGGGAGAGTCCACTTCCAACAGGTGGATCCCAACCCTGCTTTCCTTTAGCCATTCGTATAGCTAAAATGTTCCTTAGGGAGGGTCCACTTCCAACAGGTGGATCCCAACCCTGCTTTCCATTAGCTCTTCGTATAGCTAAAATGTTCCTTAGGGAGGGTCCACTTCCAACGGATGGATCCCCTTGCTTTCCTTTAGCTCTTCATGTAGCTAAAATGTTCCTTAGGGGGTCTGCTGGTAAGCTTTTAGGTTACACGCCCCTTTTCTCCTCGTACGTTTTCTCGGGTCATCGGCAAACATTTTATTGCACGATGTGATTCCCATAGTACGATTGTTTTCGAGGTCTGTTGGCAAGTTTTTGGTTGCACAACTCCTCCTTCTTCGTACATTTTCTCGGGTTATCGACAAGCGACGTGATCCCCATAGTACGACTATTTTCGAGGTCTGCTGGCAACTTCGTACATTTTCTCGGGTCATCCACAAGCGACGTGATCCCCATAGTACGATCGTTTTTGAGGTCTGTTGGCAAGTTGTTGGTTGTGCAGCAGTCTGTTTCCTCTTCGTACATTTTCTCGGGTCGTCGGCAAGCGACGTGATCCCCATAGTACGGTCATTTTTGAGATCTACGATCGTTTTTGAGGTCTGTTGGCAAGTTGTTGGTTGTGCAGCTGTCTGTTTCCTCTTCGTACATTTTCTCGGGTCGTCGACAAGCGACGTGATCCCCATAGTACGATCATTTTTGAGATCTGCTGGCAAGTTTTTGGTTGCGCAGCTGTTTCCTCTTCGTACGTTTTCTCGGGTCGTCGACAAGTGACGTGATCCCCATAGTACGATCGTTTTTGAGGTCTGCTAGCAAGATTTTGGTTGCGCAGCTGTTTCCTCTTCGTACATTTTCTTGAGTCATCGACAAGCGTCTTGATCCCCATAATATGATCGTTTTTGAGGTCTGCTGGCAAGTTTTTGGTTGCGCAGCTGTTTCCTCTTCGTACGTTTTCTCGGGACATCGACAAGCGACGTGATCCCTATAGTACGATCGTTTCTTGCGTGAGCAGTGCATACGGTCCGCAACTATGGCAGACCCTTTTTTGTGGCAACCCGGTATGATTTTTGCCCTGTGCAACTGAGGCATGGGGTCTGCCACTGTAGGCGGACCCCTTTTCCGTAGCAGCCTGGTATGATCTTTTGCCTGTGCAAATAAAACGTTGGGTCTTCCACTGTGGGCAGACCTTTTTCTGTGTGGCAGAAGACCTAACCTGTTTCGGAATTAAACTTTTTAATAATATAAGCGTTCACATGGTCTTTGCACGTGAATAGTGCATACAGTGGCAGACCCCTTTTCCATAGCAATCCAAAAGATGAATCCATAGCCATGTGGCAAAAAGGGGAACTTGACCTGTTTTGAATTTAAGCTTTTCAATAATATAAGCATACACATGGTTTTACATCATATGCATGTGTCTTACACGTAATACTTTTTCAAGTGCTGAGCATTCCATGTATTTGGCAAGTTTTTCCCGGTCTTGAATTCTTTCAGGATATATGCACCATTGTCGAGTGCTTTGATCATCTCATAGGATCTGATCCAATTAGAGTCCAGTTTCGAGGAATTCCCTGTTCTAACTTTCAGGACCCAATCCCCGGCATTAAATCGTCGAGCACTAACCTTCAGGATCTAGCCTGCTGGTGGTAGGAAGTCAAATAGACCAAGGCCATGTCCCTCGTTTCCTCCAGGAGGTCTGTGTTGCGGCTCAGCTGGTGTTCGTTTAAGGGGGCATCTATTACCACTTCAGAGCGGAGGGTCGGGAGGCCGACCTCGGTCGGGATCACAGCCTCTGATCTGTAGACCATGGCGAATGGCGTCCTTCCAGTCGACCTCTGCTCCGTGGTTCGATGGGCCCATACCACGGCCGGCAGCTCTTCTAACCACTTGCCTTTAGCCTTCTGCAAGTTCTTTTTGATGTTGCTGAAAATGGCTTTGTTCATTGCCTCTGCTTGGCCGTTCCCCTGAGGGTAGTTCACGAAAGAGAAACTGAGCCTTATATCATACAGCTCGCACAGCTCCTTGATCTTAGCATTTTGGAACTATGTGCCATGATCGGCGTGTATCTCTTTCGGGATCCCGAACTGACAGATTATGTTCTTCCAGATGAAGTTAATCGTGTCTGTCTTACTAACGGTCACATAGGCTTCAGCCTCTACCCATTTGGTGAAGTAATTCATGGCCAGTAGGACGTACCTCCTTCTCCCTGGGCTTCTGGGGAGCTCTCCGACGATGTCTAGACCCCACTTGGCAAACGGCCAGGGGGTTATGTTCGAATGAAACACCTCCACAGGCTGGCGTTTCATTGGGGTGAACCTCTAGTACTTGTCACATTTCTTGACAAATTGGGCCACCTCTGTCATCATGTATGGCCAGAAGTATCCGGCCGTTATAGCCTTGTAGGCGAGGCTACGTCCGCCAGAGTGGTTGCCGCATACTCCCTCATGGATTTCCTCCATTAGCTTTTGCGCTTCAACGGGACCTATACACCGCAGCATCAGACCCATTGTTGATCTCTTATATAGTCGTTCCCCTACCATCGAGTACCTGGCAGTCTTCAACCTGACTGACCTTGCTTCTCGGGGGTCCACAGGTAGGTTCCCCAACGTCAAATACTGGGTGATGTGTTTCATCCACCCTTCGTCAGCGGTTCCAGTTGCAAACACATGGTGCGCAGGGGTCTGCGGGGGGTTTTCTATGTTCCCGCCTTCGAGGAGAAAATCTATGCTTCCAGCTGTATCTCCGATTGACGCACTCTTAGCTAGATCGTCGGCCCTCTGGTTCATCTCCCTGGGGATCGGTTCAATATTAAAGTTGCCAAAGCGAGCTTTTGCCCCCATTACCTTGGAGAAGTACCTATGCAACCTCGGTTCTTTTAACTCAAAGTTTCCCCTGACCTGACCCGCGATCAACTGCGAGTCGGTCTTTACTGCGATGTTCTCCACTCCGAGGTGCAGTGCCAACTCAAGACCTTGCAGCAGTGCCTCGTACTCTGCCTCATTGTTAGTCGCCTGGAAGTTGAGCCTCAATGCATTCTCAACTCTGAGACCCATTGGGGTCTGCAGGACTATCCCGATACTTGACCCTGAGGCATTCGTGGATCTGTTGGTATAGAGCGTCTAGGTTGAAGGGGGGCGAAGTTGAGACATTTGAGATGGGTCGTGCTGGTCGCCGAAGGATTCCATTTCTACCAAGAAATCCGCCATGACTTGTCCTTTCTTCGCCGCCCGAGGCTGATACTCGATGTCGTATATTCCCAGCTTGATGGCCCACTTCGTCAGTCGTCTCTATAGGTCTGGCTTGGACAAAATTTGCCGGATAGGGAAATCTGTATACACGGTGACCGAGTATGCCTCAAAATACTGCCGGAGTTTCTTTTTAGCGTTGACCAGAGCGAGGACCAGCTTTTCTGCCACACTATATCGTGTCTTGGCATCCAGGAGCATGCGGCTTATATAAAACACTAGTTTCTGTTTGCCATCTTCCTCGATGAACAGTACGGCGCTGATCGCTACTCCGGATACTGCTAAATAGGCATACAGGCACTCCCCCTCTGCTGGGGAAGCCAGGATAGGTGGGTGACTCAAATACAGCTTGAGATCTATCAGTGCCCTATCCTGTTCCTCTCCCCAGACGACAGTAGAGCTTTTCTTAAAGCATTGGAAGAAAGGCTTGCACCGGTCAGACATCTTGGAGATGAATCGACTGAGAGTGGCTATCTTTTCAGCCAGGCGTTGGACCTCCCGAGCGGTCGAGGGTCTCTGCTCATTTGCAATCGAGGTCAGCTAGGTCGGGTTTGCCTCAATACCCCTCCTGCTCACGATATGCCCCAGGAATTGACCGGAGGACACCCCAAATGCGCATTTCTTGGGATTCAGACGCATCCGATATTGCCTCAGAATCTGAAAACATTCGTCTAGGTGTCTTAGATGGTCTAAATCTTCTCTGCTCTTCACGACCATATCGTTAATATAGACTTCTATAGTCTTCCCTAGTAGCCCGGCGAACATCTTATTCATGAACTTTTGGTAGGTTGCCCCCGCATTTTTCAAGCCAAATGGCATATGCCTGTAGCAGTACAGACCACGCTCCGTGATAAAAGCCGTGTAAATCTGGTCTTCCGCGTTCAGGGGGATCTGGTTGTACCCAGAGTAGGCATCTAAAAAGCTCATTCTGTTGAATCCCACCGTCGCATCTAACATTTGGTCGATTCTTGGCAGGGGGAAGCTATCCTTCGGGCAAACCTTGTTCAGGTTGGTGAAGTCTATACAAATACGGTCGTCGCCGCTTTTCTTTTTCACCACCACCGGGTTGGAGACCCAACACGGGTACACGCACTCCCTGATCAGACTGTTCTCCAGCAGCTTTTCCACCTCCTTGTTGATCGCCCTGTTTTTCTCTGGTGCGAACCTTCTAGGTTTCTACCTAACTGAAGGAAAATTGAGGTCTATGTTCAGCCGGTGGCAGGTGTGCATGAGGTCTATCCCGGGCATGTCGTCATGGGACCACGCGAAGACGTCCTCGTTCTGCTTCAGGAATCCCAACATCTCGTTCTTCTGCTGCTTGGGCAATAAGGCCCCGATTAGAACCACCTTCGTCGGTTCTGCCTCTTTCAAAGGGACCGCTACCAGCTCCTCAATCGTGGATTTCAGATTGTCAGACTCCTCTTTGATCCGCTTCATGTACGCTGGCAGGGGGTCCTTTGATTGCAATCCTTCCTCGGTCGAGGCGTTTGCACTCGCGTTGGCTCCTCTTAGGGCAGTTGAAAAGCATTTCCTTGCGGAGGCCTGGTCTCCCTTGATGTCTATCGTATAGGTACCATCCTTTGATAGACATCTTAAGACCTGGTGGAGGGTGAATGCGACCCCATGTATGGAGTGGATCCATCCCCTTCCCATAATGATGTTGAAGGAGGACTGACAGTCAATGACGACGAAGTCCACGTCCAAGCATCTCTCAGCAGCATAGACCTTCAGGGTCACGACGCCCAAGGGGCTGACCTTAATGCTGTCGAAAGTGAACAGCGGCTGGCAGGTTGGCCTGAGTGCACTTCGACCCAGGCCCATATTCTCAAATGTGCTAAGGAACAGGATATCGACACTACTTTTACCATTGACCAGGACCCTTCCGACCAACGCGGAGCCGATCTGCAGTTTAATCACCAAGGGGTCATCGTGAGGCAGGCGTACTATGGTCAAATCTTACTGGGTGAAAACGATGGGGGCGGCAGAGGCGCGACTTTCTCCCATCATCAAATGGTTGACGAAATGGCCCATCCCCCTCAAGCGCTTCACCCTTTCTTCAGCCCTTTTGAGGCATTTTTCCTTCTCTTCTTGATCTTGGGTCAGCTCTGGCCTGCCCATGATGGTCGGCACTATCCTCTGGGTCTGCTCTCCTGACCCAAAGACCTGGGTTTGCTTCCTCTTTTCAGGCCTGGAGATGTCTTCCTGTGGCTGGGTTCCGCCGGTTTTCACATACTGTTTCAACCTGCCGGCATGGATCGCCATCATGACCTGCGTGTAAAGGTTGCGGTAGTGGGCAGTTTTGTGCCCGTAGTCTTTGTGAAATTGGCGATACCTGCTCCTGTTCTTCATGTGCTCAGGGACGCCAGATTTAAGCGGGTCTTTGAAGATGCCCCTGTCCCTGTTTTGGAGGTAGATCATATCGATCGGCGTGTTGAGCTCATACTTCGGCAGAGGGTCGCGGGGCATCTTCCTTCTCTTGCCTCCTTCTTGACTGTCTCGGATGGGAGCTTCTTGTTTCGAAGTCAGCCTTTGGTCCGGTGAGGGCCTCTTCACCCCTTGCGGGGCCGGGGTTTGTACCGGCATCATTGTTATCGTGGCGGAGGTCTTGGGCGCCTTCTAGTGGCTTTCCAGCACCCTGAATACCCCTTCTGACTTCACCTGGATGTACTCCATATCGTACGGAAGATTTGAAAGGAGGTGGTCCGATAGCATTGATCCTGGCTGCAGGCTCCTGACGAATGAGCCTGCAGCTTGGACTGAGTCAGCGTTATGGACTAGGAACATCACCTCGAGGAAACACGACAGGTACTCTCGCGGGGATCCATCTGCGGCCTACTCCAACCGGTCAAGGTCTCACATGGTTTTTTGCTGTCTCCGGACACCCGCGTACTACTTTAGGAAAAGTTTGCAGAAATCTTTGAACCCGTTTATAGATTTCTCCGGGAGTTGTCTGAACCATAGGAGGGCTGGTCCCACCAGGGTCGTAGAGAAGACTTTACAGGTCACGGTCTCGTCCCTGGTTTCCAAGGCCATCTTCTGTTGAAAGTGGTATATGTGATCGAGGGGGTCAGTTTTCCCCTCGAACGGCTTGAAGGTCGGGGTCGTGAAGTCCCTCGGCCTGGGCTCCATCTGGATCCAGTCGGCGAAGGCCGTCCGGTTGATCTTTTGCACAGTTTGCTCTGCCAGATCGTTGGGGGTCTGGCTGTGATGGACCCCGAGTCTCTTACCCAACTCCGCCTTCATCTCTTGCTTCCAGTCAGGAGGCGTACCTCCTAGGCTTCCATGGCGTCTTCCGCCCATCGCCTCCCTGGCTTGGAGGGGTCTCGACTGGCTTTGTTGCGCCCCCTGCATCTACGATCCGAATGGGTCGGGAACTTCTACTCGCGGTTGGCTTCCGAATTCTTGTTGGACCTCTTCGTCAAAATCTTCTCTTTGCTGGCTCCTGTCTTCGCTCGCCAGCAGCCCTTCGAGGCGGGCGTTATCTCTGCCGACCTCTGCGACTTCGCCCCTTAAACTCAGGACAGCCTCGTGGGCCCTCTCTGCCTTCTGGTTTGCTTCCGTCAGGGCGGCGAGCATCTGATCCAGCTTCTGCTCTAGGTCTGGTCGTGCTTCTAGGGGGAGCTCCCTTCGACGTCGGGATGTGTGCTCCTGGTTGTCATCCTCGAGGGTGCCATCTGACGTTGTATGGCCTTTTGTTCGTGGAGAGCGCGATCGTGAGTCTCATACTCTTTTTCTCACACTCAACTGTTATTTTCCACAGACGGCGCCAAACTGTTGGATCGGTTTCTCACCAGCCGTCCACGTGTCTCTGAACCGCTGATGCTGTCCTCCAACTGTCTATATGTCCTTGCTATTCAAAAGTGCTCTGAACTTCAGGCAGGGTCAGAGAGGCGGGGGTGGCCACCTGTAAAGCCTCTTCGATGCTTAAGTCAGTAGTCTTTCTTTGATTCAGGGTAGCAAGGATTTAGTTCTATATGAGTATATCTTTGTTTCTTGCTCGTAAACTTTTAAATATCTCTTTTTTGTATGCGTACATACCCCTCTCAGGAACGCATGACTAATCTATATATAGTTCTAAGATTGTGAACCATCCGGGTCTCAATCTCAGAACTGAGTATCTTTTTTCTCAAAATTTTTCCAGAGGCCACGGGCCGAGATTACCATGATCTCCTCTGTATCACTGTAGCCTGGTTTATGCCACCTCCTATGGCTTGAGTCTGTCAGGGGTGAGATTTGGACAAATCACCGTTCTGTCAGGACGGCTTGCCCCTTGCGCACACCTATCCCAGATCGCATTAAATGCTTTGTCTGGGTCTGAAGTTGTAAGTTGTTTTCCATTGTATTCTGGTGGAAGACCCTTGGGGCTTCCGACCCCCCAGCTGTTGAGGTAAGAGTCAGATTGGGCCGAGTCTGTCCAAGATCTGTGATGAGCTCGGCCCTAACCTCGGGCAGCCCAATGGCCGATGTGGTATCACGTGTAACCCGCGTGGCCTTTAGCTTATCACTCTCGACAGCTATCGGACGGTGGGCCTCGTTTGTGACCTGTTCTGCCGCTTAATCGTCCACATAGTGTATGATTTAGAAACGGATCCCACACTATATCAGACTATACCGGTGACCACATGACAACCCCACTTTTAACCTCTTTCTCAACTGCTACTCTAGGCATTTGATAGTTGGGTAATTTGTAGTAAAAATCTCCTACCTTTAGCATTTTTGATATTTAGATTCCTATCCTTTAAATCTTGGCATTTAAATTTCAAACCTCTTAGAATATTTCCATCTATTAGTCTCAAGCTGAATCTGTTAACTATTTCTGTTAAATTGTCATGTGCTTCTCCCATGCATACTAAGAAGCTGAATCTGTTAATTATTTATGTTAAATTATCATGTGCTTCTCCCATGCATAATTTTAAAGGGCTAAAAAAGTAACTGACAAATAGGAAAATTTAAATGAAAAAAAAATAGAAGAAGAAGAAGAAAAAAAGAAAACAAGCTATTTCCTCATGTTAAATATTTCCTCAAATCGGAACTTGTTTTCCCCGTCGCATAAGTCTTGGTTTCAGCTCATGTTGGGTCACCTCCACTAGTTTTTTTATTTTAAAAAAAATAAAAATTGAAAAGGAAAAGAAAATAGGAAGATTAAAACGTGACCTGTCAAAAGATGAGATAATTTTTTTTTCCTGAAAAAAACAGAAAAATAAATAGAAACAATATTGATTTAGTTTTCATTATAGTACTTTAAATGATCTTTTATTTTGAAGCTTTGATTCTTTTATATATAATCGGCCTTCCAAAAAAGTAGCTAATATATTTAGGCTTTAATTATTTCTTCCTTTTTTTCACTCAAAAACATTTTTTTTTTTACTTTTATTGATCTAGTATGTAATCGGTTCTCATAAACTCCTATACGTTATCGTCTTTGTGGTATTAGCCGAGCTTCTTTTTTATTTATTATTTTTTTTCATTTTCTTATTTCAACAATCCCAGGCACGAACTAGAGAAGAAAAAAAAATCAACTCTAATTTTTTGAAGGGCAATATTATCAATAGAAGAAAAGAAAATAAATAAACAAGAGCAAAATCCAACATTTAGACCTAATAGTCTGAGAATTGTCGAGTTGAAAGTGAAAAACTTGTACTTACTAATTAAGTAATCCTAATTAGTAATCCTAAGAGGTGCTGTATGGTACTAAATACCATATAATATGTTGGTCACTTATAAGTTGATTATAATTATACTTCAGGTGAAATACATATAAGACTCATTTATTGATTATAATAACTCAAAAACAGAATTATATCTCATATACTATTAAACACCACTAGTACATTGCTCTTATTAATAAGACAACCGAATAACCTTTATTTACCAAGATGCCAATGCCTCTTTGATAAAAATACAAAAGCCCTCGGACATTTATTCACATATATGTCATTCTTCTTAATAGCTAGTTTTATATATTTTTCTTGATCCATAGGTACAACTATTGGAGTCTTTCTACCCATTACTCTAACCCATGTTTGCATAAGCCAAACAAAAGTTGATGTGGTTTCATTTGCAAACAATGCACATCTAAGTAATGTAGACCAAAAATAATTGTTCTCTCCAATGAATGGAACGAATGACATTTGTATTTATTTGTAATATAAGTTGTGTCAAAAGAGACAATATCTTTAAATATTTTATAATCGTCTCGACTTTTTGTATCAATCCAAAAGACATTTTTAAGACGTTGCTCTTCACCCAAGTTCACTGTATAAAAAAAATTTGGATTTTCTTCTTGCATATGCATAGAATGTTCAAGCATTGCTCTAGCATCCCCTTGTTCTAGTATCAAATGTCATTCGGCGTTATCGAAGTGATTACTAATGCCATTTTCCAAACATCCAAATTTTCATACTCACCGTGTTTTTAAAGCCATTGCAGCAAAATTTTTGTTTGTTTATACCCCAACTGCATGTAAGATATCAATATTATACTTGTTGGAAGAGCTAATAATTGTATGACAAGAAAAAAGTGAGCATGACATGGATAAACTTTATGGCTATGTTCCTTAATATTGTTATGTACGTACCACTTCTCATATAACCTTTGTTTTACATGTAGCATTGCCTTGCAACCAACTTTCAAGCACGTACATTGGTTTGTGTTACTAGATTTTCTTTTCACTTCATATCTTATACAAGTAAACTTTACATCAATGAACTCTTTCGATACTTTTGATCGACAATTATGCATTATAGAGGTACCAAATCCAATGCGCTTAGCAAATCTCAAATAAAGTGAATATGCCTCATGTTATGAATTGAACTCCATCCTAATATATGGTTCTAATTCTATCTTTATCATTTGTATTGTTATCAACCACGTATTCAACAGGCCTTTTATGATAATCATCCAAGTTTAAATTCAATTCAATATCAAAATTCATGATTACCAATAAAAAAAAATATCTAAATTCATGATCACTTATAATTTAAAGCAAATATCCAACAATCAAATCCCTTGAAAAAACTATTGAATAACANGGGGGGGGGGGGGAAGGGGATTGTTAGACAACTTATTTTCCATAAGACAACCACTCTACGACAATAGAACTCCATAGCTTCTTGGACAAAAATGAGTTTTTTGCTTAAATTTATTCTTGGGCATGGACTTGTTAAAAAAAATAATATCTACGCTTTTATACTTTGTGGCTACTTATTTTTACCCAAATTTTGCACATCAATAAAAGTAATTAATAAAAATCTGACCTTAAAGGTTAAAAAAAAAACCATAAACTCTAATTAATAGTTCTTTAATTTTAGGGTTCACTACAAAATTTTCAATAGCTCATTCTTTACAAGGCAAAAACTAATAACCATCAATCAATTACAGAGATATTAGTTTTGGAGGAAAAAAAATAATAAATAGGTTAATATTTTTTTCCGAATTGAGAATATAATACACTCCATTATTAAATACAAAATTACAATACTATTGGAATATTAATTAGATAGATTCAGATTAATTAGGCAGATTCACGTTAAGAATTGCTTGTTGAGTCTATGTACTGCACTTCAAAAAGCTCTGCTCCAACCTCTAATATTAAAAATGGCTTTTCGAGCTTTGCTCACAAACTTGGGGCAAAAGAGTTGCTCCTCATTTGTGTAAATAAATGTTCCAAGTAAAGGTCTTTTTTTTTTTTTTTTAAATTCCAATAAAAAAGGAAATGGCATATTGGTATATAAAGGGTACAAGAATGTCTTATTAATAAGCATAAGTTTTTGATAATTTCCATACAATATGTGTCAAATGCCTAGAGTAGCAACTGAGAAATAGGTTGAGATGGGGTTGTCTATAGCACCCCTCAACGTACTTATGCTTACAAATATTAATTTAGGTTTGGATAGAATAAGATTGTGCTTTCGGATTAGAATGGAATAAATTATATTAAGTAATTTAATGTATTCGATCTAGAATTAGACTACCTCTTGCATTAGACATAAATTAAATATCTTTAAAATGTGTCCTTTTTGCGGTCTGATTTAACTTTTTTTTTGGAAATAACACCCTATTAAACCTTATTTGGCAAGAGAAAAAAGATAATTAAAAAAAGAACAATCATCTTCTGTTTTGATCATGCTATTCACTGCCTACGTAAAATAAATTTTTCATGGCCAGTTTAGCTGGTTTGGAATGACAATCCATAAACTAAATCACAAGTACAGTTTGGTTAATCCATCAGGTCTATATTGATTGACTTAAACTGGCTAGATCGCACCTATATTTTGCGGTATAGTACGAACAGTCTTAATATAGTACAAATATCAAACCATACATAGTCTAAATAATGATACATAAAGAACAATCTTAATATAGTCCAAATATTAAACTAAAAATAATATACTTGAAAGTTACAATTAAATCGAAAGTCCTAGTTATTTTAAACTTAAATTACAACAAATCAAAATAAAAGAGAAATCTTAAAGTTAAGAATATTTTAAACAAATTATAACACAATCATAAATTTTAAGTAAGATTGCTTAATGAATAGCCAAAAAAAAAAATACTTATATTAGATACATATAAAAATATATACATCATAAGTATGTATTCTAACAAAAATTACAAAATAAGGACACATTCTAATATATGTTATATATATATATGAAACTATTTATAAAACTAATTGATAAGTGAATACAGGATACATTCCAATATATTCATATATATATATATATATGAAACTATTTATAAAACTAATTGATACGTGAATGTATTCACTTGTTAAGTTTCGTTTAAGCTTGGTATTTAGTTGATTCTCTGAGAGTTTTTGTAAGTTTTATATGTGTTTTGCTTGAAGTTTTAAGGTTAGTTAAAATAGAGAGATTGCAGTACTGAAACTTTGTAGGGCAGCTTGAATATGATTAGAAGGGCGTGTTGAAGAAAATTTGGGCATGAAGTATAGCGCTTGAGCGCTAGTTTGCATGACTGACGTGCTATGAAAGGAGATAAATATGTTGAAAACTAGGGAGCAGAGCACGTAGGCGCTATGAAGGAAGCACCTCATCGCTGCATTATTTGGAACCTGGCCATTCAAACTAGTACTTAGGCGCTACATGTAGAGCACCTATATGCTGTGACGTGTATTGAACAACGACTTTTCTTGAAAGCTATACGTATGTTTTGTTCAACTCAGCTCAAGTCTTTTAAATAGATTTTTTTAGGACTTTTTAGAGGGACATTCGAGCGTGAGAACTCAAAGAAAAGAAAGAGAGGCTGTGATCAAGAAATCGGAGACATGGCGATTTGCACGAGCCTAAAACGAAAAGCTGTTAATTCTATTAGATCTACTTTTCAGATATGGCCAAATTAAATAATTTACCAATTATTGAATTATGTTGTAACATAAAGTATGGATATTGTAACAATGAAAAAGTAAAAAGAGACACAACGAATTTTTACTTGATTAAGCTATCTTCTAAGAGCCTACGTCCAAGGGGCTATGCCAAGATAATTAAACACTGATAGTAAAGTTTAAAATGAGTACAAATGCTAGTTTAAAATGATATTGCTTCATCAACGTGTCTAACGAGTACTACTTGTTTTAGGTTAACTTCGTATACCTGAAATCTCTTCAGAGTCTTGAAGTCGATTTTCTTTTGAAGATATTGTATTCGTCCTCCCCATGAACATTCATAGTCAAGCTTCCTTTAACCTTATTTGATCATTTACTCGTGAATTATCTTCACAACTACAAAATGATCTTATCCTAAAGATATTCAATACAACTCCTGAAGTATTGTATCACATGACTAGGACTACTTCTAAGTCTAAGAAAATGACTAAAAGAAAAATCTTTTTATTATGCTCAATAGCCGAAATATAATATATGCTCTATCTAATGTTTCTAATAAGACGCTTTTATATAAAACTTCAAGTCTTCACTGATTAGATATCTACAAAACAACACTTAAAAATATTTAATGTTGATTAGAAGACTTACAAGATCAGTTAAGTTTGTTTCCAAACTTGAAAAACTGATCTAGAAAATAAATACTAATTTTGTGTAGATGTTGCAACATAAATCTGTCAACAAAATCATATTGTAATATAAAAGAAAAATGCTACCTTCTTTCTTGAAATAGAAAATACAATTACCCAATATTTTTGACAGCTCATAAATCACTTGTAATCAATCAAAACATTTAGAATTGGCACAAAATATTAAGGAAACTTCCATAATAATTATAATAAATCCAAATCTCTTAATTGGTGGTATCTTCCTTAACCAAATATGAACAATCTTTCAGAAATAAATTAGGTAAATGTTTAATTTCCATTCTACAATATTAAAACCTGTCATAAGGGATTGATACACAAGATCACATCCAATAAATAAATAAATAGATTAGTGAATTTATTTGTAAAGAAATAAAATGTTTTAATGCCATGTAATGCAAATATAAATATTAATTATTTCGTAGATCAATATCCAATCATTGTTAATCAATATAATCAAATTTTTATGATTAACAATCAGCCAAATCGTGATCTAAAAGTATATATTTGACAAATACTGAAAAATTTATTAGATCAAATATTTAGTTGAATGTTGTATTATGAATCAGATAAACTAATCATACTGTAACATGAAGAATGCCAATAGATATACTCTTTCATATTCAATTTTAAGTTTTTGTTCTATTTTTCTCTTTATTCATGTTTAGAATGATGTTTATGATTTATTTAATATCTAGTATGAACTAATTTACTTTTCTAGAGTTAAGATATAGCCAAATTATGACGTCTAATTTCTCTTAATTCCAATTTAATTGATGTTTATTCATAAATATTGAGTGGTTTTGATCTATGCTTAATATTTGTGATTGTCTGGCTAACTTTTATATGATTTAGATATTTGATTTGAGAAAGAAAAGTAATGACTAAATTTGTCTTGATCAAATTACTAGGAGATTATTATATAATAGGGATATCTATAAATCTTGTTCAACATTTATGAATTTCTTGCTCTTAATTACTTTTGATAAAATAGAGTTTTGGCAAGAATGTATGACCTAGCTTATTAAATTAAATTGTTAATACTTGGAAAAAGATTAATGATTGCATGAGAGATATTCGCTTGCAACATCAGAAATAAAAATTGGTTGAATAGAGTAAAGAGCTAGATTGATCAATTAAGGTAAAATCTGAAGGCCTAGGTTTTAAATTAAAAGAGCTCTTTGCAATGTTCACTAGAGTTTAGTTTTATTTGTTTGTTTTTTTTTTAATGAATCTTCTTTTTAATTATTCAAATAGGATTAGATTAGCATAATTCGGTAAATAATAAATATAATTTTCTCATAAGAACGATACTCGATTCATCGTTTTTATTATTTGTTCAATACGTATACTTTTGTTCATAAATCACACAATACTATATTTAATTGGTTGGTTTCGATTTGAAATCGAATATTTTTTTTTTCAATCTGCAAATCAAATCGTATAATTCAGTTTGCTATTTTTCAATCCCTCAATGACTATAAATATGCTATAATCGCACATATTGGTTTGAATTGGCCTGATTTTTGTGGTTTGACAGTTATTTTGACTACTCCTATCCATAAATTTAGACTTATATTAATTTAGACTTGGATAGAATAGGATTGTGCTTTCAGATTAGAATATAATAAATTATGTCAAGTAATTTCATGTGTATGGTGTAGAATTAGACTAACTCTAGTGCATAGGACATAAATTAAATATCTCCAAAATGTGTCCCTTTTTCAGTCTGATTTACAAGAAAACAATAACACAGTTTTTTTTAAAGACACAACACCATATTAAACCTTATCTGGCAAGAGATAAAAGGCAACTAAAAAAAGAGCAATCATCTTTTGTTTTGATCACCATATAAGTCATTGCCTACACCAAATATATTTATATTTTATTTGTCTTCTCTAGTAATATATACCTATCAATATACTTATAATACAATTGTACAAATGACTAGTCTTTGGGGAGCTTGGTGGTGTAAGATTTATTTCTAATTAAAAACTCTCACTAAAAAGAAGTCTAAACTTTAAAGTTTAAGTCCTCACCTAGGAGTGGTTGGAGAGATATGAATCTCACAATTTTACCCTCAATTCTTTATGTTTATTAAAAGAAATTCAGAAGCGGTTGAAATGTTTAAATTTTACAAATGCAGTAATTATGATTTTAATGAACACTATTGTTAAAAGAAATAAATAAATAAACAAAATAAAATAAAACAAAAACAAACTGTAGAAATGATTGAAATGTTTGAATTTTTCAGCACTAGTTACGATATATCAGTTAGCAGTTTACAAAGAAATTCGACCTAATTATAATGCAGCTAATTAAATCATTTATCGATTGGTAACAAGATAAGAATACTTTATACTATAAGGGAAAAATGGAATAGTAATACATGAATATATCATATTCTAGTTTACTTCATATGAGTTGGGCCGCCAAATGATGCACAAACAGAAAATGGTAGCTTCTTCATAGCTCACAAAGCAGATCATATCACAACATAATAAGATTTGGTTCTAGAATGGTGGTCAACATTTTTTTGATCTAGTTCTCTCCATGTTTTTTGTTTTACTATTATTTTGATTCTATATCATTTATACTAATTGTATAATAATTCTAGTACTAAGCATTAGACTGTATGGAAAATAGCTTTTTAATTTTTAAGAGTACGCAGGGGAATATATGATGAAAACAATTTTTAGCTATGTTTCTTTTGCACAAGATCTAATTTTAATTCATTATACATCAACTTAAATAAGCAAAAATATAAATACTTCACTCCTAACTAGTAGATCTTCTAGCTTGATACAGGTTGAATACTCTAGAATATGGTCTCCTTTGCTGAACTCGCTTTGAATACTAAAGAATTAAATTCTTAAATCTAATGTTCTCTTATTTCTCACAGTTTTCTCTTTCTTAGTTATTATTCTCCTACGATCATATAGCATATAAGAGTATACTTAGAATCCTAGTCTCGTCCGAATGCTTATGAATGAGGTCTCCTATTCCAGTTAGAATTCTCTTAATTAGGATATTCTTTTTTTTTTACAATAACTAAAGAAATGAAGAAGAGAGAGAGGTAAACATGGGCGATTACAGAAAAGTCCCACTAAAGGTGGGATTCTATCATTGGCGCAAGGTGGGGTCTGGCCTAGCCTTACTTAATAGTAAGCGAAGAGGGCCCACTAATTGGCCCTCCATCTGTGATCTCTTGAGCAATAAATTTTATTTCTATGTAAATAGTGGACCTATGGGGGCGATTTAATTTTAACTACAATAAATTGAGTCTAATCTAATTTAACTCTTAATTGATTGGTTTAGTTATATCATTAATGCTTCATTCTACTCAGGTTCGTACTTAACTCTTAAATTAAGTACATATTAAGAGAGTCCATTAATAATTAAATTTGTGGATATTTATTCTGGTGCGAAATGTCAATAAGAGCTAGGTAAAATTATCATTTTTTTGCACTAATTATTTTTCTTATTTTCTTACATACATCTAAAGGATAATTTGAATTTATCAGGAGAATCATAATTCAAAAATCACTTCCATTGAAGGCTCATTGTTAAAATTAAAGTGTCCAATTACTTGTATCTTAATAAGGTCACATTAACTCTTAGATTAGTAAGACTCATGTTTTTCATATCAATAAATACGTGTCTTCCGTGTCTATGAGAGTATATTTCTAAACTACCAAAACTAACCTAATAAATCATAAGTTTGTATTTTTCAATAACTCAAATAATATTGTTCATGAATATGAGCTTATTATTTATTTTAGGTTTAAGATAGAAATTTTGTGAATATGTATTGTCATAATAGTAATTATATAAAAATATATTTCACTTGATTCTATTCAATATATTTAACATATATTAAATTATCTGTTCAAAGTAAAACACTTTAGTGATTTTAAGACTTATTACTCCTAATTGAATTAGAAGGAGCCTACAATCCTCGTACCGGATTTGGTGTCCAACTATTATTCTACGAGCTATGAATTGTAGAATTATATCTACCACGTTTAACTTTTCATGTGAATAATTTATTATCATCTTTTAGTCTTGGAGGGATGTTTTATATTTGATATGAATGATCTTATAGTACGAATACTGCACAAAATAGACAAAAGCAAAATGTCTTGTATTGGACACAATTTTATTACGGAAAATACTTTAGGGCACAAATTCCAATATAAAGTACCAATGTAGCAAATGCGTCACCTCAGGACTCCACAATATACGACATTGTCACCAAGCCGAGTTTGTTGGCTCAACCAACTAGTTAGGTGACCTTAAAATGTATAGATAGCTACAAGCAAATCAACCACCAATGACTACTATATCATTTCAATAAATTATACCAACCTTAACATGTACCCTCAGAGTTTAGTTTCTACAAGCTCTGAGGTGAATAGTTATGAGCTTATACCTGCGAGGTCAATGCCTATGAGCTTGGAAACTCATATTAATACACAAGATTCATACTCAACATCACTTTATCAAGTAACTAATCAAAGATATCTAGTGTCAGGTGCAAGATGAACCAGTACTTCATAAAGAGCTTAGACACGAGTACAAATAGCTAAGACATTCACCGATCATATAGCGTAGTGGTTTCATGTAGATCAACAAAAAGGAAGTTGGCACATTTGAGATCATAGGGATAAATGGGCAGTTTCCATGTTCTACAGCAATGTGTTCTTGATAGCTATGTGAAGCATAACTTCTAACCATTCCCTACGAAAATAGCAAAACATGCCTACTCAATATGACTTGAGACATATGCCTATAATAATACCTCGTCAAATTAACTAATGGTAAGTCTATAAAGCTTGCCAACACATTGTTGACTTAATTTCAATACTCTGATTCAAGCATCGAAAATCCATTAGGTGACACCATACCGGTATTATAAGCTCTTCTTCGTTTATACGTACTAAAGCAACCAAAGTTCATCTTCTCAAGGAAGAAGTGTAGTTGACAAAAATTGACATACACTAACGATTTGGACTTCCCCTTAAAACTTTGATGTTTGAGGTCATGCACTTCTAAATCTGATATTTTCCTTGATTAAACTATTAAAAAAATTATTTTTTTTCTTTTTTTGTAATTTCATAAAGTTTTATTTTATAAGGGATCATACATAGCTTTTAGAGGTCTTGTATCGTGGCACTATTAATAGTAATTAGCCAATCTCACACTACTCTTTTTTCAAATGTTTATAATGCTTAGGCTTAGGGTATCATTGTTCTATAGATAGGTGCTAATCTAGTTATTGAAATGTGTCCGTAGAATTTTGCTTTTATTTTTCCTTTTTTTTAATGTTGATGTAATATTTGTTTATATTCTTCGACAACATAGAAGTAACGTGATAGTGTTATGCCCTCTAGCTTAACTATATAACTATGTAGATCAAACTAGGAAATATTACTCTTTTATAAACCATAACTTTAGTTTTGTTCAAAAATTTGGGCCAATTTAAACTTTTTAAACTCTAAAATAAAAGAACTTGCGTGACATTACTTTCTGAAAGTGTCTTTACAAACTATACAACCAAAAAGTCTTTATCCATCTATCTTACCATCCGCAGTGATATTTACATCACACCAAAATATCAAAATACAAAGAAAACATCGACCACAAATCAAGCTCGTCTACATTTGTATGATCATGGCGACAAGAAAGCGTGCTAGCCAACCGGTAACTCTATACGTCATATATCTCATTACTTGCGTCACAGGAACTAAATGAGCTAATACTCAGTAAGTAAAGATCATGCATGCTCGTGAACATGTTTCATGCATAAACTTCATTGAAATTCCCATTCTACTCTTTCTTTCATAACTTTTCATTTTGATACACTTTTCTTAGAAAACATTTCTTAATAGGGCCCTTGAGTATACTACAAAATCGGAACAGTCGGTAGGCCGTGCCTACCTATGCGGGAAGGAGACATATGGCCAATGCGAATCATACCTACCCAACGCAAATTGACTAGGTAATGCACCTAATAAATCTCATAGTACAATGCTCAGTTCCGGCAGTCGGTAAGCCATACTCACTTATATGGGAAGGATGCCTGTGCAAATCATACTTACCCAATGCAGACAGACTAGACAATGTACTTAAAATATATCTTATAAAATTGGTACAATGGTACTACTTTAAATCCAATGCGTGGAAAACTTCATTTCTTTGAAAATCATGCTTAAATGATGATATATGCTTATGTTTCTGTAAACTTTACAACAACAATATAAATAACATATAATTGAAATAATACATATAATCATGTAAGAAAACATCTTATATCTACTATTATTCTTGTGATGCAATTAAAATAAATATTTACTTACCTTGTGCCTCGTAGAAAAGGTCGTGGAAAAGGTCAGTATCCTCTGTGGCAAGATGTATGGAAGACCTGATATCAATTTTATTACTAATATTATCACTACAATGTAAAATGCTTAAAAAAAACAAGTACAAGACTGAATCACAGCTTTTACAAAAGAAAGAACTCTAATCATAAAATGAACCAAACGTCATCTACTTTCATAAAAACTAGTTCATTTATTTCTAAATTGTACCATTTGTTTCTAAAAATATTTGGACAGCTCCTCCCCTATTTTAAGGATATCCCCATATGATTAAAATCATGGTTTAAGACATATAATAACAATCAACAATCCAAAGAGGATCATTTAGTGCAACCTAGGTACATTTGAATTCCTTTCTTTTAGACAAAGTTTAAAACCATTTTTACACTTGCGTGTCATCATAATTAGCCACCAAATAAGTATAATAAATATTAGGATCCATAAAATATACACTCCAAGTTTAGAAAATCAGATTACAAATATAAAAACTTAATCTACCACACATGACAATACTTAAATCCTTAACTAGCACACTTTAGGGCCTTAAGTATAACTTTAATCCTCCACTTAAATTCTGTATTTCCAGCCATATATAAGGTTTCCTTAGACCTTATTTTATCAAATAAAAACTTTAATTCAAGAGCTAAAGCAATAGAACTAAATTACTAATTCTAAATTCCACAAAAAGCTCACCTTGACTAGTTTGAACTTTTGTTGAAGCTCTTGCTTTCTACTTCCACAAAGCTGATTTCTAAGGCTTTGAAATTGATCTTAGGACTCAAGAGAACCTAGAGGAAACATTACATAAGTATTATCAAGTGGAGAATTGAAATAACAAAACAAAACCTAGGTAGAAGAACTGGTAGAATTATTTTGACTAGTTTGGAGCTATCTTGCTTTCTTGATCTTTAAATTGAGTTCTACCACTTGGAAACTCTTACATATGGATAAGGGGAGTTAAAAGAAGAATAGAAAGTGGCTGAAGTGGTGCAAGTCGTGGCTGAGGAGGAAGAGGAAAGAAATGACCAGATTTGGTCAAAAAGTAATACTTAACGACTAAGAAATGACATAACTTAAGTTCTAAGGGGTATTTTGTATATTACTTTCTATGTGTCCAGCTCTAAAACATCTTTAGTATACTCACCACATTGCTGGTCAATCCTATACACCCAAGTTTAGACCAAAATGGTAAAACCTAGCTTAGAAAGTGAAATCTAGTCATACTTTGACTTATGATCCTATATGGCCAATCTTATTGTAATTTGGTGGAACCTAGCCCCATAACCAATCATTAAATATAAAAAGAAAGTCAATTAGACTCTAATTGATTATGCAAACATAGTATAACTACCCAATTAATAGAATGCACAAAGATGACATTACGCGATTTAGCTAAATATAAGCTAGTTTAGTGTAATTAAATACAGTTCAGTACAGTGACTGCTACCTCATTCTTATCTGGAATGAACATTTTGGAAAATGCTAGAAATTTATCCTAAACATTAAATTAGAGCTATTTGATATGCTAAATTCACAGTGAATTTGGCTCCGAAAAGCGCAAAAAATGCATTTTACGAAAAAATTACTATTGGACTAAGTTATCAATAGATATAGTTTTTAATATATGTGCATATAGTATTATCATTCATGAATGTATTCTTTGTTCTTTTCACACAGTAAGCTCTCTTTGAGGGTACTGAGCCTTTACACTGCATGAGAGCACTTTGACAATCATTAGTATAATAATACATATTGAAAGCATTTAACGATCAAAATGAGCAGTTTATCATAAAATTGACACTAGTTTCATGATATGTCTATTATGTAATATGAACATATTTATTATTGGCTTATTATGTATGTGAGAAACTTAGGCATCACAATCCTTCCCTCCTTATTAAATTTCATCCTCGAAATTCGCTTATCGAAATAAGTGAGGATACTTAGTTTTCATCTCTTCTTCTCTTTCCCATGTGGCTCTTTCTAATTTGTGGTTCCTCCACGATACTTTGACCAAAGAGATCTTCTTGTTTCTAAGCTCCTTCTCTTTTCTATCCAAAATCTCCACTGGTTCTTCTTCAGTACTCACATCTTGGCTTAACTCCAATGGCGTATAACTCAAAACATGTGAAGGGTTTGGAACATATTTTCTTAACATAGAGACATGAAAAACATTGTGCACGTTAGACAGTAAGGGTGGTAATGCAAGTCTATAGGCAACATCTCCAACTTTGTCAAGTATCTCAAATGGGCCTATTTATCTGAGACTAAGCTTTCCTATCTTCCCAAACCTCATAATTCCTTTCATGGGAGCAACCTTCAAAAATACTTTATCCCTAATATCATATATGACCTCTCTCCTTCTAGGATCAGCATAATGCTTCTGTCTATTCTAAACAGCTAATAACCGTTTACGAATCTTTTCTACTGCTTCAGCTGTTTCTCTTACCAATTCTGGACCAAGAAATTTCCTTTCTCCCATCTCATCCCAGTGAATTGGAGATCTACATTTTCTTCTATACAATGCTTCATATGGAGGCATTTCAATTGAAGCTTGATAACTATTATTGTAGGCAAATTCTATCAACGGCAAGTACTTGCTCAAAGATCTATGAAAATCTAATACATAAGCTCTAAGCATGTTCTCAAGTGTCTGTATGGTTCTCTGTGATTGTCCATCTGTTTGAGGATGAAAAGCTATACTGAATGCCAGTTTTATTCCCATAGCCTTCTGAACTCTCTTCCAGAATTTTGAAGTGAATCTAGCATCTTGGTCAGAAATAATAACCTTTGGAACACAATGTAGTTTAATGATTTCTTGAACATAAAACCGAGCCAACTGATCCAAACTATAAGGCACTTTAATCGGCAGGAAATGGGCTGACTTAGTATATCTATCCATAATAACTCAAATAGCATCATGGCCTTTATTTGTCTTAGGAAGTCCAACCACCAAATCCATAGCAATCTCTTCCCATTTCCATTGTGGCACATATATAGGCTTCAATGTACCAGTAGGTCTTTGATATTTAGCTTTAACTTATTGGCATATGAGACATTGTTCAACAAATTCAATCACATCCTTCTTCATACTTGGCCACCAGTAATGCATTTTCAAATCCTTATAGATCTTTGTAGTACCAGGAGGCACAAAATAGGGAGTAGAGTGAGCTTCTATTAATATCTCTTTTCTAATTGTTCTATCTGGCACACACAATCTATTTCTATATCTGATTACATCATCGCTAGAAATTTAGAAGGCCACCTCCTTTACAAACTCTATCTTAGTCTTTAAGCTTGTCAAATAAGGATATGTATTCTGGCCTTGTTTGATTCTCTCTAAAATTGTAGGTTGCAAGGTAAGAGCTGCTAATTTCTCCATTAAACATGTAGGCACAATCTCTAATTCCAATTGATACAAATTCATCAAAAGACGTTTCCGATCAACATACTTAAGTGACATAGCAGCTAATGACTTTCTACTTAGAGCATTTGCAACCATATTAGCTTTTCCTAGATGATAGTTAATTTCACAATCATAGTCTTTTACCAGTTTAAGCCATCTTTTCTATCTCATATTCAGTTCCTTTTGGGTAAAGAAATACTTGAGACTTTTATGGCCTGTATAAATTTGACATCTTTCTCTATAAAGATAATGTCTCTGAATTTTCAATGCAAAAGCTACTGCTGCTAGCTCTAAACATGAGTAGGATATTTCTTTTTATATTCTTTTAATTGCCTAAAAGCATAGGCGATAACATTACTATTTTGCATCAGAACACAGCCTAGACCATTCTTTGAGGCATTACTTAAACAATAAATCCTCCTGATCCAGAGGGTATAGAGAGTATAGAAGCTGTGACCAAATGATTCGTTAACTCTTGAAATCTCTTTTCACAATTATCATCCCAATGAAATTTCACGTTCTTTCTAGTCAACTGAGTCAATGAAAAAGCCAACTTAGAGAATCCTTCCACGAACCTTCAATAATAACCAACTAATCCCAAGAAACTACGAATCTCTGAAATATTTATAGGTCTTGACCAATTACTTACAGCGTCAACCTTCGTTGGATCTACAAAATACCATTTCCAGACACTACATGACCAAGAAAGATAACTTTCTCCAATTAGAACTCATCCTTCTTATACTTTGCATACAACTGCTTTTCTTTCAAGATCCTCAAAATCATTCTTAAATGCTCCATGTGCTCCTCCCTTGAGCATGAGTAGATCAAAATTTCATCAATGAACACTATAACGAAACTATCTAAGCAATCCTTGAATACTCTATTCATCATATCCATAAAAGCAGCTGCAGCATTAGTTAAACTAAAGGGCATCACTAAAAACTCATAGTGTCCGTATCTCATCTAAAAACTATCTTAGGAATATCTTTTTCCGTAATCTTTAGTTGATGGTATCCCGATCTTAAATCAATCTTAGAAAATACTGAAGTACCTTGTAACTGATCAAACAAATCAACAATTCTAGGGAGAGGATATTTATTCTTAATTGTAATCTTGTTTAACTCTCTATAATCAATACAAAGCCTCATAGTTCCATATTTCTTCTTTACAAATAACATGAGGACCCCATGGTGAAAAGCTTGGACATATGAAATCCTTGTCCAAAAGCTCCTGTAATTGTACCTTTAATTCCTTCAACTCTGCTGGAGCCATTCTTTATGGTGGTAAGTCAATAGCAAACTCTATCTCTCTATCAGGTGGTAATCCTGGTAAATCTTTTGGGAATACCTCTAGAAATTCATTAACCACTGGTACTTCATGTGGTTTCATCCTAAGTTATTCTCTAGTATCCATTACATTTGCCAGATAACCAGTGTATCCTTTCTCAAGTAACTTCCTCACTTTTATCATTGAAATAATTGGTACCATTTTCTTCCTAAAAGACCCAAGAAAATAAACTCCTCTTCACCAGGTGACTGAAATACTACTCTCTTACCATTACAATCAATGCTAGCATGATACTTAGATAGTCAATCCATACCCGAAATCACCTCAAAATCCTGCATATCCAACATTATTATGTCTACCCATAACTCTCTACCATCTATCTGTATTAGACACACTCTCAAAACTTGACCAGAATATAACACTTCCCCAGATGGAATAGTTATACAATATCTTAAATTCCAAGTTTCAGGTGATCTGTCCAATTTTCTCACATATGCTAGTGATGTAAATGAATGTGTAGCTCCTGAATCTATTAATGTATTTGCGAAAATATCAAAGATAGAGATTTCACCTGCTACAACTGATGGATCAGCCTCTACACTATCGTTGTCATGGTAAACACACGAGCTGAAACTTTTTTTTGTTTACCAGAGATGAAGGGACAATCTTTAGAAAAATATCCCGTCTTGCCATAGGTATAACACGCTCTACTACCAAAAAGGCATTCACCTTTATGAGGCTTTCCATATTTAGGATATGTTACTTTCTGAGTTGGAGTAGATTGCATTTTTTGACTTATTGTTGGGTGCTTTGAAGGATCTTGTCTTTGTCCCTGACCCTATGGAAATTTCCTTTTGCTGCCATCAAGCTCTAATTGAGTACCTTTTCTAAAATTTGTATTTCTCCTTGCCATATTTATGTTTCTTCTAATTTCTAGTGCCTTTACCACTTTCAGTTCAGCTTCAAGGGCTTTCTCTGCAACTTCTGTATAGGGTACACATTTTCCTGTAGACATCTTAATATCCCTATATATTTCTGCTTTGAGCCTCTATAGAAACTGATTTACTTTCAACTAGTTAGTACTCACCATATGAGGAGCAAAACAGGATAATTCATCAAATTTCTTTATATAATCACACATAGACATGCCATTCTACCTCAAATTAGTAAACTCAGTTGTCTTTGCAAGTCGATACTAAAGTACTTCTTGTAAAAGATTTTCTTGAATCTCTCCTAACTCAATCTATTAATATCAGTGATTGACTCTATGGAATCCCACCAATGCCTGGCATTCATTTGGAATATAGAATTACCACAAGAAACTTTTTCCTCTTCAGGGATTCTTATATAATCAAAGATACCCTTCAAACTCCGAATCCACTCCTCAGCTAATAATGGATCGGTTTCACCTTTAAAA
The DNA here is from genome assembly GCA_002914805.1 of Parasponia andersonii. NCBI lineage: Eukaryota > Viridiplantae > Streptophyta > Magnoliopsida > Rosales > Cannabaceae > Trema > Trema andersonii. Next base: position 636,072 of record JXTB01000167.1, read on the forward strand.
ACTGGAGGTTTATTCTTCCTGAACCTTTCAGAAGCTGGTTCATGATTTTCTTGTCTAGCTGTACTGGTAATTGTTCATCTCTCCTTTGATCTCGTTCTATAAGCCTCCCTATTTATTGAGCTTGTCTCTCTACTAATTCAGCCAATCGATGTATAGTAATATCTTTGTCATTGTCTTGATCACCGCTCTGTTAGCTAGTCTGACCTCTACCCCTTGGCATAATTTTCTGTATAGTGACCCTTTACTTATAAACAAATATAATAGCCAATAATAATATGTGCATCAAATTTATACAACAGAATAAAGTGCACATATGTAATTAATTAGACTTATTGGTTAACTGAGCTTTTGGCATGATCATACATATGTAGGCAGTCTTCAGAAATAACTAAACCTTTACTTTGATACCATAACTTTTACATCCCATAGCTTAACTATCTGACTATATAGGTCAAACTAGGAAGCATTACTCTTTTATAAACCATAACTTTAGTTTTGTTCAAAATTTTGGGCCAATTTAAATTTTTTAAACTCTAAAACAAAAGAACGTGCGTGGCATTACTTTCTGAAAGTATCTTTATAAACTGTACAACCAAAAAGTCCTTATCCATTTATCTTGCCATCCGCAGTGATATTTACATCACACCAAAATATCAAAATACAAAAAAAACAAGACCCACAAGTTAAGATCGTCTACATCATAGCGACAAGAAAGCATGCTAGCTAACTGGCAACTCTATACATCATATATCTCATCACCTGCATCACAAGAACTAAATGAGTTAATGCTCAGTAAGTAAAGATCATGCATGCTTGTGAACATGTTCCATGCATAAACTTCATTAAAATTCCTATTATACTCTTTCTTCCATAACTATTCATTTTGATGCATTTTTCTTAGAAAATATTTCTTTATAGGGCCCTTGAGTACACTACAAAATCGAGGCAGTCGGTAGGCCGTGCCCACATATGCGGAAAGGAAACACATGGCCAATGCGAATCATACCTACCCAACGTAGACCGACTAGGTAATGCACCTAATAAATCTCATACTATAATGCTCAGTCCCGGCAGTTTGTAAGCCATGCCCACCTATGCGGGAAGAATGCCTGTGCAAACCATACTTACCCAAACGAAGAAAGACTAAACAATGTACTTAAAACATATCTTGTAAAATTGGTACAATGGTATTACTTTAAATCCAATGCATTGAAAACTTCATTTCTTTGAAAATCATGCTTAAATGATCATGCCATGCTTATGTTTCTGTAAACTTTACAACAACAATGCAAATAACATATAATTAAAATAATACATAAAAGTATGTAGGAAAATATCTTGTATCTACTATTGTTATTATGAAAATATCTTGTATCTACTATTGTTATTATGATGCAGTTAAAATAAATCTTTACTTACTCTGTGTCTGGTCGAAAAGATAGTAGAAAAGGTCAGTATATTTTGTGGCAAGGTGTGTGGAAGACCTGATGTCAATTTTATTAATAATATTATCACTACAATGTAAAATGCTTAAAGAAAACAAGTATAAGATTGAATCACAGCTTTTACAAAAGAAGAAACCCTAATTATAAAATGAGCCAAAATGTCATCTACTTTTATAAAAACTAGTCCATTTGCTTCTAAATGGTACCATTTCATTCTAAAACTATTTGGACAGTACCTTCCCTAATTTTAAGACATTCTTACATGATTAAAATCATGGTTTAAGACCTGTAATAACTATCAACAAGCCAATTCCTATATATACAATTCCAAGAGGATCATTTAGAGCAACTTAGGTACATTTGAATTTCTTTCATTTAGACAAACTTTAAAACCAATTTTATACTTGTATGTCATCATAAACAGGCCTCCAAATAAGTATAATAAATATTAGGATCCATAACATATACACTCCAAGTTTAGAAAATCAGATTACAAATATAAAAATTTAATCTACCACACATGACAACACTTAAATCCTTAACTAGCATACTTTAGGGCTTTAAGTATAACTTTAATCCTCCACTCAAATTCTGTGTTCTCAGCCATATATAAGGTTTACTTAGACTTAATTTATCAAATAAAAACTTTAATTCAAGAGCTAAAGCAAAAGAAATTAATTACCAATTCCAAATTCCACAAAAAACTCACCATGACTAGTTTGAACTTTTGTTAAAGCTCTTGCCTTCTACTTCCACAAAACTGATTTATATAGCTTTGAAATTGATCTTAGGACTCAAGAGGACCTAGAGGAAATATTACTTAAGTAGTATCAAGTGGAGAATTGAAATAACAAAACAAAACCTAGGAAGAAGAACTAGTAGAATTATCTTGACTAGTTTGAACTTTTGTTGAAGCTCTTGCCTTCTACTTCCACAAAACTGATTTCTAAGGCTTTTAATTTGATCTTAGGACTCAATAGGACCTAAAGAAAATATTACTTAAGTAGTATCAAGTGGATAATTGAAATAACAAAACAAAACCTTGGAAGAAGAACTAGTAGAATTATCTTGACTAGTTTGAACTTTTGTTGAAGCTCTTGCCTTCTACTTCCACAAAACTGATTTCTAAGGCTTTTAATTTGATCTTAGGACTCAATAGGACCTAAAGAAAATATTACTTAAGTAGTATCAAGTGGATAATTGAAATAACAAAACAAAACCTAGGAAGAAGAACTAGTAGAATTTTCTTAACTAGTTTGGACCTATCTTGCTTTCTTGAGCTCTAAATTGAGTACTACCACTTGGAAACTCTTAGATATAGATAAGGGGAGTTGAGAGAAGTATAGAAAGTGGCTGGAGTGGTGCAAGTCATGGCTGGGGAGGAAGAGGAATGAAATGACCAGATTTGGTCTAAAAGTGATACGTAATGACTAAGAAATGGCATAACTTAAGTTCTAAGGGGTATTTTGGGTATTTTTCACCTTACTTTCCATGTGTCTAGCTCTAAAACTTCCTTAGAATACTCACCACATTTCTGGTCAATCCTATACACTCAAGTGTAGACCAAAATGATGAAACCTAGCTTAGAAAATGAAATCTAGTCATACTTTGACTTATGATCCTATATAGCCAATCTTGTTGTAATTTGGTAGAACCTAGCACCATAACCAATCATTAAACATAAAAAGAAAGTCAATTAGTCTCTAATTGATGATGTAAACATAGTATAATTGTCCAATTAATAGAATGTACAAAGATGACATTACGCGATTAAGCTGAATATAAGCTAGCTTAGTATAATTAAATATAGTTCAGTATAGTGACTGCCACCTCGTGCTTAACTAGAACGAAAATTTTTTAAAATACTGGAAATGAGTCCTAAATATTAAATTAGAGCTATTTGACACGGTAAATGTACAGTGAATTTGGCTTCGAAAAGTGCAAAAAATGTATTTTACCATAAAACTACTATTTGACCAAGTTATCAACAGACGTTGTTTTTAATATATGTGCATATAGTATTATTATTCATGAATGTATTATTTGTTCTTATTGCTGGAAATTCCGAAATAAAATTTTGAAAAACGATTTTATCGAAAACGATTTCTATAGTTTTGTAAACAAATCAAGAACATAGTAGTTTTTTTAAATTCTTCTTGAAATTTTACAAAATAAAAATATAGGATTGTTGATCTAACATAAATCAATTCATGGATCTTGGTTTAGATAAAACCTAGAAGTGCTTCATAACTATTGAGCCTTCCTGTCTATTCTATGGAGCCTGTTGAATGATCCGATCTGTGGGCACTTTTTGATTCCCAACGAGAGATGAGCGGACAATCCAGAAGACACTTTCCTTCTCTTGGATTGCACATCTACGGTCATGGGTATCTCTCCCTCGGCGGCCATGAACGAACACGGGATCCCTCCTGTGGTAGCTCGATTCTCTCTCACTCTCTCTTTTTCTCTCTGTCACATGAAAAAGCACAGTTACTATGCATGAGTGGTGTGTAGAACACTTAGAGAGCCATAAGAGAACTTTTCTCTTAAGTATTTAAAGAGATGTAAACCCTAATGGGCTTATTGGGCTCAACTGACCATTCAATTAGTTATTGGGCTATGTGTGAGCGAGACAGGGGACCTTATAGATCTAAATAGTCTAAGCTCTAATAGGCCAACTACCCATAATCATAATTAACTCTTAATTATGATTGAGCCTTGTCTATTAATATTGTGGCATTCCACGATAGGCCCAATATTGCACTCTTAGACTAAATGTCATATATTTTCTTTGAAGCTAATTAACACTTTAATTAACTTGATTCATTTAGCATATACTATACCTGTAGATATATCCCCATTCCAATGCCGTACTAGTGAGGTGAAATTACTGTATTACCCCTCTACTGTATATTTACCTTTGAGTTGCCATTTTTCATCTAATGGATAATAATTGACTACAGTGTTTATAACTGCCTATACAAACACAGTCAAATTCACAAAGTGAATACCTAGCGCCTGGTTTTTTATTATCTAAGTCCTTGAAAAAACTCAAAGTGGCATTATATGCATAGTGTCCAAATCATGAAAGGCGTTTTCGTCAATTCACAAATCTTATCTTCTAAGATATTGAAGTTCAAACCATATAATCGGAACTAGTCCTTTAGTAAGTCAAAAAGATAAAACTCATGAAAGCAAATCCAATAATCACTAGGATTAAGGTAATCTTGCAATAGTGCTAGATTAGTGAAAGATAAAATATTGAGTTACGGTACTTAACCTCAAATTCTATTTTCACTTGGTCTAGTTCAATGTACTTATAACTTTCTTATAACGCACTAGTGTTTCTATCCGAAGTTAGATACTTCGATAATTGGAGACTTTATCAATCCCGTTGAAATAGACAACACTACATTCTATGGAAAAATAAAGTATTCTATATTTATTTACAAAATGTGAACTTTTAATTTAGACATAACGAAATAAAGAATTTAGTCTCCCACACGTAAACACTTCACACGAATAATTATTTATTACTCATTATTAGTCATGGAAACCTGTAGACGTTTGCATAATAGAAAACATAAACATCACATGTATGTAATTGAGACATAATATGGAATTTATTAATAACAAATATATAACACTTAAATCCAATAAACATTGTTTAAAATGCCAAATAAAGAAACTCTTGGGATAATGTCCTATAAAGCAGTTTATTATTTAGATATTATAAACAATATTTATTGGATTATTTAGTATCTATTTGTTACTAATAAATTCCATGTTATGAATTTCTATTTCATTTATGTCCCATTGATATATACGTGATGTGTATGTTTATCTTATGCAAATATCTAAAAGATTCAAAGACATGAAATGAGTAATAAAGAATTATTCGTATGATGAGTTCATATGTGGGAGACATTATATTGTTTATTTTATTATGTCTAAATTAAATTGTTCGCATTCTGCATATTGAAGATGGAATACTTTACTATGCCATAGAATATAGTGTTGTCTATTTAATTAATGAAGTCTCTAATTATCGAAGTGAGTATTCGGATAGAAACACTGGTGTATTATAAGAAAGTTATAACTGTATCAAACAGGACCTAGTGAATTAGAATTTGAGGTTAAGTGCCGTAACTCAAATTTCTAATTTTACTAATCTAGCACTATTGTAGAAGACCTTAATCCTAGTGATTAACGAACTTACTTTCATGTGTTTTGTCTTTTTAAGTTACTAAAAGACTAATTCTGATTTATGGTTCGAACTCCGGTATCTTGGAAGATAAGGTATATGAAATGTGTAGAATATTTTTCACGATAGACACCATGCATATGATGTCACTTTGAGTTTTTTCAAGTACTTGGATAATATAAACTAAGGCCCCAGGATTCACTATGTGAAGTTGACTGTGTTGGTATAAGCAGATACAAACACCATAGTCAACTATTATCCATTAGATGAAAAATGGTAACTCAAAGGTAAATATGTACTAGAGAGGTAATACGGTAATTTCACCCTACTAGTATGATATTACATTGGAGGTATGTCTACAGGTATAGTATATGCTAAATGGATCAAGCTAATTAATTGTTGGTAAGTTTCACAGAAAATAAATGACATTTAGTCCAAGAGTTCAATATTGGGCGTATAGTGGTGTGCCCCAATATTAATGGACAAGGCTTAATCATAATTAAGAGTTAATTATGATAGTGGGTATATGGTTCATTAGAGGTTGGGCTTTATGGATCTATCTGGTCCCCTGTCTAGCTCAAAATAAAGCCCAATAGTCATTTGATGATCAGTTGAGCCCAACAAGCTTAATAAGCCCATTAGGGTTTACTAATCTCTCTATATTTAAGAGAAAAGTTCTCTAGCAATTATAGACAAGTGTTATATATGAAACACCCTTCTAGAAGAGAGTGTCACACGAAAACAGAGAGAGAGAAAGAGAGAGCAGAGAAAATCGGCCACCACTAGAGATTCAATGTCCTTGGTGTTTTGGTCATTCCGGAGAAATCGGTTCGAGAAGATTGTCTTCTTGTTCATCTGTGGATCTCTTTGTTGAGAATCAAGAAGGTGACTACCTACCGGATCAATCAAACAGCTTTCGAGAATAGATGGGAAGATGAGAAGATTGTGGAGCAAATTCGGATATTGTTCTTGTCTAGATCAAGAGTTAATTTATATTAGATCACGATTCGAAACGTTTTGTTAAAAGAACAATTTTAAACGACCAATTCCGCTGCGTTTCTTGATTTTACAAAACTATGGTGTTCTTGAAAATAATTTTATGAAAATATTTTCCAAAAATTTATTCTAATAAACACCAGCAATTGGTATCAGGGCATGGTTTTATTGTTGATCTAGTATGTTTTACTCCAGTATATTCTCTTGTTGAATGATATTTTTGATTTCTGGAAAGTTTTTGTTTATGTTTGGTCTTGTTCATATTATGAATATGCTCTAGTTTGTATGATGGTCAATAGATTCAATGAGTTTGAATGTTTATTTGATTAGATATTGCAATGAGGAAATGATCATGTTTATTTTGATTTTCGTTTTCGAGCATATTCTTGATTTCTATGCATTCATATTTTATGTTCTTGATAAAACTATGCATGGAAATGTTTTAATCTTTAATTGTTTTTTTGGAGTTTTATGAAAACTATTTTTTTTTTCAATTTAAAAAAAAAAGAAAAAACCGAACGAAACGACGGAGCAGTGCACAGCTAGGAGTCGTGCGCACTGCCTGCATGAGCCCCGCAGTTGTGACCTACACGCGGGCCGTGTAGGCATGACCCCGTGCATGGCTGCGTGGGCAAGATGCCACTAGCCACGTGAATGGGATCCGCGCGTGGCCTGTGGGCTGCCTCTCCATGCGAGTGCATCCTGCATATGCAGTGCAGGCACCGTCCCGCTGGCCACGCGGATGTGATCTGCGCATGGCCTGCGAGCGGCCAGCCTGCGCGTGCTGCACGGGATCACCCCGCGCATGGCATGCGGGCACAGCCCTGCTAGCCGCGTAGATATGATTCGCGCATGGCCAGAAGGCGGCCTCCTGCGCGCCGACCGCGCGGGTGGCCTCCCGTGCCTTCGCTACTCGGGGTGCCGCCTTGTACATTCGATGTGCGAGCATTACGTGAGCCTGTTTTCTTGAGCAAGGCCGCGTAGCGTTATGTGTGCCCGTTAATGCTCGGTAATTGTCTCGAGCATGGCCGCATACAGGCTTCCCGTTCCATCTGTCAGCTTGTCCTGACTCATTTCATTTTTCCGACCGTAATTTTAATTATTTTCATTTTAAAATTAATTTAATTTATCCATAGTTTTATGAAAAATGATAGATTAAAATTTAAATTCAAAATTTTAAATTCCTTATTAAATTTGAATTTTTGAAATTTAAAATGATAGGATATTTTAATTTGAATTATGGATATGATTGATATCTATAATATCTTAATTATTATTTGAATAATTAGAGATATTTTAAAATAAAAATTTTTAAAATTATATATTATGAGATAATGTCCTTTTAGTTTTAAATTCAATTTTGAATAGATATTTTTAAAACTGATTATATGATAGTTGGTAATCTATTTTTGAATTTTAAATTTGTTTAAATTCAAATTAGAGATATTGTACGAGATTTTATTCGTAAAATCTTTTATCTTTTAAATTTCAAATTTTGTGAAGATTTGAAATTTAAATTTAAATCAGAATATCTTTTCAAATCTTCAAATTTGAATTTATGGTTGGTAGATATTTAATGAGATTAGATATTGATTTGAATTTTGAATTCAAATCTGACAGAATAAGATAATAGGAGATATTTAAGGAAGTTAAATTCAAATTAAGAATTCAAAAAGTTGAAATTTAAATTTGAGATATTTAAGGAGATTTAATTAGCTAAATCTTTTATTTAAACTAATTAGATTTTGTGAAAATCTTTTCTAATTTAAATTTTAAATATTATCTTCCATATTTAAATATTTAACATCATCTCATCAATTAGAATTATTTAAATGTTAAATAATTTTAAATTACCGAAAATTAATAAATCATTAATAATTAATTATTTATCTGCTTATTACTTTTGTATTATTAGGACAATGTTGCATGTATGCCTAATAATTAAGTATTATTATATAATCTTTAGTAACATGTCATATAGAAAATTAGAGCTACTCTCATGCAAATATGAACATGCTTACATAATTGATTTTAGGTTACTAAACTAGTTAGATAACTGGGTAAAATCTATAAATCCCTTATTATAAAATATTGAGTAGGAGAAGGTATGCGATACCTATGGTCTCCATTGTTGGTTCGTTATGTATTAGAATGAGTCCTGCCTCAGAATTTTGCTGAGCTCCCATAGGAGGGTTTTTCGTCTGGGAAATACTCAAAATGAGCTTCTAAGGATAAGGTACTAGGTTGAATATATAAGGCTGATCGCCCGTAGGAGACGGTCTTATATAGAAAGCTTAGTTACCGAAACAATGGTTAAACACTCAACTCGAAACATTAATATCTTCCCATAGGAGTTCTTATTAATCGATTAGAGGACCAAAGAGAATGGTAGTTAGAAATATGGGATAAGAGTTATCTATCTATTTACTAATTAAAATTGTTTTAGTTTGACTTACTGATTGCATGACTTCTCGTAGGAGGCTTGTAATCAGTGGTAGGTTAAATTACCATGAATATAAGTGATAGTCTTAGGGATACTTCACTTGCATATTGTATGCTTAAATACTTTATGTTAATTATTCGAAACATGATAAATGATGTTTGCTTATACGTGGAATATTTATTTATTTTTTAGTAGATTTGGCACCTAATCCCTTATCCACTTTACTCACATAAAATAAGCTGGATGGTGAAAACTATGTGGGTTGGAAACGTAACCTAGACATAGTGCTTACTACTGATAAACATAAATGGGTTCTCATCACTCCATGTCCTGCTCAGCCAATTGAGGAATCTACCAACGATGAAATAAACTTATATGATAAGTGGAAGCAATCTGATGAGATGGCTAAGTGCTATATACTTGGCTTAATGAGCAAATAACAACATCGTGGAATGGATACTGCTGTTGACATTATGCTGAGTGTTGACGAAATGTTCTCCAGTATCAATCGTCAAGCTAGAAATGAGGCTACAAGTGCATTTATGAATCTTTGTCAAAAGAAGGGTACTCCAGTTCGGGAACATATGATGAAAGTCATCGCATACCTTAACGAACTGGAAATCTTTGGAGCTGAAATTGATTGTGACACCCAAATTGACATGGTTTTGAACACATTGTCAGACACCTTCAATCAATTTAAGATTGATCATGAAATTCACCGGAAGGATTATACTCTTACTGGCCTGATGAAAGATCTGCAAATAATAGAGAATATTCTTAAGAAGAATAAGTCAGGGTTAGCTGAGGCTAATGTAGCTCAAGCTAGTTCTTTCAAACCTAAGTCAAAAGGCAAAGGTAAGTGGAAGAAAAAGACTCCTACTTCTCTGGCTCCAAAGAAAAAGAAGACCAAGAAGGATGCCAAACCAAAGGGAAAATATTTCCACTACGGTGAGGATAGACATTGGAAGAGGAATTGCAAAACTTACCTAGCCCTTAAAAGGGAAAAGGACAACGGTAAGGAAAAACACGGTAATGACAATTTGTTGTTCATTGAGGCTTGTCATGTGGTTGATTGTATCGATTCTTGGATCATAGATTCAGGAGCCACTGACCATGTTTGTAATACTTTGCAGGGGTTCAAGGAAACTAGGAAGTTCACTAGTGAAGAGTTCATGCTGCGATTGGGAGATGGCCCAATAGTTGAAGCTCGTGCAATGGGAGATGTTTTTTTGAATTTCGATGATTTTAGATTTTTAGAATTAAAGAATTGTTATTACATTCCGGTGTTTAACCGGAATTTGATTTCTATTTCCTATTTAATAAGACAAGGTTATTCTGTTCATTTTGACAATAAAGTTTCTATTAGAAAGAATAAAAGTCTTATTTGCACTGATACTCATAGGAGTAATCTTTTCTTTATTCAGCCTAAAAGTATCTCATTGCACAATCTTGAAAATGTTTATGAACATATAGAATCTAAACATAAGAAAGTGAAAGTGAGTACTAATGATGAAACTTATCTCTGGCATTTGAGACTCGGTCATATTAACCTAAACAGAATTCAAAGGTTAGTCAATGATGGATCTCTAAGTTCGTTAGAAGTCAAATCATTACCAACTTGTGAATCCTGTTTGGAAGGTAAAATGACTAAAAGACCATTTACTGGAAAAGGTCTTAGAGTTCAAGAATGTCTTGAGTTAATACATACTAATGTCTATAGGCCCTTGAATATTCAAGCAGGAGGAGGATTTGAATACTTCATTATGTTTACAGATGATTATTCTAGATTTGGTTATGTTCACCTAATTCAACGCAAATCGGATTCTTTTGAAAAGTTCAGAGAATTCAAAGAGAAAATTGAAAAGCAGTTAAGAAAGAACATAAAGACCCTTCGATCTGATCGAGGTGGTGAATACCTCTCTGGAGAATTCTCTGAATTTCTCGCAGACAATGGAATCCTATCCCAACTCGCAGCACCTAGTACGCCTCAACTAAATGGTGTTGCTGAAAGAAGAAATAGGACACTTTTGGATTAGGTCGATGCTCAGTTATTCACAATTACCCGCATCTTTTTGGGGTCATGCCTTAGAAACTACTATGTACCTGCTGAATAGAGTTCCTTCTAAGTCAGTACCTAAGACTCCATTTGAACTATGGAAAGGACATAAACCTAGTTTGCGTCATATCCATATTTGAGGTTGTCCAGCATACGTGTTTGGAATCACGATCTGAATTGTGTCTATTTGTAGGTTACCCAAAAGGAACTAGAGGGTATTATTTCTATAGTACTGAAGAAAAGAAAGTGTTTGTGAGTACAAATGCTACTTTCTTAGAACAAAACTATATGAAAGATTTCAAGCCCAAAAGTAAGTTAGTTCTAGAAGAATTAAATGATGATGTTATCAGTCCATCTATAGAAAATAAGATAGAGAAAGCACTTAGAAAAGATAAATCACTTGAAACTCAATAAACATCGGATCCTCGTGATAGTGGGAGAGTTGTGAGACAACCTGAAAGGTACTTAGGAATAGGAGAGTCTTGTGACCAAGAATCTAATCCTTACATCTATAATGAGGCAATGGATGATGTTGATAAAGATCTCTGGCAAAAGACAATGGAATCTGAAATAGAGTCCTTGTACTCTAATAAAGTCTGGGAACTTGTAGATCTACCTGAAGGGATAAAACCCATCGGATGTAAGTGGGTCTATAAGAGAAAGAGAGGAATAGATGGGAAAGTGAAGACTTTCAAGGCAAGGTTAGTTGCAAAGGGTTATACACAAAAAGAATGTATCGACTATGAAAAAACCTTCTCTCTTGTAGCTATGATCAAGTCTATTCGTATACTCTTATCCATCGCTGCATCTCTTGATTATGAGATATGGCAAATGGACATTAAGACTGCATTCCTGAATGGCAATCTTGATGAACGTATCTATATGATACAACTAGAGGGATTCGTTGAAAAGTGTCAAGAAAGAAAAGTTTGTGAACTTAAGAGATCTATTTATGGACTCAAGTAAGCATCTAGATCATGGAACATAAGATTTGATGAATCGATTAAGTCTTATAGTTTTGAATGAAACATAGATGAACCTTATGTCTATAAAGAATTCAGGATAACAAAATGATTTTTTTGGTACTGTATGTTAATGGTATTCTAATCATTGGAAATGATGTTGGATCATTATCATCAGTGAAAGTCTGGTTAGCACAACAGTTTGATATGAAGAACTTAGGTGAAGCTTGCTATGTTCTAGGAATATAGATTCTACGAGACAGAAAGAACAAACACATAGCTTTATCACAAGCTTCATATGTAGACAAAATACTAGTAAAGTTTGCAATGCATAATTCTAAGAAAGGTTTACCACCCTTTCATAAAGGAATTACTTTATCTAATGAGAATTCTCCTAAGACTGAAAAAGAGAAGGAACAGATGAGAAATATTCCTTATACTTCGGTAGTGGGAAGTCTCATGTATGCCATGCTTTGCACAAGACTAGATATTTGTTGTGCTGTTGGGATTGTAAGTCGTTACCAATCCAATCCAGGACCTGAACATTGGGGTGCATCAAGCATATTCTAAAGTATCTTCGGAGAACTAGAAATCATATGCTTGTATATTCTGGAGAAGATCTAACACCGGTTGGATATACTGATTCGGATTTTCAATCTGATAAAGACTCTAGAACATTAACTTCTTGTTCAGTCTTTATCCTTGGTTGTGGAGTCATTATATGGAGGAGTATCAAGCAATCTTGTATTGTGAATTCAACCATGGAGGCCGAATATGTGGCAGCTTCTGAATCAGCCAAAGAGGCGATCTGGCTTCGTAATTTCTTTTTAGATCTTGAGGTAGTACCTGGAGCACAATAACCTATGACACTTTACTGTGATAATAGTGGAGCAGCTGCTAATTCCAGAGAGCCTAGAAGCCACGAGAGGGGAGAACATATAGAGAGGAAATATCATGTACACAGAGAAATTGTTCAAAGAGGAGACGTGATAGTGAGTAAGATAGCATCTGCAGAGAACCTTGCTGATCATTTTACCAAATCTTTGATTGCCAAAGTATTTGAGGACCACCTAGAAGGAATGGGACTACATGATATGTCACATCTGCTTTAAAGGCCAAGTGGGATATTGTTAGAATAATGTCCTATAAAGCAATTTATTATTTAGACATTATAAACAATATTTATTGGATTATTTAGTATCTATTTGTTATTGATAAATTCTATGTTATGAATTTCTATTTCATTTATGTCCTATTGATATACATGTGACGTATATGTTTATCTTATGCAAATATCTAAAAGATTCTAAGACATGAAATGAGTAATAAAGAATTATTCGTATGATGAGTTTATATGTGGGAGACATTATATTCTTTATTTTATTATTCTAAATTAAATTGTTCGCATTCTACATATTGAAGATGGAATACTTTACTATGCCATAGAATGTAGTATTGTCTATTTAATTAATGAAGTCTCTAATTATCGAAATGAGTCTTCGGATAGAAACACTAGTGTGTTATAAGAAAGTTATAACAGCATCGAACAGGACTTAGTGAATTAGAATTTGAGGTTAAGTGCCGTAACTCAAATTTCTAATTTTACTAATCTAGCACTATTGTAGAAGACCTTAATCCTAGTGATTAACGAACTTACTTTCATGTGTTTTGTCTTTTTGGGTTACTAAAGGACTAGTTCTGATTTATGGTTCAAACTCCGGTATCTTGGAAGATAAGGTATATGAAATGTGTAGAATGTTTTTCATGGTAGATACTATGCATATAATGTTACTTTGAGTTTTTTTAAGGTCATGGATAATATAAACCAGGGCCCCGGTATTCACTATGTGAATTTGACTGTGTTGGTATAAGCAGATACAAACACCATAGTCAACTATTATCCATTAGATGAAAAATGACAACTCAAAGGTAAATATGTATTAGAGGGGTAATACGGTAATTTCACCCTACTAGTATGGCATTACATTGGGGGTATGTCTACAGGTATAGTATATGCTAAATGGATCAAGCTAATTAATTGTTAATAAGTTTCATAGAAAATAAATGCATTTAGTCCAAGAGTTCAATATTGGGTCTATAATGGTATTCTCTAATATTAATGGACAAGGCTCAATCATAATTAAGAGTTAATTATGATAATGGGTATATGGTTCATTAGAGCTTGGGCTTTATGGATCCATCTGGTCCCCCTGTCTAGCTCAAATTAAAGCCCAATAGTCATTTGATGATCAGTTGAGCCCAACAATCCCAATAAGCCCATTAGGGTTTACTAATCTCTCTATATTTAAGAAAAAAGTTCTCTAGTAATTATATACAAGTGTTATATGTGAAACACCCCTCCAGAAGAGAATGTCACACGAAAACAGAGAGAGAAAGCAGAGAAAATCGGCCACCACTAGAGATTCATTGCCCTTGGTGTTTCGGCCATTCCGGAGAATCGGTTCGAGAAGATTGTCTTCTTGTTCATCTTTGGATCTCTTTGTTGGGAATCAAGAAAGTGACCACCCACCGGATCAATCAAACAGCTTTCAAGAATAGACAGGAAGACGAGAAGATTGTGGAGCGAATTTGGGTATTGTTCTTATCTAGATCAAGAGTTAGTTCATGTTAGATCATGATTTGAAACGTTTTGTGAAAAGAAAAAGTTTAAATGACCAATTCCGCTGCGTTTCTTGATTTTACAAAACTATGGTGTTCTTAAAAATAATTTTATGAAAATATTTTCTGGAAATTTATTCCAATAAACACCAGCAGAAACTGCTTTCTAAGGCATATTCCCAACAATCTCTCACTTACTCTTTAAAGTAGATATGATATATCACGTAGTCCCATTCCTTCTAGGTGATCCTCAAATACTTTAATTACTAAAGATTTGGTAAACGGATCTGTAAGGTTCCTCTACTAAGGCTATCTTACTTACTCTTTTTCTCTCTGTCAAGTTTAACACATAACGAAATATGGATCCTCTGGAGTATATTTTCAAATTGACCGTCTGAATTAATATATCTTATATAAATCAGATTTTTCTCCAGAATAGACAAGCATATAGATCCTATTTCTCTGAATATACTTAATGATACACTTGACTATAACTCTATATTCAGGTTCTGGATTGGATTAGTAACAACTTACAATTCAAACAGCATAATAAATATCATACTATTGTGCTAACCAAATTCTTATTGATGATTGTCATCCTATATCATTTCTAATGATTAGTATATCATCAATATATATAAATCAGAAAAATCACTTTGCTGTCTTGAATCTTTTATACACACAAGATTCGCCTATGTATTGATCAAATCGATAAATTCTAGACAAATGCTTAAGCCTATAAATTAGACCTCTAAAGTTTCACAAACTTTACTTTCTTAGCCATTTTCAATGAATCCCTCCGGCTGTATTTTTTAGATACATCGTTAAGATTGCTATTCAGGAAAGCTATCCTGACGTCCATTTGCTATATCTCATAGTCAAGAGATACGACTATAGAAAAGAGTATATCAATAGACTTGATCATAACAACAGAATAGACATTCTTTCTGTATATAATCATTTTACAACTAATTTGCCTTGAAAGTCTTTACTTTCCTGTTTATTCCTCTTTTTTCTCTTATAGACAAATTTATACCTAAAAGGTTTTACCCTTCCAAGTAGATCTATAAGATCTCAGATTTTATTAGAATACATAGACTCTAATATGGATTCTATTATCCTTTGCCAAAAATCTATATCAATATTATCTATTTCCTCTTAGTAGATAAAGTAATCAGATTCTAGGTTATAGGACTCTCCTATTTCCAAATATCTACCAGATTATCTCACAATCCTCCTACTACAATGAGGGTCTGATATATATTGATCTTCTAGTGATTTATCCTTCCTAAGTACTACTTTAATCTATCTTTCATAGATAGGCTGATTACAATATCAGTTAGCTCCTCAAGATATAACTTACTTTCGGGTCGTAATAATGAATAATTGAACAACAACTTAATCATAGCCAAAACTTTTTATTGTCTGTGAGATATTCCTAAGAATTCTTTCTAGAGGTATTCAACACTTCGATCCAATCGATGAGTCTTTATGTTTTTCCTAATTTCTTTTTGGTTTCTGCTTTCAATTCTTGGAAGTTTTCGAAAGAATTGAATTAGTAGTAACATTAGGAAAACATAATAAAATCTTGTATAATAATTTATAATAATATATTCAAAACCTCATTAGGCTTGATTACTCAAGGGCCTGCAGACAATAATACGTAATATTTTTAAATATTCTTGTACTTCTTTGGTCTTTTTTAACAAAGGACCTTTTAGTTATTTTACCTTCTAGATATGATTCGTAGATTGGTGAATGTATGGCTTCTAATAAGTTTAGATGCCTATCCTTAACCAATCTTTGGATCATATTTAGTTTAATATAACCGAAGTACAAATATGTTTTATTCTTAGTACTTACTCACTTTCTTATGAATAGATTTATCATGTTCAATATCATCATTATTAGTATTATACAATAAGAATAATTTAGGTCAATAAAAATGTCATTTAGTACAATTAAGAATATTATTCTTTCATATAGAAACTGTCATTGAGACAAACAAAATAATATTGTTTCATCAAGTATGAAACAAAAATCAAATTTTTCTTAACTGCTTAACAATTTTTATGTCCTAATTCATAAATTCATCAAACATGAGATACTATAGCTATTGTAGTCCTTACTCTTAGTGAACTTGTCTTCACTAAACCCTTTGGTTTCTATAAAACCCTTTGCAACAGATATGCAAACATGGTTACTGATTCTTGAATAATATCCAAGATTCATTAAGTCATCCACTAAAATTGTAAAAACTCGAATTTTGGGAGGGTAATTTGGACATTTTACCAATTCTCCGAATATAATATTGTGAGGATTAATTTGCAAAAGTTTTGTGCAGAGGGACTAAATTGCAAATTTTGGGGGACTAGATTAATAGAGATTTGAAATTTTGGGACTTATGTGCAATTTTTGAAAAATTGCACAGCCTATTCAAAACAGGCCACATGGCCTGTTCACTCATTTCTCTTCTCTCTCTTCTCTTTCAGCTCCCTCAGCCACACCACCACAGGACATCGCCGAGCCACCGCCAGCCACCGTCCGGCCGTGCCACCAATCGGCGAAGGATCGTCGTGTTGCGCCGAAGCTCCACCGCCGCTTGCCAGCCGCTGCCGATGTCTACATCGCCAGAAATCTCCATAGAGGCTGAATCGATTTTTTCGTCACCAGTGACGATTCCAGCCAATATTCGACCTCCAACCAGTCCCGTTGGATTTGTCTCGTCTCAATGATCATCAAGGTATATATATCTCAATCCCATTTTATTCGGATTGAAAGTTTCCATTTTTGGGCATTTCGAGTTTATGGTTGTTGTTTTTGATCCGGTCGTTGGATTGTGTTTTTGAGTTCATTTTTGGAATGTACTCAGAAAATGGAGAAGTTTGATATATATATATATTGTGTTGTTTGGTGATCGGCACGAAAATCGAGATCGGACGGTCGAGATTTTATCTCATTTTGCGTGCCACCGGTCTGATGTGGGCCTGGACCAGATTTTCACAAATTATATGTCCAACCTAGTTATTTTGGGTGCTAGGAATTTAGCGAAGAGGTCTGTTTACGAAATTGAAGCTCCGGTGAGAAGTTGACTTTTTGCAAGAAGACGATCAAGGGCTTAGAATTGGTTCATGACCCTCTGGGCGATCGTCAACGATATCTTGAGGACTCAATAGTGTGGTATCGCTATTCCGGTGAAGTAGGGGTTTAGTTACCTTCGTTTTATACTGTTTTTTGAGTTAAAACTTATTTTCTGTAGCATATAAGAACAAGTGTGATTTTAATGATTTGAATTATATGTGATGGAATCTGGTTGTACGATATAGACTATACTGCTCTGGGAATTTTTTGTGTGCAAGTTATTTTGGGTATATCAAGAATAGGGCCGTTGTGCTGCCCGTTTTTATATAAAACCCTATTGTGCATGTTTTACTGAAAAACTAGAGTACAGTAGTTCAGTTCAGTTCAGTTCTGGATTGCACGTGTCATAACATCATACATGAGCATTGTGCTATCATCGTGGGTTACAGTGTGGCGCTGCGAGCCCCACCATCGCTAAAAGTCCGTAAACTCGCACGGGATTTGTTCTTCTGATTACCTCCCCATTTGGCAGGCGTAGGCAATTCGATTGCCCCTCCAGGTTTGGTCGGAGATACACTGGTGTCCCCTCCGGGTATAGGCATCGGAGTCAGGCAGGCTGTTAGGCATACTTAGTGCCATCATCCTGGGTTTCCACAGATGAGAGGATGAGAGCTCATGGGTATAGGTTGATTTGTGTCATATGCATATGGATTGATGGTTTTGATTACACTGTTTTATATATATGGGCTCCCAGTTTGGATTATATATATATATATATATATATATATATATATATGTGTGTGTATGTTTTGGATTTGAACTAACCATGTAGGAGTTTTCCATCACTGAACTATTTTTCT
>JXTB01000167.1:654892-725987 GCA_002914805.1 Parasponia andersonii
GCTTGTTGGCTAGAGAGTTGAAGGTGCTTCGCAACAGAGAGATACCACTTGTCAAGGTGCTTTGGGAACATCACAAAGAAGACGAGGCTACTTGGAAACTCGAGACAGAGATGTACGAGAAATACCCTCATTTGTTTAACTTTCAGTTAGAAGTTGTATTGTGATAGAAACCTTGACTTGTATTTTGAATTTCGAGACGAAATTCCGATAAGGAGAGGAGAATGTAAAAACCCGGATTTTGGGAGGGTAATTTGGACATTTTACCAATTCTCCGGATATAATATTGTGGGGATTAATTTGCAAAAGTTTTGTGCAGAGGGACTAAATTGAAAATTTTGGGGGACTAGATTGATAGAGATTTGAAAATTTGGGACTTATGTGCAAGTTTTGAAAAATTTCACAGCCCATTCGAAACAGGCCACGTGACCTGTTCATTCATTTCTCTTCTCTCTCTTCTCTCTCTTCTTCCCCGATTTCTCCCTCTTCTCTCTCAGCTCCCTCGGCCGCACCATCGCAGGACATCGCCGAGCCGCCGCCAGCCACCATCTGCCTGTGCCACCAACCGGCGAAGGATCGCCGTGCTATGCCGAAGCTCCGTCGCCGCTCGCCAACCGCCGTCGACATCTGCGTCGCTGGAAATCTCCATAGAGTCCAAATCGGTTTTTTCGTCACTGGCGACGATTCCAGCCACTATTTGACCTTCAACCAGTCCCGTTGGATTCGTCTCGTCTCAAAGATCATCAAGGTATATATATCTCAACCCCATTTTATCCGGATTGAAAGTTGCCATTTTTAGGCATTTCGAGTTTATGGTTGTTGTTTTTGATCCGGCCGTTGGATTGTGTTTTTGAGTTCATTTTTGGAATGTACTCAGAAAATGGAGAAGTTTGATATATATATATATATATTGTGTTGTTTGGTGATCGGCACAAAAATCGAGATCGGACGGTCGAGATTTTGTCTCGTTTTAAGTGCCACTGGTCCGGTATGGGCCCGGACCAGAATTGGACAAATTATATGTCTAACCTAGTTATTTTGGGTGTTAGAAATTTAGTGAAAAGGTCTGTTTATAAAATTGAAGCTCCGGTGAGAAGTTGACTTTTTGCAAGAAGACAATCAAGGGCTTAGAATTGGTTCATGACCCTTCAGGTGATCGTCAACGACATCTTAAGGACTCAATAGCATGGTATCGCTATTCCGGTGAAGTAGGGGTTTAGTTACCTTCATTTTATACCGTTTTTGAGTTAAAAATTACTTTCTGCAGCATATAAGAACAAGTGTGTTTTTAATGATTTGAATTATATGTGATGGAATCTGGTTGTACGATATATACTATACTGCTCTGGGAATTTGTTGTGCACAGGTTATTTTGGGTATATCGAAAATAGGGCTGTTATGCTGCCCAATTTTCTATAAAACCCTTATTATGCATGATGTACTGAAAAACTAGAGTACAATAGTTTTTACACTTTAGTTCTGGATTGCACGTGTCATAGGATCTTACATGAGCACTGTGTTAGTATCGTGGGTTACAGTGTGACACTACGCACCCCACCGTCGGTGAAAGTCCATAAACTCACGCGGGGTTCGTTCTTTTGATTACCTCCTCATTTGGCAGGTGTAGGCAATTCAGTTACCGCTCCAGGTTTGGTAGGCGACACACGGGTGTCCCCTCAGGGTATGGGCTTAGGTGTCAGACAGGCTGTTAGGCATACTTAGTGCCATCATCTTACGTTTCCATAGATGAGAGGATGAAATCTCATGGGTATAGGTTGATTTGTGTCATATGTATATGGATTGATGGTTTTGATTACACTGTTTTATATATATGGGCTCCCAGTTTGGATTATATATATATATATATATATATATATATATGTGTGTGTATGTTTTGGATTTGAACTAACCATGTAGGAGTTTTCCATCACTGAACTATTTTTCTTCAAGGTAACTATTTTCCTACTGGGCATTGTATGCTCACCCCCCCTTCTTCCCTTCCTCAGGTGGTGTTCAGTGCGATCTTGGTAATCAGGAGGATTACGAGGCCATCTTGACTGTAGTTCATTTCTTGGTAATGCTAGAAGTCTACTGTTATGCTGTTCGGACTGTTTGGGGTTTTGTATTAGCATTGAACCAAGATTACTACTTTCTATTTTGTCTGTAAACTTATGTATGCCACTCTGGGAGTTAACTTGTTGTTATAGATGATGACGATGCTTGGACTTATATTTGATTTTCCCGTTTTTCAATTATTATTCGGTCTATGTTTAATGGTGTATATGAACTATGGGAGAGGTTCACGGGATGAAATTCCAAATACTTTATCAAATTGAGTTGTTTACAAAACTAAAACTTTTAGACACTTTCAAATAAATTAAGGAATTTCCCATCTTTGTGAAATTCCCCTTCTGTCACTGGCCCGGGTTTTGGGTCGTGATAGAAATTTTGGTATCAGAGCTTTGAGTTTAATAGCTTGGACGTATCGCCGTTACACTAGACTGAAGTTATTTTATGACAACCATGCATCATTATCTCACTAACAGCTTGGCATATTGTTTCAGACTAGTAAGGATGCCTCCTAGAAGAGTTCCGAGGCACCAGCTGCATGCCAAACCTCCTCAACGTCCAGATTTCTCTTATCTGATCGAGGAAATGCAGTAGGCATTTGCCCAGATAAGCAACCTAGACTATCAGCCTCCTGCTCCGAGGGCATGTCAGCTGGATCAGTCAGATTACTTCCAGTGATTCATATGCCTCCAACCAGGGCAGTTTGACGGGAGACCAGATCCTCTCGCGGTAATTGCTTTGTTGCGTGGGATGGAGAGGCATTTTCGGTCCTTTGGTGCTCCAGTAGAGTTTTGAGCAATTGTTGTCATTACCTGTCTGTCCGAGAGTGCCATTCATTGGTGGGAGACTGTGGAGCAGACACAGGATGTTGTGGGTCTTACTTGGGAAGGCTTTAAGTGGATTTTCAGGAATTTGTATGCCAATGAGGATCAACAGGATGAGATTATGAATCGGTTTGAGACTTTGGTCCAAGGTAACAGATTAGTGAATGAGTACCTGATTGAGATCACTGAGTTGGCAAGTGTTGCCCTTGACCCATGTACGAGTGAGAAGTCCCGAGTTGTAAAGTTCAGGAGTCATCTGAATCGGAACATTTTCAATAGGATTGGCACCCAGACTTTCCATACGATTCCTGAGATTGCAGTGGCTGCCTAGTGGGCAGAGGCCATCAAAGAAGGATTGGATTCCAGGAGGAACCAGCGGAGAGGAAATGAGAGGAAAGCCACCAGAAGGAACCAGGAGCAGTGGTCAGCCCAGGGAACTTCGAACAGTAGGAGCTTGAATAGTAGTGGCTCTTCAGGGGGTGGCAGAGGTAGTCCTTATGGAAGATGTTTTGTTTGTGGTCAGCCTGGTCACCAGAAGAAAGAGTGTCCTACTCGTCTGTAGAAATCTCCTCTTTCTCAACCGTAGGGGAGCCAATCAGGTTCTGTTCCTTATCAGAACACTCAGGCAAGGCCGCAACAGTCAAAGGGTGCTTCGCAGACTTTTACTTCCCCTCAGCCTTATCAGTATCAGTACCGCCCTCAGGGTTACACTCAGAACTTTCAGGCTCCTCAGGCTTCAGGAAGTCAGAGTGGGCGCATTTATGGCAGTAGTAGTCAAGGATCCAACAACAACCGACCTGGTCAGGGGAGAGGTAACAAAGGGAAAGGAAAGGTGACTGGCCAAGCCTATGCTTTTACTGGAGCCGACGACACTTAGGATCGCACCTGTTGAGGTGTTGTTGACGGTATGATCCTTATTTCACACTCTTGGGCACATGTTTTGTTTGATACTGGTGCATCCTATTCATTCATATCCTTGTTGTTTGCTCAACTATTGGGGTTGGAATTTTCTGATTTGGATTATGTATTGACTTTGGGTACACCTTTTGGAGGAGTAGCCGATGTGTCTAGTGTGTGTAAGTCTTGTCGGGTTGTAGTTGGTGATAGGAAGTTGATTGCTAATTTGATTGTATTACCGATGAGGTAGTATGACGTAATACTTGGTATGGATTGGTTATCGAAATATCGAGCCATTATGGATTGTCACACAAAGCGGGTGACTCTTTTTCCTAGTGATGGATATCCTATTATCTATCAGGCTGGGATGAGTCCGTTGAAGGCTAGTCCTATTCTGAAAGCATGCATGGGTGGAAGGAAGAAACTCGAGTGTTATGGGAACTTATTTGCCATAGATGGCGAGGTGAGGACAGACGATCAAGACCCATGGATTCCGGTGGTGTGTGAGTATTCGGAGGTATTTCCTGAAGACTTACCGGGGTCACCACCAGACAGGGAGATCGAGTTTTGAATTGAACTAGTTCCTAGAGCTCAGCCAGTTTCTATTCTAGCCTATCGCATGGCACCTGCTGAGATGGAAGAATTAAGAGAACAGTTGGACAATTTGCTTTCCAAGGGCTTTATTCACAATAACACTTCTCTTTGGGGTGCTCCTATTTTGTTTGCGAAGAAAGCTGATGGTTCATTGAGACTTTGTGTGGACTACAGGAAGTTGAACCAGTTGACAGTGAAGAACAAGTATCCTTTGCCAAGGATAGATGAGTTGTTTGATCAACTCGGTGTTTCAAGATTCTTCTCCAAGATCGATTTGAGATCTGGTTATCATCAATTGAAGATAAGGGAAGATGATATACCTAAGATAGCAGTCAGAAGTCGATATGGTCATTTTGAGTTTCTGATGATGCCATTTAGTTTGACGAATGCTCCGCCGCATTTATGGATCTCATGAATCAGATTTTCAGGCCGTTTTTAGATCGTTTTATGGTTGTGTTCATTGATGACATCCTGGTATATTCCAAGACTCGAGAAGAACATGCCAAACATCTGGGGATAGTACTCAAGACCTTGAGAGATCATCAGTTGTATGCCAAGAAATCGAAGTGTGACTTTTGGATGTCCGAAGTGAAGTTCTTGAGTCATGTGATTTCTCACAGGGGTATTTCAGTCGATCCCGCTAAGATAGAAGCTGTTATGGAATAAGAAAGACCGAGAAATGTGACGGAGGTACGTAGTTTCCTTAGATTGACAGGCTACTACCGTCGTTTTGTGCAAGATTTCTCGAGAATTACTTTGCCTTTGATGAAGTTGACCAGGAGAGACGTTAAGTTTGTTTGGAATCACGAAAGTGAAGAAGCTTTTATCAGGTTGAAGTAGAGTTTAACCACCGCAACTGTTCTTACTGTTCCTGACAGTAACGAGCCTTATGTTGTGTATACTGATGCTTCAAAGGCGGGTTTGGGATGTGTCTTGATGCAGAATGGTCGAGTTGTGGCTTATGCTTCTCGCAAGTTGAAGTCGCATGAAAGAAACTATCCCACCCATGATCTGGAACTTGCGGCAGTGATGTTTACATTGAAGATTTGGAGATGTTACTTGTATGGTGTGAAGTATCTCTTTACTCAGAAGGATCTGAACTTGAGACAGCGAAGATGGGTTGAGTATATAGAGGATTATGACTTTGACCTATAGTATCATCCTGGTAAGGCCAATGTTGTAGCCGATACACTGAGTAGGAAGCCTCGTGGTGTACTAGCTGCACTAGTGTTCGAAGATTGGAAAAACTCAGTTGCGATTGGTGACTATAACTTACAGTACCTCGAGAATGAAGGTGTTGCTTTCCTGAGCAACATTGTGATTTCACTATCTCTTCTCCAGACTGTCCAGCAGAGTCAGTGGCAAGACAGGGAGTTGAGGACAATCTGGAATCAGCTTCAGAATAGTGAATAGTTAGATAGTTAGAGCACTAACAGAGAAGGTTTCTTGCTTTTTAGTGGGAAGTTGGCTATAGCAAATGACCCTAATCTTCGAGAAACCATTCTCATAGAGGCTCACAAATCAAGGTTCACAGTACATCCGTGTAGTACTAAGATGTACCGGGACTTAAAGTGGCAGTATTGGTGGAAAGGTATAAAGAGGGATGTGGCTACTTTTGTGGCTAAGTGTTTGACTTATCAGCGAGTCAAGGCTGAACACCAGAGACCAGCTGGATTACTTCAGCCATTACCAATTCCGAAGTGGAAGTGGGACAAGATCACGATGGACTTCGTGGCCATTTTGCCGAAGACCTTGAGGAAGAACGATGCAGTTTGGGTGATAGTCGATCGGTTGACGAAGAGTGCTCACTTTATACTGATCTAGATTGACTACTCTCTCACTAAGCTCAGTAAACTATATATGGAGAATATCATATGCTTGCATGGTGTTCCTTCAAGCATAGTATCTGATAGAGATCCAAGATTTACTTCCAATTTTTGGAGAGCCTTGCAGAAAGCATTTGGTATGCAGTTAGATATCAGTACAGCTCACCATCCTGAGACAGATGGTCAGTCTAAAAGGACCATTTAGATTCTTTAGGACATGCTACGTTGTTACATACTAGACTTTGGTGGGAACTGGGATGACCATCTTCCTTTAGTGGAATTTGCTTACAATAACAATTATCAGACCAGTGTGGGTTTGGCTCCATATGAAGTGTTGTATGGGAGGCCATGTAGATTGCCTTTGTATTAGGTAGAACTAGAAGAGCATGTTATTCTCGAACCTGAACTGATTGAGGAGACTTCTAGGAAGATCAAGGATATCCAAGAGAGGCTCAAGGAGATTCAGAGTCACCAGAAGAGTTATACTGACCCCAAGAGGCGTGAGGTAGAGTTCGATACTGGTGATTCTGTATTCTTGAAAGTGACTCCAAGACGTGGTGTTACAAGATTTGGAGTTAAGGATAAGCTTGCTCCAATTGAGATCACTGAGAGGATTGGACTAGTGGCGTATCGCTTGAATCTACTTGCACAGTTGGGCCACGTGCATAATATGTTTCACGTGTTGATATTAAAGAAGTACACACCGGACGCATCTCATGTTATCCAGTACGTTCATATACCGATGCAAGAAGATGTGTCCTATGTAGAGCAGCCTGTTCGCTTGTTGGCTAGAGAGTTGAAGGTGCTTCGCAACAGAGAGATACCACTTGTCAAGGTGCTTTGGGAACATCACAAAGAAGACGAGGCTACTTGGAAACTCGAGACAGAGATGTACGAGAAATACCCTCATTTGTTTAACTTTCAGTTAGAAGTTGTATTGTGATAGAAACCTTGACTTGTATTTTGAATTTCGAGACGAAATTCCGATAAGGAGAGGAGAATGTAAAAACCCGGATTTTGGGAGGGTAATTTGGACATTTTACCAATTCTCCGGATATAATATTGTGGGGATTAATTTGCAAAAGTTTTGTGCAGAGGGACTAAATTGAAAATTTTGGGGGACTAGATTGATAGAGATTTGAAAATTTGGGACTTATGTGCAAGTTTTGAAAAATTTCACAGCCCATTCGAAACAGGCCACGTGACCTGTTCATTCATTTCTCTTCTCTCTCTTCTCTCTCTTCTTCCCCGATTTCTCCCTCTTCTCTCTCAGCTCCCTCGGCCGCACCATCGCAGGACATCGCCGAGCCGCCGCCAGCCACCATCTGCCTGTGCCACCAACCGGCGAAGGATCGCCGTGCTATGCCGAAGCTCCGTCGCCGCTCGCCAACCGCCGTCGACATCTGCGTCGCTGGAAATCTCCATAGAGTCCAAATCGGTTTTTTCGTCACTGGCGACGATTCCAGCCACTATTTGACCTTCAACCAGTCCCGTTGGATTCGTCTCGTCTCAAAGATCATCAAGGTATATATATCTCAACCCCATTTTATCCGGATTGAAAGTTGCCATTTTTAGGCATTTCGAGTTTATGGTTGTTGTTTTTGATCCGGCCGTTGGATTGTGTTTTTGAGTTCATTTTTGGAATGTACTCAGAAAATGGAGAAGTTTGATATATATATATATATATTGTGTTGTTTGGTGATCGGCACAAAAATCGAGATCGGACGGTCGAGATTTTGTCTCGTTTTAAGTGCCACTGGTCCGGTATGGGCCCGGACCAGAATTGGACAAATTATATGTCTAACCTAGTTATTTTGGGTGTTAGAAATTTAGTGAAAAGGTCTGTTTATAAAATTGAAGCTCCGGTGAGAAGTTGACTTTTTGCAAGAAGACAATCAAGGGCTTAGAATTGGTTCATGACCCTTCAGGTGATCGTCAACGACATCTTAAGGACTCAATAGCATGGTATCGCTATTCCGGTGAAGTAGGGGTTTAGTTACCTTCATTTTATACCGTTTTTGAGTTAAAAATTACTTTCTGCAGCATATAAGAACAAGTGTGTTTTTAATGATTTGAATTATATGTGATGGAATCTGGTTGTACGATATATACTATACTGCTCTGGGAATTTGTTGTGCACAGGTTATTTTGGGTATATCGAAAATAGGGCTGTTATGCTGCCCAATTTTCTATAAAACCCTTATTATGCATGATGTACTGAAAAACTAGAGTACAATAGTTTTTACACTTTAGTTCTGGATTGCACGTGTCATAGGATCTTACATGAGCACTGTGTTAGTATCGTGGGTTACAGTGTGACACTACGCACCCCACCGTCGGTGAAAGTCCATAAACTCACGCGGGGTTCGTTCTTTTGATTACCTCCTCATTTGGCAGGTGTAGGCAATTCAGTTACCGCTCCAGGTTTGGTAGGCGACACACGGGTGTCCCCTCAGGGTATGGGCTTAGGTGTCAGACAGGCTGTTAGGCATACTTAGTGCCATCATCTTACGTTTCCATAGATGAGAGGATGAAATCTCATGGGTATAGGTTGATTTGTGTCATATGTATATGGATTGATGGTTTTGATTACACTGTTTTATATATATGGGCTCCCAGTTTGGATTATATATATATACATAAATATATGTGTGTGTATATGTTTTGGATTTGAACTAACCATATAGGAGTTTCCCATCATTGAACTATTTTTCTTCGAGGTAACTATTTTCCTACTTGGCATTGTATGCTCACCCCCCCTTCTTCCCTTCCTCAGGTGGTGTTCAGTGCGATCTTGGTAATTAGAAGGAGTAAGAGGCCATCTTGACTGTAGTTCATTTCTTGGAATGCTAGAAGTCTACTGTTGTGATGTTTGGACTGTTTGGGATTTTGTATTAGTATTTAACCAAGATTACTACTTTCTATTTTGTCTGTAAACTTATGTATGCCATTCTGGGATTTAACTTATTGTGGTAGATGATGACGATGCTTGGACTTATATTTGATTTTTCTGTTTTTCAATTATTATTCGGTCTATGTTTAATAGTGTATATAAACTGTGGGAGAGGTTCATGGGATGAAATTCCAAATACTTTATCAAAATGGACTATTTACAAAACTAAGACTTTTTAGACACTTTTCAAATAAATCAAAGAATTTCCCACCTTTGTGGAATTCCCCTTCTGCCACTGGCTCGGGTTTTCGGTCGTGATAAAAATAAGTTAATATACAATAAATTGTTATTACCTTCCAATCAAGTATTGTATAAGCATCCCTAACAATTTTCTTTTGATATCCTTTAATACTATATAAGAAACATTTTCTTTTTTGCTAGGGATTAGAAAATTCACTTTAGCTACTATAGCTTGGTGAAGATATGCATTAGGTATCTCATTGAGATTTAGCATAATATTATAGTGGTTTGAATTTCTTGAATTTCATGTTGTAACATATTGGACATCGTATGTCAACATATATCAATGAATTTTCTAGGAATTCTCCTGCCACATATATGCTTTATTTTTCTTCACTAGTCTAACCAATGAATGTGGACGAACATATAAGAGTAAAAACTTAATAACTTATTAGCCATAAGCACTAAATCTAGGTTACATTAATCCAGATAACATAGTCTAACCATACAAGTTATGTGAGTGTGAGTACAGTGGGTAAAGGAATTAAGAACATATCTATTTGAATGAAAATAAATTAATTCATACAATAGCAAACATCATGCAACAAATATTTTGAATAATTAACATAATATAAAACAAAATCTACAATATGCAAGTGAAGTATCCCTAGGACTGTCATTAATATTCATGGTAATTCAACTTTCCATTAATTATAGGCCTCCTACGGGAAGTCATGCAATTAACAAGTCAAACTGAAATAATTTCATTTAGAAAATAAGACAAATATCTTGTATCCCATATTTCTAACTATCATTTAATTTAGTCCTCTACTCTACTAACAAGAACTCCTACAGGAGGATATCAGTATTTCGAGTTGAGTGTGTAACCATTGTTTCAGTCATTCAGCTTTCTATATAAGACCGTCTCCTATGGGTAATCAGCCTCATATAGTCCACCTAATACCTTATCCTAAGAAATTTATTTCCAGTACTACCCGGACGAAAATCCTCCTACGGGAGCTCAACAAGATTCTGAGGCGATACTCATCCTTGTACATAATGAACCAACAATGGAGACTGCAGGTATCTCATACTTTTTCCCACTCGATATTTTATAATTAGGGATTTAATGATTTTACCTAGTTATCTAACTTACTTAGTAATCTAAAATCAATTATGTAAGCATGTTCATATTTTGCATGTGAGTAGCTCTACTATCCCATATGACATGTTACTAAGATCATATAATTAAAAATATGCATGCAATATTATTCATATAATAATCAAGTATTAGTAGAATTTAATAAAATAGAAAAGTTAATGATTATCAATCATTCTAGCATTTATTATTATTTAATAATTGAACAATCTTTTCACAAAAGATATTATTAAATAATAACTGTGAGAGATAATATTCAAGTTTAAATAATTAAGATTTTCACAAAATCTAATTTATTTAATTAAAAGATTTAATCCAAATTAAATCCCCTTGAATATTTCAAATTCAAATTCAACTTTTGAATTTAAATTTTGAATTACAAATTTAATTATTTCATAATCAAAATATCTCCCACATATTGGATTTTCAAATTTGAAATTATCTCATAATTTTCAAATCTTTATTTTAATCTCATTAAAATAAAATATAAACTTTCTATTTGAATTTAAATTGGATAATGTAGATATTTACTAATTAAAATCTTCACAAGATTTAAATTAGATATGTATATGATTTAATAAATTAAATCTCTATAAATAGCTGTTGATTTGAATTTAACTTTTAAATTTCAAATCTCAAATTAATTATCACATAATTAATATTAATTATTTAAAAGATTTAATCACATTAATTTGTTAGATTATTTCTAGATTTAAATTCAATATTTGAATTACAAATCTTTAAAGTAATTATTAGATAACTGATATAGATAATCTTTTTTGAAAATTTAATCTTATTAAATCTTTTAGATTATCTCTTGATTTAAATTAAACATTTGAATTTCAAATCATAAATTAATTATCAAATAATTAATATAGAAATATTATCCAATCACATAAATTTAAATTTAGATTTATCTCATAATATCTAATCATTTATTTTAATCTCATTAAAGTAAATAGAAAGTTTAAAATCTTGCCAAATCTGAAATTATCTCATAATTTCTAATTATCCATTTTAATCTCATTAAAATTAACTACAAACTTTAAATTCAAAATCAAACAGATTTAGATAGATAAGACATTCTTTCCAATTTTAATTTGAAATCTTCATAAGTTTCAAATTTAAATTATAAAAGATTTAACTATTTAAATCTCCCAGAATATCTCTAAATTTGAATTCAAATCAAATTCAAATTCAAACAAATAACTAATTATCTCATAAATAGTTAGTAAATACCTAACCAATTATTTTGAATTTGAAAATTTTAAACATTATCACATAATATTTAATTAAAAAATTATACTTAATTAAAATTTTAAATTGATTTCGAATTAACTCTTAATTTTGAAATTTTATATTTTAATCGAATTAAAATATGTTTAAGATATAGATCTTATCTATATCAATTTAAATTGATTTCCTTAAATAGTGGGATCTCATCCATATTTAAATTTAAAATCAAATCTATTTAAATATGTAATCCTAATCATATTTAAATTGTCATTTATAAATTTCCTTAAATCAAGTGATCTTATCTTTGATTTGAATTTATTTAAATTGAGGGTCTTATCCTTAATTTAAATCCTTCCAGAAACTAAGGATCTTATTCTTAATTTAAATTTAAATATTTAAAATTCAAAATTAGAGAATATAGAATTTTCTGATAGAATTTTATCCTATCATATTAGTTAGCAAATTTGAATTCAAAAATCAGATAAGATAACTAATTCAAATTTCCTAAACTATCTCTAATTTGAAATTCAAATTAAGAAATTTTAAAATAGGAAATTATCTAAAAAGGATAATCTGATGTCAACGGCACCGAGATGCAGATCGGGACGCCACCGCATAATTCGGAATAAGCATAAGGTCCGAATGGGAAACCGTAATGAAGATGATCCTCAGGATGTCATGCGGCCACGCTCGGGACAAGTACCAAACGACAACGGGCTCGCATAGATTTCGACGACAAGCGTACGAGATGGCATGCATGCAGCTACAGAGGCAGGGCAAAGTGGCGCGGCTATAGGGATGAGACATTATTGCATGCGGACGTGTAGTCATACCCACGTATGGCATGAAGAACAAGTCCTAGGGGATGTTGCGTGGTCACGTACGGTACTAATTCCACATGCCAATAGATTACGCAAAGCATTGGCATAGCCACGGGCATAGGTAGAAGCGACCACAGGAGCGGAACGAAGCCCACGTGGCCACGAGAGTGGGCTAACACCAATGTAGCTAGGGCATGGGGTGCAACCCATGTGGCCAAAGCACATCTTATGTGCTTAAAACTAAATCACATCTAATGTGCTTGGGAAGTACACGAAAAATAAAGCACATCTAATGTTCTTGGGTAGTGTACTTTCGTGCACTACCATTAGTGGCCATGCGCAAGACCATTATGGTCTTGCATAAGTGGTCACATGGGTCATGCGTTAACAAGACCCAACATGTATGTGGCTAAGGTATTAGATACCCTAGCTATCCCACCCTTTTTTAAAAAAAAAAATCTAAAATTTTAAAATCTTTAATTGGAGAAACAGTTTTTCCTAAAAACTAAAACACAATTAAAGATCAGATCATTTTCTATAAACATTTTTATCAAGAACATAAAATAACATTCATAGAAAAAACAAGAACATGCTAGAATGAAAAATCAAAAACATATCACATAATCATAAACTCATGGTAACATCTAATTGATTATCATTTAAACTCATTGAATCAATCAATCATCATATATAGTAGAGCATACTTATAAACATGAACAAGACCAAACATTATCAAAGAGATCATTATGGAAATCATAGATCATCAAACATTAAGAGAATAAACATGAACAAGATATGCTAGATCATCGAAAACCTTTGCTCTGATACCAATTACTAGAAATTCTGAAAAATAAATTTCGAAAAACGATTTTACTGAAAATGATTTCCACAATTTTGTAAACAAATCAAGAACGCAATGAAACAGGTATTTTAAAATCTTCTTGAAATTTTACAAAATAAAAAAGTAGGATCGTTGATCTAACATAAATCAATTCATGGATCTTGGTTTAGATAAAACCTGGAAGTACTTCACAACTATTGAGCCTTCTTATCTATTCTATGGAGCCTGTTGAATAATCCAGTTTGTGGGCACCTTTTGATTCCCAACGAGTGATGAGCGGATGATCCGGAAGACACTCTTTCTTCTCCTTGATTGCACGTCTACGGCCATGGGTATCTCTCCCTTGGCAGCCATGAACGAACACGGGATTTCTCCCACAGCAGCACAGTTCTCTCTCACTCTCTCTTTTTCTCTCTATCACACAAAAAAGCACAGTTACTGTGCATGAGTGCCGTGTAGAACACTTAGAAAGCCATATGAGAACTTTTCTCTTAAGTATTTAAAGAGATGAAAACCCTAATGGGCTTATTGGGCTCAACTGATCATTCAATTAGTTATTGGGCTATGTGTGAGCTAGACAGGGGACTTTATGGATCCAAATAGTCTAAGCTCCAATGGACCAACTACACATAATCATAATTAACTCTTAATTATGATTAGACCTTGTCCATTAATATTGGGGCATTCCACGATAGGCCCAATATTGCACTCTTAGACTAAATGTCATATATTTTCTGTGAAGCTAATTAACACTTTAATTAACTTGATCCATTTAGCATATAATATGCCTATAGATATATCCCCGATACAATGTCATACTAGTGAGGTGAAATTACCGTATTACCCCTCCACTACATATTTACATTTGAGTTGCCATTTTTCATCTAATGGATAATAATTGACTACGGTATTTATAACTGCTCATACAAACACAGTCAAATTCACAAATCTCAAAGTGACATTATATGCATGGTGTCCAAATCATGAAAGGTAGTCTCGTCAATTCACAAATCTTATCTTTCAAGATACCGGAGTTCGAACCATATAATCAGAACTAGTCTTTTAGTAAGTCAAAAAGATAAAACTTATGAAAGCAAGTCTGACAATCACTAGGATTAAGGTAATCTTGCAATAGTACTAGATTAGTAAAAGATAGAATATTGAGTTACGACACTTAATCTCAAATTCTATTTTCACTTGGTCCAGTTCAATGCACTTATAACTTTCTTATAACGTACTAGTGTTTCTATCCGAAGTCAGACACTTCGATGATTGGAGACTTCTTCAATCCTGTTGAAATAGACAATACTATATTCTATGGCAAAATAAAGTATTCCATCTTTGTTTGTAGAATGTCAACTTTTAATTTAGACATAATAAAATAAAGAATTTAGTCTCCCACATGTGAACACTTTACACGAATAATTATTTATTACTCATTATTAGTCATGGAAACTTTTAGATATTTGCATAATAGAAAACATAAACATCACATGTATATAATTGGGACATAATATGGAATTTATTAATAACAAATAGATAACACTTAAATCCAATAAATATTGTTTAAAATGCCAAACAAAGAAACTGCTTTCTAGGGCATATTCCCAATACTTTTCACACACCAAACTCTCTCTCTGAGGGTACTGAACCTTTACACTACATGGGAACACTTCGACAACCATTAGTATAATAGTATATATTGAAAGCATTTAACGGTCAAAATGAGCAATTTATCATAAAATTGACACTAGTTTAATGATATGTCTATTATGTAATATGAACATATTTATTATTAGCTTATTATGTATGTGAGAAATTTAGGCATCATAGATAAGATGACAACTAAGCATGCCAATTTTGAGGTGATAGCGTGGGTGATCTTGGAGAAGGTTTGAATTTGTCTATCTAAATAACATGGGCACATATACATTTACTTACTAGTTAGGTGGGACATTCCTTAGGCATGTACCTATGATTCAAAACAATAATGTTAAATAATAAATAATGTGCATGTGAGAATTGAAAACTTTCAAAGGCATCAAAGTCACTTTTCCCCTAACCCCCTCCCCCACCAAAGAAAAAAAAAGTCATGTTTATTGGGGGAATATATAATAATAGGGATATTATCACTTTTATACCCTGTATTTTGATACTTTATTCAAATTATACCTTATGTTTTGGTTATTATCAATATTGACCTTTAAATTTGAAATCTGTTACAAATTTATACCCTGACACCAATTTAGAGCAGTTAATTTACCAAGTTGTCATTTAAAAAATTGAAAATAAACCATATAAAAATTGATTCGAGAATAAGTTTATTAAATCATCTTAGTAAATTAACTGCTCTAAATTAGTGTCAGGGTATAAATTTGTAATAAATATTAAATCTAAGGGTCAATATTCATAATAACTAAAATAGAAAGTATAAACTGAACAAAGTGTCAAAATATAGGGTATAAAAATGATAATATCCCTATAATAATGTTCATCCTTGAAAATAATTGTTCATCCAAGCACAAAGGAAGAGTGTTGGAGAATAGCTTGCTGTCAATAATTAATTGAAAGATATCTTGTAAATGAATCTAGCTGAAAATATATAAAAATTTTCATTACAATCGGGATAATAAGTAAATGCATGGACCCATATACATATCCATCGACCAGTTGAGCTTTTTTTTCTTTTTTTAGAAGAAAAGCATCCTTAGAACGTCATCACTGATAATTAGGAGCTTTAGATGCAGTAATTTGTGTTATTTTGCATACGCATGTTTCAAATAAAAATTTATAATAATTCATTACAAGGAATAAGACTTTCGCTGATGTATTGAAACATTAGCAAAAATATTCAAAATGTTCTGACAAACGTTAAAAATATTTTACCGACAAGTTTTTCCATCAGTAGCCAGCATTGACAAAAGGTCGTCACTTAAAGTAGGTTATCGTCAAAAAATGAAATACGTCAGTAAAAGATATCATTGCTGACATATTAGTAGCTTATGCGTGTATTTTACATCGGCAAAATCTTGCGTTAGCAAAAAGGTGACCAAATTATGTGACATTTGCCGACGCAAAACACGCATCGACAAATGTCAAACTTTTGTCGACGCATTTTTGTGTCGACAAGAAAAAAAGTCAATAAGTAATTTTTTTATTTTAATGAAACCTTTGCCGAAGCACTAGCATTTATGCGTCGGCAAATGCTTTTTTAAATTTTAAATTTTATTTATTATAAATATTTATTAATTAATAATAAATAATTAAATTTTTTAATAATTGATACCTAATTTAATATTAACTAATTCATATATTAATAATAAATGACAAATAAATTCATTGAAATATAATCTTATTAAATAGTAAAAATGATACAAATTGTTCATAAATTTACAATATAAATAAAGATAAAAATAAACTACATTCCGGGAGAAGTGGTTAGGATGGAGGTACAGTTGGACGTTGAGGTTGTTGCTACCGAATTGTGAAATCAACTCTTGAAATGGTTGCTACTATATTTGAAAGAGAAAAAAAAATCCAGAAAAAAATAACCAAATGCAGAAAAGAGAAATAAAATACCCCCAAAAAACCATGTCTATGATTAAAAAAATTACTAGAAGCAAAAAGCAGAAATGAAATACAACTGTTGTATTTTCTGCTTAGTGAAAGAATGAGAAAAACGTATAGGCATATATATATATATATATATATGTCTTTTTTTAAAAAAATAAAAATGTACACTTGTCAACTTTTTTCTTACCTTGTACAAAAAAATCTCCTCCTCTTTATATTCAACTAATGTCTACCAGTAAAAAAAATTAAATATTTTATTTAACTTTAACATAACTCATCACTATCAGAAAAATCAGAAAAAAGGATGGAATAATAGAAGAAACAAAATCAAGATAACT
Source organism: Parasponia andersonii (assembly GCA_002914805.1). NCBI lineage: Eukaryota > Viridiplantae > Streptophyta > Magnoliopsida > Rosales > Cannabaceae > Trema > Trema andersonii. Next base: position 672,202 of record JXTB01000167.1, read on the forward strand.
AGCAAATCTAAAATATTTCAACAACATTTTCCTAAAATTTGCCTTTTGTGGGAAATTTTTTTCCAGCCAACCTTTTATCGATGCAAAGTCAATAATGCATTGGCAAGTGTGTTTTATATTTTTATTTATTTTTTAGACAATCTTTTGCCGATACAAAGTCAATAATGCATCGACAAGTATATTTTATATTTTTATTTATTTTTTAAAACAACCTTTTGCCGACGCAAAGTCAATAACACGTTGGGAAGTATATTTTACATTTTTATTTATTTTTTAAGACAATCTTTTACTGACGCAAAGTCATTAATGTGTCGGTAAATGTATTTTATATTTTTTTTTTTTTGAGACAACCTTTTACCGACGTAAAGTCAATAATGCGTCGGCAAAGGGTCAAACACAATCCAGGAATTTTATGCGTAAATCATTTCCCAACGTATAGCCCATCAGAAAATGTAGCTCCAACTAAATTTTTTTTTAAGAAATCTATATCAATGTGTAGATTTATGATGCGTCGGCAAAATATATGTTTACCGATACACTGAAGATAGTGTGTCGACAAAAGTAATGTTTCATGTAGTTAATTATTATAACCCTAATAGAGCGTATAGATAAATATAAATTCTCAATTCAATAGTTTTTTAAGCAACATAAATAATATAGATTACATAATGCTCATAGATATTTGGGAAAATTAAAAAAGAAAAAGAAGAAAAAAATATTTAATAATACTATTCATCCGAAAACCTAATCAAACCTATATGAAAACAACACAAGACAAGACCACATGCAATTGAAAGCAATCAAGTCACCAAAAAACTTCCAAAAAACTTCTCAGGAGGTGTTCAAGAAAATCAAAAGAATCTGATTCCAAAAGCACCGGAACTCATTTAGGAAGCGAACATTAACTAAAAACAAAATAGCAAAATTTTGAGTCAGAATTCATTTTTTTTCTCAGTCTTGCAACAATTAAGTCTGATAATTAAAATAGAAAAATAATAATTCCAGAAAATAAAATATTTTATGCATCTTTTTCTTTTATTTTTAACTTTCTTGTAAGACATAACTTCAGAATAGATATCATATCTCAGCAAATATGAAAAAAAAAAAAAAAAAGGAAGAGAAAAGTTCAAACTTAGATTAAAGATATCTAATTCAGTTTTCTAGCACGAAACACACACAGAAGAGGAAAAATAAGGATAGCCAAACCTTATAATTAAGAGAAAATACCAGAAGGAAAAAAAATTAAAAATAAGAAAAATAAGTAAATGAGAACATGCGTTTTCTTCAAAACAATGAGAACACGTGTGACCTCTAAAGCCCTTTGCGGAATTTAATTGGAAAATGAAAAGAAATAAAAATAAAATAAATGAGTTTTTAGAACATGTCACCGTTAGAAGCCTTTGCATAGTTGAAGGAGAGCTGGACTGTTATAAATCATTAGATCAAAAGGTGAATATTTGGTCAGGATGAATTGGTGGTTGGACCATGCAACAAAAAGTGAAGTACTCATCCGTTCTTACTATATTAGTATAGATATGTATAGGCCTCTTACTGTAAATCCAAAGAATTTGGCTTTAGTGATTATTATGTACAGTTACTTCAATACTGATGTACATTAACTTATCTTTCTTAGTGAGATATCTTTTTAAGTTTATGTTTTAATAGTTTACTTTTCGATAACTACAATGGTGATGATAACTTGATAAGGTAGCTTTTATTAAACATAATATGATCTCATCGTATATGCAGCGGAAACAGAAAGTCAGTGGAAACAATAACAAAATTTTAACATGAAAACATACGTTTCATAACCACTGAAAAATATCAAGTAGACATAATTATCATAAAATATATATATATCGAATCTACCCAGATGCAAAATTCTAGAGAATACGGATCTTATGTTTACATCTTGATGTGTATTTCTCTTTGATATTCTTGATAATGATGATGATTAAATCTCTAACTCTAGATTTTTTTATTTATTTTCTAGCTCTTGGATGATAAAAAAAGTAGGCATCAAGTTAAATATCTTTTTAGAAAATAATCAAGATATTGCTTATTGATTTTTTTTGTGTGTATTGCTTATTGGGCAACTGTGAAGATTTTTGTCTCAATATATATCCTATATATATATATATATGAGGCTTATACACCTAACTCTAGTCTAATAAAATTGAGCTTTTTGTCCAATTTAAACTTTATGTATATTTTTTATAAGATTGTACAACTTTTATTGCATCTTTATAAAATATTGACTTTTGTGTAAATCATAATTTGACATAGTTTTACAAAATTACTTTAACTAATACTACTAACTAATTAATGAGTTTTGCTGAGCTAGATAAGAGATTTTAGGAATTCAAGTAACTTAAGCACCAATAATATAATAAATATCATAATATCTATTACTATAGTGTTTATTTATTGGTAAATGAGTCACTCCATTAAAAGTTCAATACTGCACTATTAGATTAAGTATCATATAGAAATTTAATTAAATAGCCTTGAATAAAACAATTCATCTAGCATATTATTTTTAGGATAATGTTAAAAAAATATTTATTAAATATCGACAATTCATCTAGCATATTATTGTTAGGATAATGTCAAAAAATGTTTATTAAATATCCACAATTCATCTATCACATTATTATTAGGATAATGTCAAAAAAATATTTATTATTTATGGATATTTTTTAAATATTTTGGCTGTTTAATAAAGTTATATTTCATGCATGATATTTGTGATAATGTTTTGATTATTATATAATAGTAAATGTCAAAATGTTCTATGATTTATTTATTCGAAAAATATTTTAATAAAATTATTTATTAAAACTGAGACATATTTTCTCTAAGTAAATAAGATAAAATTGTTCACAACTAATAAGATAAGATGTACACTTCTTTTGGATTATATTGCAAGATTTTGTGTATTTATAGGACGTCTTAAACTATATTAGTATGACTATATGCAAAAGTTTTAGTGTAAAAGTATATTGAACAAAGACTATGTAAAATATATTCTTGTAATAAGTGTCATTGATGAGAACATACTTTCATAAATTTGATAATTAATACTTATCTTTCATAATTAATCATGAAATAGGTTATGAACTCATGTTCTTAACTTTTATTACTTGAGATGTTAAAATGTATGAATCGAGAAATTAATAATCTAGACTTTGGCATTTGGATAATGTATTATTTTAGGGATCGGAAACATATGCTTAAAGAAGTGAATGTCATCTTGAGAAGCCATAGGAGCTCAGATAATTTAAAGCTTAGCTAAATAATTAATAAAATTAGTTATTTTATTGATTAAAGACTTTCTTTAAATCTGACCATCTGTTAGATATAGTCTTGTATTAAGAAATTAGAAGATATAATTAGAGAAATAATACAGTAATTTTACCCAGTTCTAATTATTGGTATTCATGTGAGGATAAACAAGTAAAGGTTAATTATTTAATTGAAGTATTTTAATTATAAAGTATATTATCATATTTATTTAATTTAAAAGTGCAATTTAGACTTTTTTCGGAATAAGTCTATAATTAGTAGTACAAGCTCACTTGTGTTAAAAATTAATTAAAATTAGGCTTTTTTTCTATTGGAGCCAAGGACAAAAAATTCGATGAAATTCACTGAAATTTGGGCAAAATTTCGGTGAATTGGGGTTATTCCTCTGTATCTCTTATGGGTTTTGTAATGATAGTAATTCGTTTTACAAGCAATATAAGACTCAATGGAGCCATTTTACAACTAATATCTCATGGCTTTATTGGTGCCATGCTTTTTTTTCTTCGCAAGAATGAGTTATAATAGAATACGTCTTATTTATCTAGATAAAATGGCCAGAATGGCTATCACAATTCTAAAAATATTTACAACCTTCAGTACCGAAAATCCTTTTAGGGTAAAAAAGTTTTTAAAAAAAAATTGGGGAAATTTCTAGAAATATTGGAAAAATTTCAATAAAAATATCGATTTCAGAATCTTGTAATATAATTGTTCGAGAATTTAAAAAACTTTTAGAGAAATTTCATAGAAATTTTCAGGGAAAGTATAACAATCGAAACTTGAAGAAAAACTGGTAGCTAATAAAATTTTCCTTTTTTGGATTATTTTTAAAAGTATAATAGCTCACAAGCTTTTACACATTTTATACACAATATATAAATATATTTCAATTTATTTTTTAATTATAAGTATTTTTCAAATTTTATGTTAATTATATGATATATGACTTGTTTTTTCATGCTTTAACTCTACTAATCATATTTATTTCTTTCATTTTAACAATATTTTCACAATCCACGTATGTAATATATTCATGCATTTCCAAGAAATATAGTAATTTTTATGGTTTTAAATTATACCACACCTCCTTCTAGTACATTTGCTAGTTTGCCATGGAAAAATTGAGAGAAAGGTGAGAGAGAGAGAAATTATTAGAGTTACCGTTGAAGGATATAGAACTTCTTGATTTCTCACTAGCAGTTGAAAAAGATTAGGATACCTACACACCTATATAGTTTCAAAATTGGTCCTTAGGAAAGAATGTTTTTTAGTTAAGGTATAATTTATTTATATATATTCAGACCATAACAAAGATCCAAAATTATTTTTATGTTAATCTAAATCTGGAAAAGTTTCTAGAGAAAATGTAGCTATACACTCTAAATTACGATAGTGGAAAATCTCTTAGGAAAGCTCCCACAAAAGACATAAAGGGACACATTAGTCTACTTAAATTCTAGCCTTCTTAAACAGAACTATATATAGAAATAATTATAAGAATATAAATCCAATTAGACTATTTTTCCTTACCTTTATTTATAATATTAAAAAGTACAAAATCAATTTGACTACTAACTTTTTAATTATTATTTTACTACAAAAAATGTCAAATTCAATTTTACTAATTCACAAATAACATTATATATACTATTACTTAATTTGATAAGTACAAAATAAGAACATTATAATTTAATATGCTACAATTGGCTAGAGTCTTATACTGATGACAAGTATAAAATATTATACTAAAAGGAATTATGATACTGTAAAATAGAATTAACTATCATACTATATAATTTAGAGTATAATAGCATAATCTAATCTATGATTTTCTTAAGTTTACATCTATTTTTACATTTAAATGCCTAAAGGCATTACCCACTTAATATTTTTAGCAAAAAAAGAAAAAGAAATATATTCTCGACATGGGATTTTATATAGCATGTGAATATATCCTATAATAATTTTATATTAAAATTTTACTACTAAAATAAATCTTTTATTACAGTTCTATAAAATATGAACAATATTGCTTTTTGGAAATATAAAATTATTGAATAAATTAGGTAAATATTACTTTTTTCCTCATTAATTAAATTTACCACCATACCACTTTTTTTAAATGAATTCTTGACAATCTTAACGGATTCTTGACAGAATATGGACGAATTCTTGATAAATTATTGACAGATTCTTGACTAATTTCCTCCTAAAAGTAGCAGAATCTAATAGTTATGGTAAATTTAGTTAAACATTTGACAAAACTATTAATTGTCTACTTAACCCAAAATTATTCCTTTAAACACTAACACAATACGGAGTAAGAATGTGAAGAGAAAAAGTAATAAATAAGAAATAGATAAGGTAGAAAGTCGAGATAAGATAATGAGAAAAAAAAAGTATAGAGATAAAAATTGAGAGAACGACATAAAAGAGAATGATGACAAAATAAACATGAGTACAAATGAGGAGAGAGAAAAAATGAAGAAAGATAATGAGGAGAAAGAAAATAAAAAGAAATTTTGAGATAAAGTGAGTAGAGGTAGAAAGTGAGTAGGAAAAAATTTAGGAGAGAGAAATGCATAACTGAATGAGGAGAGAGAAAAAATGGAGATTTAAAGTGGAAAGAGCCAAAAAAAAAATAAATAATAAATAAAAAGAAGAGAAAGAAGTAGTAGCGCCTCTATTCGGTTTTTCTCTCTAAGTTTTTATATGTAAAATAATTTCTATTTTCTTTATTTTCCTCCATTAAAATTTTAGGTTTACCACTTCGTCTCTATTATTAAATGCGAATGTTGAATTTGTACTTTTTGCTCTTGAAAAAAAAAATTACTTTAACTTATGATTCACCTAAATTTAACTTTCCATTTTTATTTAGTTTCAAAGCAAACATGGACAAAAAAAGTGGAATTGGAAAATACTATTCATTTTTTCACATATTTCAGCTACTTTTTTCCTTTATGAAAATAATTAAGTGAATTTCTAATTTTAGATGAATTTTTCAAGGTGCATTCTACTTTCTTGTCACCTAGAGTACTTTTATGAAGTTTTAATTTTTCTTTTGCATCATTTATTGAATTTAAAAAAATTATTTTACTACCCCAATTACAAATTAGTTTCGACTCCACCATTAGAAAGAAAGTCGGATAAAGAGAACGATGAGATTGAAAGTATGAATGCAAAATAATTTAAAAGGAAATGAGGATATAAAAACTAATAAAATATAAAAGAATACTAACAGAACTCTTTTTTCACTCTGTTTTATACTTTATACGTGGACTTCGTTAAAATACCAGATTCTAATAATACTAAATAATTATTGGAGTGTTTAAAAGAGAGTAATAAAAAATACTGCAAGCAGCTCTCATATTTCTAGGATATAGTATAAAATATATTATGAGAAAAAGTCAAGAGTAGGAAAGAAAAAGTCAAATATTTATTAATTTATTTTTCTTCTCATTTTGCCAAACAGGAGGGAGAAAAACACATACGGATATATATTTTTAATTATTTTCTCCAATTTTTTTCTTAACTTCCAAATATAGAAAAAGATAATTTTCTCCAAAAATTTTCTGCGTTTTCTTTCTTTTTCATTTCCATTTTTTTTTTCCACCCAAAAAGTGGGATCCAAACAAAGCCACAATATGTGTATTCATTTTCCTCTATTGGTAAGCTCAATTCAGCACAACAAGCATGGCATTGCACATGCCTACTGACAAGGCCAGACTTTTTTTCATTTGTTATCTCTTTAATATGATTTTCTTACTAAACAAAATGTATGTTTCACATGGTCTTACCAGACCTTTTTTCATTTGTTCTCTCTTTAATATTATTTTCTTACTAAACAAAATGTATGTTTCACATGGTCTTACCTTTTTTAACAATTTTTTAATATACATTGAATATTCTATTGTATAAATTTAGATTTGAAATTAACAAAGTCGCTTTCAAATATGAACTGCGGCGCTCTAGGCCTTAGGCTGGATCTGTCGTGTTAGCGGCATAAGATCATGCTTATCACTACCAACTTTAAAACCAATCTTTTGTTCCATGTTATATCAATATAAATAACAATTTGTGATTCAACTTTTAGGCAACAATTTTATTTAATTGGAGATCGAAAGAGTTGGTAGTGCTAAGCCAAGTCACAATTCTTAAATTAACTATGTGATGAAAAGGACACAAGACATTTTGCACAACAACTGCTTTCAACATCACCTCCTTTATTTAACTCAAAAAACGTACATCACATTAAATTTACGCACCTCCACACATCTTAAACCCCATAAGCAAAAACTAAATAAATAAAAATCCACTTTAATTTTGATATACATGCATTTTTCTCTCAAAAATATACCATTGATCTGAATTTAAAAGAAGAAAATTAGAGAGACAAAAACACAGGATAAATTAATGTGTGTATAATTGAGCTTGGATCTAGTTGTATTTCGCTAAAAGCTACATTTGCCATTTACACATATGTTTATCCTTCATTACTAAATCTTCAGTACAAATTACGAAAACAAAAAAACAAACAACAAACAACCAAAAAAAAAAAAGATCCAAACAAATAAACAAAAAATAAATATTAACTGCAAATATATAACAAGAATATATATATATAATATTAGCTTGTTCTGATCTTTTTAGAAGGACTACCCAGCAATACAAACACGGACGTAAGGTCTTCTGGAACCTCAAAAAACCGTTGTGAAGGACGGCTCAACTTTCTACTAGCCGGCGCTGCCCGAGCTTTACTAGGCGCCGGCGGACACACCAAAGGCGCTGACCTCAACATGTTCTCGGCTGACCTCGGCGTCCGACACTCATCCACGTCATCCACACACGAAACATCGTCTTCTTTAGGCTTATGCAGATGATCAGACAGCGCTATGTTGTTCCGATTCGAAGTCTTTGTAACAGAAATGGTTCGCATTAGCGTAATTGGGCGGAATTCTTCCAAAACCTCAAAACCCATTATGAAGATCAGCTGACTAAATTGGAGAGAGAAGAGAGAACAGAGAGAAAGATATGATCATTAGAAGAAGATCAAGAGAGAGAGAATGAATGAATGGAATGTGGAAATGTGTGCTAATAAATTGGTGAGGTTAACAGATAGAAATTATGGTGACGAATATGCGAGATGGTTGGAAGAGAGTGAAGAAATAGACAAAAGCATACCAATATATGTTTTCTTTATTTCAATAACCAATAATGGCGTGTTGTGGGAGTGAGCATTGATTATTACTACTTGAAAAGGTTACAACGCAGCCTTTTTAACTAAGCAAAAGGACTTTTTTTTTAAAAAGTTATTTTTTTTATTTATTATTTTTATATATTGTGTGTATGTGTATGTGGAGAAGCAAAGTGAGACTCTTTTAATTAAAAAGAGAAAAAAGAAATTTAAGCTAAAGGCCAAAAGGGAAGTTGTTGAACTTGATTGGTAGCTCTTCATGTGGGTGCCCCGCAAAACTCTTACAACATCGTCACGTTCACATGCCATTGATTCACTTAATTCCTTTCCTCCTTTAGGTCAACTTTGATCCACTTCTCTTTTCTCGTTTTATTATCCAATTCCTCTACAAACACTCAGGAATTTTGAAAAACACTTTATGATGTAATTAAAGTATCAAATATTTATTATTAGAGATAATCCCAAAAAACTCTATTTTATACTTTAAATACCACATTTAACCTGTATTCTTATAAAATTCATCTGTATCAAGAATTTTTTAGAACAAGAAATAAGTAATCGTCCTTCCCTTTTTGATCAAAATTTTGACAGTTTTTCTTTCTCTTTTTCTAGACGACAATAATGCCAATCAGATATTGATACACAAACAATTATTAAAAAAGAGATTGAATCGTTTAAAAAATATTGCCAAAAACCACAATATTATCGACTTTAATTTGGTTTTTTAATTATCATAACAAAAAGAAAAAAAAAACCAAAAAAAAATCATTTTTTTAACTAGTTATATAATAGCGAGTATTTGTATTACAACCCAAAACCTGGGCTACTTACAAAAAGAGAATTTCACGAAAATGGAAAATTCTTTAATTTATTTGAAAAGTGTCAAAAAAATTCTAGTTTTATAAAACGGTCCATTTAAATAAAATATTTAAGATTTAATCTCGTGAATTTCTCCCACAGTTTATATATACCATTAAATGTAGATCGAATAAATACCGAAAAATATAAACTAAATATAAGTTCAAGCATCATCATCATCCACATTAAAATCAAACACCAAAATGGCTTACATGAGTTCACAGAAAAAAAATAGAACGTAATAATCTTGATTTAATGCTAAAACAAAACCAAGATAGTCCAAATTCCATAACAACTTGCTTCAAGCATTACGAAGATTATGAATTTCAAGCCCGATGGCCTCTTACTCCTTTTGATCACCAAGATCGCACTGGACACTAACTGAGAAGGAAGGTAAGGGGTGAGCATATAATGCTCAGTAAGAAAAATAATTACCTCGATTGAAAATATTTTAGTGATGGTGTCACAACCCAAAACTTGGGCCAGTGACAGAAGGGGAATTTCATAAAGGTGAGAAATTCCTTGATTTATTTGAAAAGTGTCAAAAGTTCTAGTTTTTATAAAATGGTCCATTTAAATAAAATAATTAGAATTTCATCCCGTGAACCACTTCCACAGTTCGTATACACCATTAAACATAGATCGAATAATTATTTTAAAATGCGAAATCAAATATAATTCTAAACAACATCATCATCCACAACGAAACTCAAATCCCAGAATAGCATACATAGGTTCACAGACAAAATAGAAAGCAGTAAATCTTGGTTCAATGCTACTACAAAGCCCAAAAAATCAAACACCAAGACGACAAACTTCTAGCATTACCAAGAGACGAACTGTAATCAAGATGACCTCTTACTCTTCTTGATCACCGAGATCGCACTGGACACCACCTGAGGAAGAAGGTAGGAGGGGTGAGCATAAAATGCCCAGTAGGAAAAACAATTACCCAGTCAAAAACATTTTAGTGATGGAGAATTCCTGCATGGTTAGTTTAGTCCAAAACATACATATATATATAATCCAAACCAGAAATCTATATATATATATATATATATATATATATATAAGCAGTGTAATCAAAATCATTCAATCCATATGTACATGATACAAATCAACCCATACTCAAGAGCTCTCATCCTCTCATATGTGGAAACCCAGGATGATGGCACTAAGTATGCCTAATAGCCTACCTGATACCTAAGCCCATGCCCGGAGGGGACACCTATGTGTTGCCTACCAAATCTGGAGGGCAACCGAATTGCCTACGCGAGTTTACAGACTCTCACCAACGGTGGGGCACGCAGCGCCATATTGTAAACCCACGATGCTTATATGGTGCTTATGTATGATCCTATGACACGTGCAATATGGAACTGAAGTGTGAAAATAATCATGCTCTGGTTTTTCGATAAAATCAGTATACTAGGCTTTTATAGAAAAATGGGTAGCATAACGACCCTATTTTTAATATACCTCAAATAACCTACACTCAGAAAATTCCCAGAGCAACACAGTATATATCTCATACAACCAAATTCCATCTCCAATATTTAAATAGTCTAGAAATCACATTTGATCTCATATGTTGGAGAAAGTAAGTTTTATTCGAAAACGATTTAAAACAGAGGTAATTGAATCCCTACCTCGCTTGAATAGCGACATCACGCTATCAAATCCTCAAGGTGTCATTGACGATCGCCCGGAAGGTCGGGAACCAATTCCAAGCCCTCGATCATCCTCTTGCGAAAAACCAACTTCTCAACAGAGCTTTAATTCCACAAATGGACTTCTTCGCTGAATTCCTAGCACCCAAAATAACTAGGTTAGACATATAACTTGTCCAATTCGAGTCCGGGCTCGCACCGGGCCGGTGGCACGTAAAACGAGGTAAATCTCGACTATCTGATCTCGATTTCCATGCCAGTCACCAAACATAGGCAATATATATATCAAACTTCTTCATTTTCCGAGAACAATCCAAAAATGACAACAAAAACACAATCTAACTGCCGGATCAAAAAGTCAAACTTAAACTCGAACTACCCAAAAATGGCAACTTTCAATCCGGGCAAAATGGGATTGAGATATATATACCTTGATTCTCCTTGCGACGAGACGAATCTAAGGGGACCAGTTGGAGGTCGAATGGATGTCGGAATCTTCGCCGGCGACCAATAAACCGAAACGGCTACTTTTTCTTCTCCGGCGACAGTAGCACCTCCAGCGACCCTGCAGCTGGCCGGCATTGGTTCATGACGGCCTAGAGTTGCGGCGGTGATCCTCCTTCAGCCGAGGGAGATTCTAGAGAGAGAGAGAGTTTCAGGGAGAGAGAGAGAAAGAAGAAGAGAGAGAAATGAGTGAACAGGCCACGTGGCCTGTTTTGTATGGGGCAGGGTAATTTTTCAAAAATTGCACATAAGTCCCCAAATTTCAAATCTTTATCAATTTAGTCCTCCAAAGATTGCAATTTAGTCATTCTGCACAAAATTTTTACAAATTAATCCTCCCAATATTATATCCAGAAAATTGGTCAAATGTCCAAATTACCCTCCCAAAATCCAGGTTTTTTACATTCTCCCCTCTTTAAAAGAATTTCACCCGAAATTCAAAGTACAAGTTAAGGTTTACATCACAATACAACTTCTGACTGAAGGTCAAACAAATGAGGGTACTTCTCGTACATCTCCGTCTCGAGTTCCCAAATAGCCTCGTCTTCTTTGTAATGTTCCCAAGACCAGAGGAATCTCTCTATTGCGAAGCACCTTAAACTCTCTAGCCAATAAACGAACAGGCTGCTCTTCATAGGACACATCTTCTTGGATCGGTACATGCACGTACTGAATAACATGAGATGGGTCTGGTGTGTACTTTTTCAACATCGATACGTGAAATACATTATATATGTGACCCAACTGTGCAGGTAGATTCAAGCGATATGCCATTGGTCCAATTCCCTCAGTGATCTCAAAGGGACCAATATACCTTGGAGCAAGCTTACCCTTAACCCCAAATCTTGTCACACCTCGCCTTGGAGTCACTTTCAAGGATATGAAATCACCAGTATCGAACTCTACCTCATACCTCTTCGAGTCAGCATAACTCTTTTGGTGACTCTGAATCTCTTTGAGTCTCCCTTAGATACCCTTGATCTTCTCAATAGTCTCATCAATCAACTCAGGTCCAAGAGTAACACGCTCTTCAGGTTCCACCCAACATAAAGGCGATCTACATGGCCTTCCATACAACACTTCATATGGAGCCATACCCATACTAGTCTGGTAATTGTTATTATAAGCAAATTCCCCCAAAGGAAGATGATCATCCCAGTTCCCACCAAAGTCTAGTATGCAATAACGTAGCATGTCCTCAAGAATCTGAATGGTCCTTTCAGAATGACCGTCTATCTTAGGATGGTGAGCTTTACTGATATCCAACTGCTTACCAAACACTTTCTGCAGAGCTCTCCAAAACTTAGAAGTGAACCTTAGATCTCTGTCGGAGACTATGCTTGAGGGCACACCATGCAAGCGTATGACGTTCTCCATATACAGTCTACTGAGCTTAGTAAGTGAGTAGTCCATCAAGGTCGCTATAAAGTGAGCACTCTTCGTCAACTGATTGACTACCACCCAAACTGCGTCATTCTTCCTCAAGGTCTTTGGTAAATGGGTCACGAAGTCCATCGTGATCTTGTCCCACTTCCATTCCAGAATTGGCAATGACTGAAGTAATCCAGCTAGTCTCTGGTGTTCAGCCTTGACTTGCTGACAAGTCAAAAACTTAGCCACAAAGGTAGCTACATCCTTCTTCATCCTTTTCCACCAATACTACCGCTTCAAGTCCCAGCACATCTTGGTACTACCCGGATGTACTGCAAACCTTGATTTGTGAGCCTCAGTTAGAATGGTTTCTCGAAGATTAGGGTCATCAGCTACAGCCAACTTCCCATTGAAAATCAAGAACCCTTCTCTATTAGTGCTCCAACCATCTAACTGTTTACCATTCTGAAACAAGTTACAGATTATCCTCAACTCCCTGTCTTGCCACTGACTCCATAGGACAGTCTGGAGAAGTGATGGCGAAATCACAATGTTGCCCAGGCAAGCAACCCCTTCATTCTCGAAGTACTGCAAGTTGTAGTCACCAATCATAACCGAGTTCCTCCAATTTTCAAACACCAGTGCAGTTAGTGCACCACGAGGCTTCCTACTCAGTGCATCAATGACAACATTGGCCTTACCAGGATGATACTGTAGGTCGAAGTTATAATCCTCCATATACTCAACCTATCTTCGCTGTCTTAAGTTCAGATTCTTTTGAGTAAAGAGATACTTTAAACTCTTATGATCGGAGAATATGTCGAACTTCACACCGTACAAGTAACATCGCCAAATCTTCAAGGCAAAGATCATTACTGCAAGCTCAAGATCATGGGTGGGATAGTTCCTCTCATGAGGCTTTAACTGATAAGAAGCATAAGCCATAACTCGACAATTCTGCATCAAGACACATCCCAATCCTATCTTCGAAGCATCGGTATACATCATATAAGGCTTGTTACTATCAGGAACAGTAAGAATAAGTGTAGTGGTCAAACTCTGCTTCAACCTGACAAAAGCTTCTTTACTTTCGTGATCCTAAACAAACTTCACGTCCTTCCTGATCAATTTCGTCAAAGGCAAAGCAATTCTCGAGAAAACCTGCACAAAATGGCGGTTGTAGCCAGCCAAACCGAGGAAACTACGTACCTCTGTCACATTTCTCGGTCTTTTCCATTCTAGGACACCTTCGATCTTAGCGGGATTGACTGAAATACCTCCGTGAGAAATCACATGGCCCAAGAACTTTACTTCTGACATCCAAAAGACACACTTTGATTTCTTGGTATACAACCAATAATCTCTCAAGGTCTTAAGTACTATCCCCAGATGTTCAGCATGCTCTTCTTGAGTCTTGGAATACACCAGGATGTCATCGATGAAAACAACCACAAAACGATCCAAAAATGGCCTGAAAATCTGATTCATGAGATCCATAAAAGCTACAGATGCATTCATTAAAACAAACAGCATCACCAGAAACTCAAAGTGACCATATCGAGTTCTGAATGATGTCTTAGGTATATCATCTTCTCTTATCTTCAACTGATGATAACCGGATCTCAAATCGATCTTAGAGAAGAACCACCGAGTCGATCAAACAACTCATCTATCCTTGGCAAAGAATACTTGTTCTTCACTGTCAACTGATTCAACTTTCGGTAATCCATACAAAGTCTCAACGATCCAACAACTTTCTTCGCAAATAAGATTGAAGCACCCCAGGGAGAAGTGCTACTGTGAATAAAGCCCTGGGAAAGCAGATCGTCCAATTGTTCTCTTAATTTTTCCGTCTCAGCAGGTGCCATGCGATAGGCTGGAATAGAAACTGGCTGAGTTTAAGGAACTAGTTCAATACAGAACTCGATCTCCCTATCAGGTGATAACCCCAGTAAGTCTTCAGGAAACACCTCTGAATACTCACACACCATCGGAATCCATGGGTCTTAATCGTTTATCCTTACCTCGACATCCATGGCCAACAAGTTCCCATAACACTCAAGTTTCTTCCTTCCACCCATGCACGCTTTCAGAACAGGACTAGGCTTCAACGGACTCATCTCAGCATGATAGACAATAGGATATCTATCACTAGGAAAAAGAGTCACCCGCTTCGTACGATAGTCCACAACCGCTCGATATTTTGACAACCAATCTATATCGAGTATTACGTCGTATTGTCCCATTAGCAACATAAACAAATCAGCAAGAACCTTCCTATCACTAACCACAACCCGACAAGACTTACACACACTAGATACATCGGCTACTCCTCCCAAAGGTGTACCCAACCTCAATACATAATCCAAATCAAAAAATTCCAACCCCAATAGTTGAGCAAACAATAAGGATATGAATGAATGGTATGCACCAGTATCAAACAAAACATGTGTCCATGAGTGTGAAAGAAGGATCATATCATCAATAACACCTTGACCGGTGCGATCCTGGGTATCGTCTGCCCCAGTAAAAGCATAGGCTTGGCCAGTCACCTTCCTTTTCCCTTTGTTGCCTCTCCCTGGCCAAGACGGCTACTGCTGGATCCTAGACCACTACTGCCATACCCGTGCCCACCCTGACTCCCTGAGGCCTGAGGAGTCTGAAAGTTCTGAGTAAAACCCTGAGGGCAGTACTGATGCTGATAAGGCTGAGGGGAAGTAAAACCTGCGAAGCACCCTATGACTGTTGCGGCCTCGCGTGAGTGTTCTGATAAGAAACAGAACTAGGCTGGCTCCTCTGCGGTCCTCCCTGAGAAAAAAGAGATTTCTGTAGACGGTTAGGACACTTCTTCTTCCGATGACCCTGCTGGCCACAAACAAAACATCTTCCACACAGACTGCCTCTGCCACCTCTTGAAGAATCACTGCTATTCGAGCTCCCACTATTCTGAGTACCCTGGGCTGATCACTGCCCCTGGTTCCTTCTGGTGGCTTTCCTGTCATTACCTCTCTGCTGGTTCCTCCTGGAATCTAATCCTTCTTCGATGGCCTCTGCCTGCTGGGCAGCCACTACAATCTTAGAAAGATTACGGAATGTCTGAGTACCAATCCTGTTGAAAATGTTCTGATTCAGACGATTCCTAAACTTGGCAACTCAGTACTTCTCACTAGTATCCGGTCCAAGAGTAACACTTGCCAACTTAGTGAACTCTATCAGGTACTCATTCACCGTTTTGTTACCTTGAATCAACATCTCAAACCAGTTCACAACTTCATCTTGTTGATCCTTATTGGCATACTAGGCCTTAAAAATCCGTTCAAAATCTTCTCAAGTCGAGCCCACTACTTCTTGCACCCGTTCCATTGTCTCCCACCAATGAATGACACTTTCCATCAAACAGGTAATGGCAAACACAACCCAAAACTCAACCGGAGTACCAAGGGCCCGAAAGTGCCTCTCCATCTCACGCAACCAAGCAATTGCCGTGAGAGCTTCTGGTCTACCATCAAACTATCCTGGCTGGAGACAGGTGAACCGTTGGAGATGATCAGCGTGATCCAATTGTCGTTCCCTCAGAGCTGGAGGCTGCTAGTTTGGATTGCTCATCTGGATGAATGTCTGCTATATTGCCTCGATCAGATGAGTAAAATCCAGATGAAGAGGTTCGGTACCCGGCTGGTGCCTCAGAACTCTTCTAAAAGGCATCCTTACTAGTCTGAAATAATATGCCAAACTGTTAATGTGATAAAGATGAATGCTTGTCATAAAATCAGCGTCATTCTAGTTTAATGGTGATACATCCGAGCTATTAAACTCAAAGCTATGATACCAAAAATTTCTGTCACGCCAGTGGCAGAAGGGGAATTTCACAAAGGTGGGAAATTCCTTGATTTATTTGAAAAGTGTCAAAAGTTCTAGTTTTTATAAAATGGTTCATTTAAATAAAATAATTGAAATTTCATTCAGTGAACCACTCCCACAGTTCATATACACCATTAAACATAGATCGAATAATTATTTAAAAATGCGAAATCAAATATAATTCCAAGCAACATCATCATCTACAACGAAACTCAAATCCCAGAATGGCATACATAGGTTCACAGACAAAATAGAAAGCAGTAAATCTTGGTTCAATGCTACTACAAATCCCAAAAACTCCAAATACTAAGAGACAAGCTTCTAGCATTACCAAGAGATGAACTGCAATCAAGATGACCTCTTACTCTTCTTGATCATTGAGATCGCACTGGACACCACTTTAGAGGAAGAAGGAAGGAGGGGTGAGCATAAAATGCCCAGTAGGAAAAACAATTACCCGGTCGAAAACATTTTAGTGATGGAGAATTCCTGCATGGTTAGTTTAGTCCAAAACATACATATATATATAATCGAAACCGGAAATCCATATATATATATATATATATATATATATAAGCAGTGTAATCAAAACCATTCAATCTATATGCACATAACATAAATCAACCCATACCCATGAACTCTCATCCTCTCATCTGTGGAAACTAAGGATGATGGCACTAAGTATGCCTAACTGCCTGCCTGAAACCTAAGCACATACCCAGAGGGGACACCCATGTGTCACCTACCAAACCTGGAGGGGCAACCGAATTGCCTATGCCTGCCAAATGAGAAGGAAATCAGAAGTAACAAAACCTCATACGAGTTTGCAGACTCTCACTGACGGTGGGCACGCAGTGCCACACTATAAACCTACGATGCTAACACGGTGCTCATGTATGATCCTATGACACGTGCAATACAGAACTGAAGTGTGAAAATAATCATGCTCTGGTTTTTCGGTAAAATCTGCATACTAAGTTTTTATAGAAAAAGGGGCAGCATAACGGCCCTATTTTTAATATACCCAAAATAACTTGCACTCAGAAAATTCCCAGAGCAATACAGTATATATCTCATACAACCAATTCCCATCACCGATATTTAAATAGTCTAGAAATCATATTTGTTCTCATATGTTGCAGAAAGTAAGTTTTATTTGAAAAGGATGTAAAACAGAGGTAATTAAATCCCTACCTCGCTTAAATAGCAATACAATGCTATCGAATCCTCAAGGTGTCGTTGACAATCGCCTGAAAGGTCGGGAACCAATTCTAAGCCCTTGATCGTCCTCTTGCGAAAAACCAACTTCTCAACAGAACAAATGGAACTCTTCGCCGAATTCCTAGCACCCAAAATAGCTAGGTTAGACATATAACTTGTCCAATTTTGGTACGGGCCCACACCGGGCCGGTGGCACACAAAACGAGGCAAATCTTGACCATCTGATCTTGATTTCCGTGCCAGTCACCAAACATAGGCAATATATATATCAAACTTTTCCATTTTTTGAGTATAATCCAAAAATGACAACAAAAACACAATCCAACGGCCGGATCAAAATGTCAAACTTGATCTCGAAATACCCAAATATGGCAACTTTCAATCTGGGCAAAATGGGGTTGAGATATATATACCTTGGTGACCCTTGCGACGAGACGAATCTAACGGGACCGGTTGGAGGTCGAATGGATGCCGGAATCTTCGCCGGCGGCCAAAAAACCGAAACGGCTACTTTCTCTTCTCCGACGACGGTAGCACCTCCGACGACCCTGCAGCTGGCCGGCGCTGGTTCGTTGCAGCCTGGGGAAGCTGCGCCCACGGTTTGGTGGCCGGACGATGCCCGGGAGGCGAGTTGCGGCTGTGATCCTTCTTCGGCCGAGGGAGATGCGAGAGAGAGAGAGAAGAAGAGAGAGAAATGACTGAACACGCCACATGGCCTATTTTGTGTGGGGTAGTGCAATTTTAAGTCCCCAAATTTCAAATCTGTATTAATTTAGTCCCCCAAAGATTGCAATTTAGTCCTTCTGCACAAAACTTTTGCAAATTAATCCTCCCCAATATTATATCTAGCAAATTGGTAAAATGTCCAAATTACCCTCCAAAATCCAGGTTTTTTACAGATGGAAAGTTCCTATATGGTTAGTTTAAATCCTATATATATATATATATGTAATTATCCAAAACCAGAAATCTATATGTATATGTATAAATAAAATAGTAAAATCAAAACTATTCAATTCAAATGCACATGATACAAATCAACCTATACCCATGAGCTCACATCCTCTCATTTGTGGAAACCTAGGATGATGGCACAAAGTGTACCTAACAACCTGTCTGGTGTTGGGATGTTTGCCCTAAAAAGCAGATTTCCAATTTTACCCTTTTGAGTATAAACAACTATCTTTTATATGAAATTATGATATTTGCTAGATTAAACTATCTTAGTTGAATAGTTTTTTCATCTAAAAAAGATTCCATGACTTTATATATGTATAAAGAAACAAACATGATTAAGTGTTAATTATGGGGAGACTTATTTCTTTATCTAAAGAGACTTGTTTCTTTATCTAAGTCTAAATGAAATAGTTTACAATCTATAAATAAAGATGGAATACTTTATTTACTATAGGTTGTAGTGTTTGTCTATCTCAACGGGAATGATATGTCTCAAATCATTGAAGTATCTGACTTTTGATAGAAACACTAATACAACATAAACAAGTTATGTGTATTAAACTGGATCAGGTAATATAAAGAATTGGATTGCCATAACTCAATTCTTATATTGTCACAAACTAGCTCTTAGCATATAAATCTTAATTTTTGATGTTTGACTGGACTTGCTTTCATGGGTTATGGCCTTTTAATTTGTTAAAAGACTAACCTCTATGAAGTTAGAGGTGAACTCTGACATATTGGAGGTTATGGCTTATGAATTGATGGGAACACCAAATAGTTAAAGACACTATACATTAATACCACTTTAGGTTCTTTCAAGATTCATGGAATAATTAAATCTAAGATCTTATTATTCACTTTGTGAATTGGTTGATAATTTTGTCTAAATAGCCATTGAGAACAAAATTATCGGCAACATTATTTCTTGATAGAAAGATGGTAACTTAAAGGTAAATAGGTGTTGGAGGGGTATTACGGTAATTTCACCTATCCAACTACAGCATTGTATAAGGATTATATATGTGGTATAGAATATGCTAGATGGATCGGTTAATCAAGATTAGTTGATTAAATCTCTATAAAAGGCATAACATTTAATCTAAGAGTGCAGTATTGGGCCTTTAGTGGAGTGTCCCCTTTACTAATAATATTTATATAAATAATATAATAAAAATTATTATGTATTTATTATATTATTGGAATTTAGATTATTTGGATCCATTAGGTCCCTTGTCTAGCTCAATTAAGCTCAATAATTGGTTGGTGGTATTTGTGAAATAAGTTTCATGAAACTGTATAAAATAATGATTCTACACAGAAATTGGTATTTTTATAAATAAGTTTCTTGAGTTGGACATATTTATAAACAGTTGGCCATATTTATAAATATACACCCAAGCCCAAATTGGAGAACAAGCTAAATCCTAATTGGATTAGGGTTAGCAGTTTTTGGTCCCATATATATAAGATATATGAGAGAAAAAACTACATAGTAACTCTTATAAAGTCACACGTATAAGGCACAGGGAGGGGGAGAGAAAATTCGGCCAACCTAGGCTAAGTAAGAGTGAAAAAGGTTTTCAACAATCTCATAGTCTCATCTCACATTCCGGTGTTCCATAGGATCAAGAAGGGATTCTTGATCGTTCTCTAACGAAGGTTTCGTCTTGGTGCCCACTCGCTTCGTCAACCAAGAGCAAGAGCATAGACAAGAAAATCTAGGGTTGGAGGTTTGATCACCATTAAAAAGGATATCAAGGAGGAACACGCTACAAGTAGTAAACCCTAATCTCATCTATAGGATTTTGTATCTAGATTTGATTTATGTTGTACATGATCCTATATATGATGCATGTGTATTATATGGTTATGAAAACTATTTTCATGTAAAAATTTTTAAATCTAAATCCGCTAATTTTTTCGCTACGTTCATGATATGATCATATGTTTTTTTTTCATATCTGCATGCATGTATGATTTTCCTAAGTGCTAGGTCAATATACCAACAATTGGTATCAAGAGCTTAGGTTCATATGTATAGCATAATATTGATCTAGAATTGAATATCTAGGTTATATGATTGAGTTTGAGCAATTTTTGTTTATGATAGTTAAATGAGTCATGGTGATGAATGATATTTAATTATGTATACTATTGATTTTTGCATAGTGAGAAAGATTGTGGATTGTGATTCTAGCAAAATTAGGTTTGGGTGTTCTTGAATTTTATGTTTGATAGATTTATGAACATGTTTCAAAGAGTTTGAAAATCTAAATTTTTTTTTCTAGAATTTTTTTGATGTTGCTTTAAATTTTAGAGCATTTAAAAAAAAAAAAATTCGGCCAGTCCTAGCCCCGCACGCGCGGCTCACCTGCGCGGGTGTTGGGCACTGGCGCGGCCAAGCAGGCCGTATGCGCGCGCAACCTATGCGCGGCCTGCATGCATGGCTTGCATGCGCAGCACGCCAGCGCATGGTCCACGTGGCGCTCGTGCGCGGCCCGTGCACCATGCACACCCAGTGCGTGGTACCGACTACACCAGCGCGCGACACTTGCTGCCGTGCACGCAGCTAGCCTACATAGCCAACAGCCCATGTGCGCAGCCAGCGCATGGCCCGTGCAGTGCCCGAGCGTGGGGTTACTGCGTCCAGCGCACGCCATGTGCGCGGCCAGCTCTCCTGGTGCGCATGTCTTTGCCGTGCGCCCGTAGCCGGGCTGCCCACCCTGATACTACCCGTTGCTACGTTTTTCGTCACCCCTTCGGGCGGTGATGGTTCGTAGGCTAACGGTGGTGGTATTTCTGCCACTACCATTTTTTCTAAATTAATTAATTAGTTAATTAATTAGATAATTATTTAATTTGAATTCAAATTTTAAAATAGGAAACTATTCAAATTAGATTAGGATAGTTATCTATTTTTTATTTATCCTATTTTAAATTTGATTTACTTTAGGATAATGTTAAATTTGAATTAATTGAATAAATAGGATATTATCTAATAGTTAATCTGAGTTTGAATAGGAATCTACTAATTTTTTAAATTGGATAAGATTTCTTATATTATCTTTATTATTTGAATTTTTCAATTTAAATAGATAATGATTATTCAAATTAATTAGATATTTAATGAGATTAGATTTGATTAGATAATTATCGTGATAAATCTAATAGTTAATTTGAATTTAAATAGGATATCTACTAATTTTTGAAATCAGATAAGATTTCCTATCAGTTTTATTTAAATTTTGAATTTAAATAAGTAACAACTATTCAAATTAATTTGATATTTAATGTGATTAAATATGATTAGATAATTATCCATAAATCATGATATTTTAAATTTGAATAATTTAATTTTAGTAATTATCTTTAATTTAAATTTGATTTAAATTAAGTTATAGTTTTTGAATTTAATTTGAAACTAAATATAATCAGATTAGATTTAAATAATTACTATCCTTAGATTATTTAAATTCGTAATTATTGAGATTAATTAAGATAGAAAAGATTTGAATTTAAATTAGATTAATATTCAATAGTTAATTGTAATAACTATTTATCTAATAACCATTCTAATTATAGTAATTAGAATATAGTTAAAGAAAACTAATTAGATTAGTAACTCCACTGATTAATGAGATTAATTAGACAACTAATTAATGAGATTNTCTTTATTTAATTATTAGAATTATTTGATTATAATTAGATATAAATACTAGATAAATATAGAAACATTATATGAGTTATAAGTTTCTAATTAATTCGGATTAATTAAAAAGAGTTTTAATTATTTCTTAATTTAGAATATTGTAATTAATATTTTCTAAATACAATTATAGAAATAGGATTTCTATAATTAAAAGTAATTATCTTTTATTATCCATTTTAGATCTTATTGAGTTTAAGATAGTATCTTAATGAGATTAAGATAGGATTAGATAAATTAATTAATTCTTTAATTAATTAATAGATAATAAATATGATTTACTTTCTAATTATTTAAATTATCCTAATAAGTCAAT
Source organism: Parasponia andersonii (assembly GCA_002914805.1). Taxonomy (NCBI): domain Eukaryota; kingdom Viridiplantae; phylum Streptophyta; class Magnoliopsida; order Rosales; family Cannabaceae; genus Trema; species Trema andersonii. Next base: position 695,169 of record JXTB01000167.1, read on the forward strand.
AATTTAAAAATATTTGATATTTTGAAATTTAGACAGAATTAGTTATGAACTCAATTCTTACATTTAGGATAATATGTTTTACTAGAAAACATTAATTATTGAATTTAATTAATTTTCGTATTATTATTTAATAATTATTAATTTGATTAATTTTTATTATTTAATAATTATTAATATGAATAATAATTAATAATTAATAATAATTAATTATATTAATTATATGAATTAAAAGGATAATAATAATACAAGGATAATTATTTGTTTTCATGATTTACAGGGAAATTGGAGCTTGATTTTAATGAGATTAAAAGGTTGTTTAATAAAATATTATAATTATGTGATAATTATAGTAATATTTTGTGCGGTGGTATTTGACATAAAATATTGTTAATTATGAGATAATTATGGTATTATTTTATATGATAAAAGGCCTTTTGATGATTATGAGATAATTATGTTTTTACAAAATACATTTGATATAATTGTCATATTAAGTGGGAGGATTTTTAATTTTGATATTTTAATCCAAAATTATATAAACCATTTTTTTTAGTTTTGAAATGATTAATTTTGAGAAAATTAATGAATATTTATAAAATTGTTTATATTCATTATTTGCATTTATAATTATTTGTAAAACTTTTATACAAAAAATATTTTTTTTATAACTGTTTACTTATTTTTATAAATGCACTTGCAATTTAATTTGATTAAATTCTATTACTAAGAATCTTTGAAATTATTGGTTGAATAATTTAGCGGTTAAAGTTTCTTAGTCTATTTTTCAAAACTAATGTTTAATACAGGGCTTGGTTTAAATACAGTATTTCAATTATTTATCTTTGGATGAAAGATTGTTGACTAAATAATTGAATTTTCTTCTGGAAATGTTTTGCTTGAATGATTTACAATCCACAGATCTTCTTATTTGATCGTTACGTCTTGTATGCTTTTATTGTCTAATTTTATATACATGAGATGTATAATATTATAGTGTTAGCACTTTAGTTTTAGACAATAATTGTTTTGATCATAGTACCATGTTTATTATAGTATGTCATAATGTCTTAAATTAGCTCATTCCTTTAAGTCGCATAATTGGATATATATAGTTGATTTTGTAGTTACTAAATAAGTTAGATGACTGGGTAAAATCAGGATCCCTAAATTTTAAAAGATTGAGTGGGAGCGGGTATGAGATATTCATGGTCTCCATCATTAGTTCAATGGTTCTAAAGATGTGCCTCACCTCAGAAACTTGCTGAGCTCCCGTAGGAAGGTTATCATCTGGGTATTACTGGTATTGAGTCTCTTAGGATAAATTTGCGAGTGGACTTTACGTAGTGATCTCCCGTAGGAGACTGTATTGTTTAAGAAAGCTTGTAAATTGAAATGATGGTTACACACTCAACATAGGATGCTATTAACCTCCCATAAGAGCTATGTTAGTAGTTCTATGGATCGATAAACAAGGTAATTAGCAAACTAGAATATGAGATATTTGTCTTTTTATCTAAAGTGAATTGTTCATATTTAACTTGTAGAATCACATGATTACCCGTAGATAACTTGTGATCTATGGTAGGTTAAAATACCTTAAATATTTGTGACAGTATTAGGGATTCTTACACAAGCATTTTATCTTGATAGATTTAATATTAAGTATTCTAAATTCTTTTATATTCAGATAAACTAGCAAACTTAGTCGAGTACTAGGAGGATCATAATTTGCATACTTGTCCATAGTTTATCTTACTTTCCAAATGACTAATAAGAGCATAACACATAATCTTCTTGTTTGATTATATGTCATAAGATTTATGTTTTCTTATTTTACTCTAAATGTACCCCAATATTTTGCACGAATTGTCTACTGATTTTAAATCAGTTACTTTGATTGATAAATCACAAGAGTTGATGATTTTGTCAAAGTTCATTCCTGATAATTAATACCCTTGTTGAGGTATTTATTATCTTACTTAAGATAATGAACACCCTTGTTGAGTCATTTATTATCTTAATGCAAAATTAAATTGAAACAAAGATGTTTGTATTAGATTATATTTTTCCCATGTGTTTAATTGAGAATTAAACCTACAGAATTTAATTGTGAATTGAATTCATTAAATTCGATTATGAATTGGATTTATTTTATGACTTTTATCTAATTAGGAATCTTATTATTTTGCAATTTGAGGAAATATTATTTTATAGGATGGACAAGGTTTCCAGAAAGAGGAAAAAGACAAAGGAATACAGTACAAGGAGTAAAATGAGGACATTTATGGAGACATCTCAGCGTTCAAAGAGTTTGAACGATAATCAACATCAGGAAGAGATGGTGAATGACATTAGGAAGGAGCGCAACACCATCGATTGGCACAAGCAACTCGGACACATGCCATGCTCAGAAATTCGTAGACTTATGGAGCTGGGTCACTTGCCTGAAGTAGACATCAGCAACGATATAGACTGTGAGAATTGCAAGAAGCCAGTAAAGTACAAGCGTCCTCTTGCTACTTGTTATGAGAAAGCTGAGGCATGTTTAGAGTGCGTACATGTGCATATCTGTGAACCTATGGAGGTAGTTTCCTACAACAAGTATACATTGTTTATCACCTTTGTTGATGAATATTCGGATTTCGGTCAAGTCTATTTTCTCAAGAGATACGATGAAGTCCCAGATGCTTTCCATGAGTTCGACAAAAAGCAACATAACACCAAGGTCAAGAAGTTCAAGATTGAAGCCAAACATAAAGATGTGGATTCTCTTCGAGACCTGCTGAAGCCAACACTAGCCAATCTTGCTATTCCTTATGAATATGCGACTATCTATGAGCATAGTCGTATAGGAGCTGATGAGAGGTACAACATCAGACTCAAGCAAACCATAGAGCTGATGTACAAGGAGTCGCTGCTATCCTATAGATACTGGAATTATGCTTTGAGGACAACTTCGTACATCCTCAACTTCATTCCATCAGATAGAGTTGCTTCGACACCTTTTCAGATATGGATGGGCTATGTAGAGAGCTTAGAGCATCTAAAGGTATGGGGTTGCGAAGTATACGTGTGCAAGAAAGTGGGAAACGAAGTTGACAAGAATTTAGAAAAGTGTTTTCTGCTTGGCTATCCAAAGGAAGAGAAGGGCTACATTCTTTATAAACAATCTATGAATATTACCTTCATCAGTAAAAGTAGAGACTTTCTGGAGGATGAGAAGGAAGTCCGTCAAGAAAATGATGAAGAGAGAGCTTATGATCTTCATTGCTTTTCTTAGTCATTAAGTTGTTAGTTGAACACTTAGATTTTGCTTTTATTAATTTTGGTCATTTGGAACATTTTAGAATTTTTAGTATGTTATTTTTAGTAACTGCTTTTTGGACAAGTGGGAGATTGTTAGGATTTTGGCCCTAAAAAGTAGATTTCTAATTTTACCCTTTCGAGTATAAACAACTATCTCTTATATGAAATTATGATATTTGCTAGATTAGACTATCTTAGTTGAATAGTTTATTCATCTGAAAAAGATTCCATGACTTTATATGTATATTAAGAAATAAACATGATTATCTGTTAATTATGGAGAGACTTATTTCTTTATCTAAAGAGACTTGTTTCTTTATCTAAGTCTAAATAAAGTAGTTTACAATCTGTAAATAAAGATAGAATACTTTATTTACTATAGGTTGTAGTGTTTGTCTATCTCAACGAGAATGATGTGCCTCAAATCATTGAAGTATCTAACTTCTGATAGAAATACTAGTACAACATAAATAAGTTATGTGTACTAAACTGGACCAGGTAATATAAAGAATTGGATTGCCGCAACTCAATTCTTATATTATTACAAACTAGCTCTTAGCACATAAATCTTAATCCTTGATGTTTGACTGGAATTGTTTTCATGGGTTATAGCATTTTGATTTGTTAAAAGACTAACCTCTATGAAGTTAGAGGTGAACTCTGGCATATTAGAGGTTATGGCTTATGAATTGATGGGAACACTAAATAGTTAAGGACACTATACATTAATGCCACTTTAGGTTCTTTCAAGATTGATGGAATAATTAAATCTAAGATCTTAGTATTCACTTTGTGAATTGGTTGATAATTTTGTCTAAATAGCCAATGAGAACAAAATTATCGTCAACATTATTCCTTGATAGAAAGATGGTAACTTAAAGGTAAATAGGTGTTGGAGGGGTATTACGGTAATTTCACATATTCAACTACGGCATTGTATAGAGATTATATATGTGGTATAGAATATACTAGATGGATCGGTTAATCAAGATTAGTTGATTAAATCTCTATAAAAGGCATGACATTTAATCTAAGAGTGCAGTATTGGGCCTTTAATGGAGTATCCCCTTTACTAATAATATTTATATAAACACCATAATAAGAGTTATTATGTATTTATCCTATTATTGGAGCTTAGATTACTTGGATCTATTAGGTCCCTTGTCTAGCTCAATTAAGCTCAATAATTGGTTGGTGGTATTTGTGAAATAAGTTTCATGAAACTGTGTAAAATAATGATTCTACACAGAAGTTGGTATTTTTATAAATAAGTTTCATAAGTTGGACATATTTATAAAAATACACCCAAAGCCCAAATTGGAGAACAAGCCCAATCCTAATTGGACTAGGGTTAGCAGTTTTGGTCCCATATATATAAGATATATGAGAGAAAAAATAACATAGTAACTCATATAGAGTCACACGCATAAGGCACAAGGAGAGGGAGAGAAAATTCGGCCAACCTAGGCTAAGTGAGAGTGAAAAAGGTTTTCAATAATCTCATAGTCTCATCCCACATCCCGGTATTCCATAGGATCAAGAAGGTATTCTTGATCATTCTCCGACGAATGTTTTGACTTGGTGCCCACTCGCTTCGTCAACCAAGAGCAAGAGCATAGATAAGAAAATCTAGGGTTGGAGATTTGATCACCATTAAGAAAGAGATCAAGGAGGAACACACTACAAGAGGTAAACCCTAATCTCATCTCTAGGATTTTGTATCTAGATTTGATTTATGTTATACATGATCCTGTATATGATGCATGTATATTATATGGTTATGAAAACTATTTTCATGTAAAAATTTTAAAACCTAAATCCGCTAATTTTTCCGCTGCGTTCATGATACGATCATGTGTTTTTTCCATATCTGCATGCATGAATGATTTTCCTAAGTGTTAGGTCAATATACCAACATCTGGCACCTAAGCATATACCCAGAGGGGACACCTACGTGTCGCCCACAAAACTATTGGGATTTTTTGCTCGAAAAAAGCAGATTTCCAATTTTACCCTTTTAAGTATAAATAACTTTCTCTTATATACAATTATGATATTTGCTAGATTAAACTATCTTAGTTGAATAGTTTATTCATCTGAAAAAGATTCCATGACTTTATATGCGTAGAAAGAAACAAACATGATTAAGTGTTAATTATGGAGAGACTTGTTTTTTTTATCTAAGTCTAAATGAAGAAGTTTACAATCTATAAATAAAGATAAAATACTTTATTTACTATAGGTTGTAGTGTTTATTTATCTAAACGGAAATAATGTGTCTCAAATCATTGAAGTATCTGACTTCTGATAGAAACACAAATACAACATAAACAAATAATGTGTATTGAACTGGACCAAGCAATATAAAGAATTGGAGTGTCATAACTCAATTCTTATATTATCATAAACTAGCTCTTAGCATATAGATCTTAATCATTGATATTTAACTGGATTTGCTTTCATGAGTTATAGCTTTTTGATTTGTTAAAAGACTAACCTCTATGAAATTAGAGGTGAACTCTCGCATATTGGAGGTTATGACTTATGAATTGGTGGGAACATCAAATAGTTAAGGACATTGTACATTAATGCTACTTTAGGTTCTTTCAAGATTCATGGAATAATTAAATCTAAGATCTTAGTATTCACTTTGTGAATTGGTTGATAATTTTGTCTAAATGGCTCTTGAGAACAAAATTATCGACAACACTATTCCTTGATAGAAAGATGGTAACTTAAAGATAAATAGGTATTGGAGGGGTATTACGATAATTTCACCTATCCAACTACGGAATTGTATAGGAATTCTATATGTGGTATAGAATATGCTAGATGGATCATCAAGGTTAGTTGATTAAATCTCTATAAAATGCATGACATTTAATCTAAGAGTGCAGTATTGAGCCTTTAGTGGAGTGTCCCCTTTACTAATAATATTTATATAAATACCATAATAAGAGTTATTATGTATTTATCATATTATTGGAGCTTAGATTATTTGGATCCATTAGGTCCCTTGTCTAGCTCAATTAAGCTCATTAATTGGTTAGTGGTATTTGTGAAATTAGTTTCATGAAACTGTATAAAATAATAATTCTACACAGAAGTTGGTATTTTTATAAATAAGTTTCATGAATTGGACATATTTATAAAAATACACCCAAAGCACAAATTGGAGAACAATCCCAATCCTAATTAGATTAGGGTCAGCAGTTTTTGGTCCCATATATATAAGATATATGAGAGAAAAAACTACATAGTAACTCTTAGAGAGTCACATGCATAAGGCACAAGGAGAGAGAAGAATTCGGCCACCCTAGGCTAAGTGAAAGAGAAAAAATTTCCTATCATCTCACAGTTCCATCTCACATCCTAATGTTTCTTAGGATCAAGAAGGCGTTCTTGATCGTTCTCCTACATAGGTTTCAACTTGGTGCCCACTCATCTCATCAATCAAAAGCAAGAGGATAAACAAGAAGATCGAGGGTTGGAGGTTTGATTTCCATCAACAAGGAGATCAAGGAGGAACACACTACAAGAGGTAAATCCTAATCTCATCTCTAGGGATTTTGTATCTAGATTGATTTATGTTGTACATGATCCTGTATATGTTGCTTGTGTGTTATATGGTTATGAAAACTGTTTTCATGTAAAAATTTTAAAACCTAAATCCACTAATTTTTCCGCTGCGTTCATAATATGATCATGTATTTTCCATATCTATATACATGCATGATTTTCCTAAATGTTAGGTCAATTTTTCCTACACAAACTATTTCCTATTCCTGCCAAATAGGGAGTTAATCAGAAATAACAAACCTTATGCAGGTTTTCGGACTCTATACTGATAGTGGGGCATGCAATGTCATACTATAAACCCACGATACTAACACAGTGCTCATGTACAATCCTATGACACGTGCAATACAGAACTGAACTGTGAAAATAATCGTGCTCTAGTTTTTCAATAAAATAAGTATACTAGGTTCCATAGAAAAATAGGCAACATAACGGCCCTATTTTTTGATATACCCAAAAGTAACCTGTACTCAGAAAATTTCCAGAGCAATACAGTATATATATTATGTCATCATAGTCCATTACATATATTCAAATAATTCAAAATCCACATTTGTTCTCATATATCGCAGAAAATAAGTTTTATTCGAAAACGGTGTAAAACGAAGGTAATTGAATCCCTATCTCAATCGAATAGAGATACCATGCTATTGAATTCTAAAGGTATCGTTGACAATCACCTGGAGGGTCGGGAACCAATTCCAAGCCCTCGATCGTCCTCTTGCGAAAAACTAATTTCTCAATGGAGATTTAAATCCTTAAACGAACCTCTTCACTGAATTTCCAGTACTCAAAATAGCTAAGTTAGACATATAACTTATCCAATTTGGGTCTGAGCTCACACCAGACTGGTAGTACGTAACTCAAGGTAAATCTTAGCAGTCCGATTTTGATTTTCATGTCGGTTACCAAACATAGGTAATATATATCAAACTTCTCTATTTTCTGAGTACAATCCAAAAATGACAACAAAATCACGATCCAATCAGATTAAAAAGTCAAACTTAAAGCTCAAAATATCCAAAAATGACAAGTTTTGATTCGGGCAACGAGACGAATCAATCGAGCCTGGTTAGAGGTCAAACGGTGGCTGGAATCGTAACTAGTGACAAAAACTCTGAAATGGCTCCTCCTCCTTCTCTAGTGACAACAGCTTCTTTGGTGACTGCAGCTGGTCAGCGTGAGCTCGGTGTGGCATGGGGAAGCTCTACCTGCTGCTTGGTCAGTTGGACGATGGCTGGGGCAAGCTACGGAGGCTGCCCTCATTCTTGACTGAGAGTGAAGAAGAAAGCGAGAGAGAAAGAGAGAGAGAGAGAGAGAGAGAGAGAGAGAGAGAGGAGAGAGAGAGAAGAGAGAGAGAAAGTGGGAGAGAATGCCTATGCGAGGGAATATATGAGATTATGCAGATTTTTAAAAATTTGCACTATAGTCCCTGGTTCTCAAATTCTCTCAATTCAATCCTCAAAAATAATTACAATTTGGTCCTTTAGCACAAAATTTTTGCAAATTAATCCCTCTATTATTACTCTTGAAAATTACTCTTGAAAATTCTGGGATTTTACATTCTCTCCTCCTTATAAAAATTTCAAATACCAGTGCAACTAGTACACCACGAGGCTTCTTACTCAATGCATCCGCTACAACGTTGGCCTTACTAGGATGATACAATAGGTCGAAGTCATAATCCTCCATATACTCAACCCATCTTCATTGTCTCAAGTTCAGATCCTTTTGAGTAAAGAGATACTTCAAACTTTTATGATCAGAGAATATGTTGAACTTCACATCATACAAATAACATCGCCAAATCTTCAACGCAAAGATTACGACTACAAGCTCCAGATCATAGGTGGGATAGTTCTTCTCATGTGGCTTTAACTAGCGAGAAGGATAAGTCATAACTCGACCATTCTGCATCAAGACACATCCCAAACCCATTTTTAAAGCATTGGTATATACCACATAAGGCTCGTTATTGTCAGGAATACTAAGAACTCGTATGGTTGTCAAACTATACTTCAACTTGATAAAAGCTTCTTCACTTTCATGATCCTAAACAAACTTGATATCTTTCTAGTCAACTTCATCAAAGGCAAAGTGATTCTCAAGAAATCTTGCACAAAATGACAGTAATAGCCTGCCAAAACGACGGGATCGTCTAATATACCTCCATGAGAAATCACATGCCCTAAGAATTTGACTTCTGACATCCAAAAGTCGCACTTCAATTTCTTGGCATATTACTGATGATCTCTCAAGGTCTTAAGTGCTATCCCTTGATGTTCGGCATACTCTTCTCAAGTCTTAGAATACACCAGGATGTCATTGATGAATACAACCAAAAATGGTCCAAAAACGGCCTGAAGATCTGATTCATGATATCCATAAAGGCTGCAAGAGCATTCATCAGACCAACTGCATCACCAGAAACTCAAAGTCTTAGAATACACTAGGATGGCTTTTGCCCGCTACATAGCCTTTGCAATTTCAGGAAGAGTATAGGAAGTCTGAGTGTCAATTATGTTGAAAATGTTCCAATTCAGATGACTCCTGAACTTGACAACTCGGTACTTCTCACTTGTACCCGGTCTAGGAGTAACACTTTCAGTGAACTCCATCAAGTACTTATTCACCGTTCTGTTCCCTTGAATCAAAGTTTCAAACCGGTCCACAACTTCGTCCTACCAGTCCTCATTGGCATATTGGGCCTTGAAAATGCATTCAAAGTCCTCCCAAGTCATACCCACCACGTCTTGCATATGTTCCACTGTCTCCCACCAGCGAATGGCACTCCCTATCAAATAGGTAAAAGCAAACACAGCCTAAAACTCAACTAGAGTACCAAGGACCCGAAAGTGCCTCTCCCTCTCACACAACCAAGCAATTACCATGAGGGCTTTTAGTTTACCATCAAACTGCCCTGGTTGGAGACACATGAACCATTGGAGATGATCAGACTGATCCAACTGACATTCCTTCGGAATTGAAAACTGATAGTCTGGATTGCTCATCTAGACGAATGTTTACTGCATTGTCTCGAACAGATGAGTGAAATCTGGACGAGGAAGTTTGGTACCCAGCTGGTGCTTCAGAATTCTTCTTAGATACATCCCTTACAAGTCTGAAACAATATGCCAAACTGTTAGTACAATAATGATGAATGTTTATTATGAAAACAACATCAATCTAGTTCAATTGTGATATATTCGAGCTGTTAAACTCAAGCTCTAATACCACAATTTTTGTCACAACCCAAAACCCGAGCTAGTGGCAGAAGGAGAATTTCACAATGATGGGAAATTCCTTGATTTATTTGAAAAGTGTCAAAAAAATTCTAGTTTTATAAAACAATCCATTTAAATAGAATATTTGGAATTTTCTCCCGTGAACTTCTTCCACAGTTTTTATACACCATTAAACGTAGATCGAATAAATACCGAAAAAACGTAAATCAAATATAAGTCTAAGCATCATCATTATCCACGTCAAAATTAAACACCAGAATGACATACATAAGCTCACAGACAAAATATAATGTAGTAATCTTGATTTAATGCTAAAACAAAACCTATATAGTCCAAACACCATAACAACTCACTTTAAGCATTACCAAGGTAACGAACTACTAGCCCAATGGCCTCTTACTCTTTTTGATCGCAAGACCAGACTGGACACCACCTGAGGAGGAAGGTAGGGAAGTGAGTATGCAATGCCCAGTAGGAAAAAACAGTTACCTTGATCGAAAATATTTTAGTGATAGAAAATTCCTGCATGGATATTTTAAATCCAATACATACATATATAATGATCCAAAATTGGAATCCATATGTATATGTATAAATAAAATAGTAAATCAAAACCATTCAAATCAGATGCACATGACACAAATCAACTCATACCCATGAGCTCACATCTTCTCATCTATGGAAACTCAGAATGATGGCACTAAGTATACCTAATAGCCTGCCTGACACCTAAGCCCATACTTGGAGGAGACAACCATATGTCGCCTATCAATCCTAGAAGGGTCAATCAATTGTCTATGCTTGCCAAATGGGGAAGTAATCAGAAATAATAAACCCCGTATTGGTTTACGGACTCTACACCGATGGTGGAGCACGAAGCGCTATACTGTAAACCCACGATGCTAACACAGTGCTCATGTATGATCCTATGACACGTACAATACAAAACTAAAATGTGAAAGTAATCATGCTCTAGTTTTTCAATAAAATAAGTATATTAGATTTCATAGAAAAATAGGCAGCATAACGGACTTATTTTTTGATATATCCAAAAATAATCTGCACTCAGAAAATCCTTAGAGTAATACAGTATATATCATATCATCACAGTCTATTACATATATTCAAATAATTCAAAAACCACATTTGTTTCATATGTTACAGAAAATAAGTTTTATTTGAAAACGGTATAAAACGAAGGTAAATGAATCCCTACCTCAATCGAATAGTGATACTATACTATTGAATCTTCAAGGTGTCATTGACAATCACTCGGAGGGTCAGGAACCAATTCTAAGCCATCGATTTTCTTCTTGTAAAAAATCAACTTCTCAACAGAGCTTTCAATCCTTTAACGGACCTCTTCCTTGAATTCCTAGCCCTTAAAATAACTAAGTTAGACACATAATTTGTCTAATTCGGGTCCGAGCTCACACCGAACTTGTGGCACTCAAATCGAGGTAAATTTTAATCGTCTGATTTCAATTTTTATACTCGTCACTAAATATAAGTAATATATATATATATATATATCTAACTTCCCCATTTTCTGAGTACAATCTAAAAATGACAACAAAATCACGATCTAATAGCCAGATTAAAAGGTCAAACTTAAACTTCAAAATATCAAAAAATGGCAAGTTTTGATTCGGGCAGTATGGGAATAAGATATATATACTTTGACTATCCTTGCGACAAAACGAGTCCAACGAGGCTGGTTAAATAGTGGCTGGAATCGTCGCCAGTGACAAAAACTCCGAAAAAGCTCCTCTTTCTTCTCTAGTGACGACGGCTTTTCTGGCTGCTGCAGCTGGTAGTCATTGGCTCGGCATCGCACGGGAAAGCTCCGCCTGCTGCCTGGTCAGCCGGACGACGCCTAGGGCGAGTGAGAATAAAGAAGAAAGCGAGAGAGAGAGAGTCGGGAGAAAGAGAGAGAGAGTGAAAGAGATTGCCCACGTGCGGGAATATATGGGATTGTGTAGAGTTTTAAAAATTTACACTATAGTCCCCGATTCATAATTTCTCTCAATTCAATCTTAAAAAATAATTACAATTTGGCCCTTTAGCACAAAATCTTAGCAAATTAATCCCTCCATTATTATATCCGAAAAATTGGTAAAATACCCAAACTACCCTCGAAAATTCCGGATTTTTACAATTTGGTTATATATAAGTGTATTTCAGATATTTTGTATTGAATGCTTGACAAACAGTTTATGGAGGACCATATTTACACTCCATCTTAAAAAAACAAAAAAAAAAAAAGCACCCCTGATAAAATGACTAAATTGGAATTTTGGATAACTTAAAATAAAAATATATCATTTGGTGCACCCCATACTCCAACGCCCATAAGGAATTCTCTACTGATTTTTGCCGACATTCTATTCTTTCCAACTAACGTATACCCTTTACACGGGTAACAATTTTTCTCCTCGTAAGATTCTCTCATACTCCCCTTCTTTTTGTTTGTTATTTGTTTTCAATTTTTCTTAATTTCATTGTTTTGAGCAATAAAAAGAAGAAATAAATGCAACATCAGTGAAGAGACAAAGACAAGGGAGGAGAAGAAACTGTTCATTAAAGAAAAAACAGAAAGCAAGAAACACAGAAAAAAAATTCAAGTCCTAACATCATACATAAATTCCTTGAATATTATGTTTTCATGTGAATATCGTTTATGGTTAGGAAATTTAATTTTAAAAAAGAGTATATAAATGACAACAATAAAAAAAGGGAGAAATAAACAAAGGTAAACCGGAAGAGAGGAAAAGAGATTCTGGGAGTCATATTATTATCCTCTTGCATACCCCGGTCTGATCTATTTTTTCAGGTAAGTACAACAATTGAGTTCTGTAAGTAATTCATGGATTTGGAGGTCTTTAGAATATTAGCTTTTTGTTTAGATATGAATTTGTTTTAAAATGAAATTAATAAAATTAGTTATGGAGTGTACTAGAGTTGAAACCTAGTTGAGAGACTGGCCAAAAAAAAAAGATCTTTTAAATTGAGGATAAATTTGTAATTAAATAGAAATAATTTCAAAGAAGGGGGGTGCCTTTGTATTACGTGGAAGTGCAATTATAACTCCCCAAAGTGTATATAGAGTATACTTTTCCTTGTCTTAAAAAGGAGAGGTTGTACATTTGACTTTTATGAGAAAAGATGATTAAATATGATATTTAGGAATAATAGAATAAGTGTTTTGAGATTACCCATTGTTGTTATTATTATCGTTGTTGAGTTTGATTTTTGGCAACTTTTGAAAATCTCTTTATACAATGCCATCACGTATATAGCGTTGACCGGTTATTTCATGCTAATTTGTACTACTTTGTCATTTATTGATTCGTTGAGATATTGCATGCATTGTTGTTATATCACAAAAAATAGTTCGCAAAAAAAAAAAAAAAAAGATAATAAAAAAAAAGTTTAATCGTTTTTGTCAATTTTTGACAAATCTATATGGAGAATTATGGCCGATCTGGCTTGCCATGAAAATTATTGATGGATCTCTACAGCTAGCTTGTACGAGAATTGATAGATCTTGAGACAGTCACAAGCTAGATCGGAAGTTGAAGCAGAGATGCGATAATGGGTAGACCTATTAAGCAGGCTCATCACGGGGCCGATCAAAGAAAAAGGGGCCATAGCCACGTAAAGTGTACATATCGCAAATAAGTAATAAAGTATCGCAAATAAGTAATAAAATAATGATTATGAATATCGTCCCACAAAAATTATTATTTTATTAAGTATGGAAATTTAACTAATCCTAATTTTATTTGAATTAATCGACTAAAAAATTAAATTAAATTAAATAAAAACTAAAAATAAACAATCAAAATGACAAAAATAAAATCTAAAATAAAGAGAGTGTAGAACAAAAATCAAATAGGATTTAAATCAATGAAAATAAGTTTAAGGTGTCCGATTTCACCATAATTAATCCACTCTAAATTTTCTATCTCATTAGCCTAAAATTATTCCCTTAGTTGATAGTCGAGATTCTTTAATTTATCCACTATCCTCTTCCGAGTTCAAGCAAAAATATCCTTAATTACTAATTGACTATATTCCTATGTGAATTAAACTAATTAATAATTTATTAAAATCTATGGAAACTCATATAGCGACTACACAAATTATGTAAATATATTCTTATTTTATATTCAATTTATGGCTTTCAATCTAATGAATTAAACATATAAATCTCCTTCCGGTTTTATTATGATTAACAAATTATCTATTTAGTAGCCAATTAAATAGAATCATTTAAAACAGAATTGAAAACTCATTTAGGAAAAATAATTCATAGACTAAATTGAAAGAAAAATATTAAAACATCATAGTTATGTTACATCGTTGTCACAACCCAAAACCCAGGCCAGTGGCAAAAGGAAAATTTCATAAAGATGGGAAATTCCTTGATTTATTTGAAAAAATGTCAAAAATTCTAGTTTTATAAAACAGTCTATTTAAATAAAATAATTAGAATTTCATTTCGTGAACCACTCACACAGTTCGTATACACCATTAAATATAGACCGAATAACAATTTAAAAACACGAAATCAAAAATAAGTCCAAGCATCATCATCATCCACGTCAAAAAAATCAAATCCTAGAATTGCATACATAAGTTTACACACAAAATAGAAAACAGTAATCTTGGTTCAATGCTAATACAAAACTCAAGTAGTCCAAACACCACAACAACAAGCTTCTAGCATTACCAAAAAACGAACTACAGTCAAAATGGTCTCTTATTCCTCTTGTTCTCCTAAGACGCACTGCACACTACCTGAGGAAGAAGGTAGGGAGGTGAGCATAAAATACCCAGTAAGAAAAACGATTACCTCGGTCGAAAATATTTTAGTAATGGAGAATTCCTGCATGGTTAGTTTAATCTAAAACATACATAAATATATATAATCCAAACTAGAAATCCATATATATATATATATATATATATAAAGTAGTGTAATCAAAATCATTCAATTCATATGCATATGACACAAATCAACCTATACCCATGAACTCTCATTCTTTCATCTGTGGAAACTCAGGATGATGGCACTAAGTGTACCTAACAGTCTACTTGACACCTAAGCCTATACCTGGAGGGGACACTCATATGTCGTCTACCAAACCTGGAGGAGCAACCGAATTGCCTACGCCTACCAAATGGGGAGGTAATCAGAAGTAACAAAACCCCACACGGGTTTACGGATTCTACACCGATGGTGGGGTATGTAGAGCCACACTGTAAGCCCATAATGCTAACACAGTGCTCATGTACGATCCTATAACACGTGCAATACAGAACTGAAGAGTGAAAATAATCATGCTCGGGTTTTTCAATAAAATAATCATACTAGGTTTTATAAGAAAACAGGTAGCATAATGGCCCTATTTTAAATATACCCAAAAATAACCTGCACTCGAAAAAATCTCCAGAGCAATATAGTATATATATGTATTTCATACCATAACAATCAATCACATATGTTCAAAAAAACCAAAAATCACAATTGTTCTCATATGTTGCAGAAAATAAGTTTTATTCGAAAATAGTATAAAACAGAGGTAATTGAGTCCCTACCTCACAAGAATAGCGATACTACGCTATTGAATTCTCAAGGTGTCGTTGACGATCGTCCAGAGGGTCGGGAACCAATTCCAAGCCCTCGATCGTCCTCTTGTAAAAAACTAACTTCTCAACAGAGCTTCAATTCCATAAACGGACCTCTTCACTAAATTCCTAGAACCCAAAATAGCTAGGTTAGACATATAACTGGTTCAGTTTGGGTCCGGGCCTACACAAGGTCGATGATACGTAAAATGAAGCAAATCTCGACCATTCGATCTCGATTTCCATGCCGGTCACCAAACATAGACACTATATATGTATCAAACTTCCCCATTTTCCGAGTACAATCCAAAAATAGCAACAAAAACACAATCCAACAGCCGGATCAAAAAGTCAACTCAAGCTCAAAACATTTCAAAAATGGCAACTTTTGATTCGAGCAGTATGGGTTAAGATATATATACCTTGAGCTTCTTCTCAACGAGATGAATCCAACGAGTCCAGTTTGAGGTCGAATGGTGGCCAGAATCGTCTCTAGTGACGAAAACTCCTCCGCGGCCACTTTCTTTTCTCTGGCGACAACGAGCGGTTCCAGCATCTCCTGGAGGTCGGCGGCTGGCTCGTGATGGCTTGGGGAAGACTCGTCGACAGTTTGCTCGGCTGGACGATGGCGAGAGGTGGGGCGGTGACTTCCTCAGTTCTCGGTCGAGCATGCGCGAGAGAGAGAGAGAGAGAGAGAGGGCGTCGGGCTGGGGGAGAGAGAGAAGAGAGAGAGGGAGAAGTGACAGGGCACGTGGCTCTATTTTATGGGACAGTACAATTTTTCAAAAATTGAATATAAGTCCACAAATTTTCAAATCTCTATCAATTCTGTCTCCCAAAATTTACAATTTAGTCCTTCCGCTCAAATTTTTTGCAAATTAATCCCCTCATGATTATATCCGGAAGATTGATAAAATATCCAAATTACCCTCCCAAAATTCGGGTGTTTACATTTTCCCCTCCTTAAAAGAATTTCTCCCGAAATTCAAAGTACAAGCCAAGGTTTACATCACAATACAACTTCTGACTGAAGGTCAAACAAATAAGGGTACTTCTCGTACATCTTCGTCTCGAGTTCCTAAGTAGCCTCGTCTTCTTTGTGATGTTCCCAAAGCACCTTGACAAGTGGAATCTCTCTGTTAAGAAGCATCTTCAACTCTCTAGCCAACAAGCGAATAGGCTGTTCTTCATAGGACGCATCTTCTTAGATCGATACATGCACATACTGAACAACATGAGATGGGTCCGGTGTGTACTTCTTAAACATCGAAACGTGAAACACATTATGCACGTGACCCAACTGTGTAGGCAGATTCAAGCGATATGCCACTGGTCCAATTCTCTCAGTCATCTCAAAGGGACCAATATACCTTGGAGCTAGCTTACCCTTAACTCCAAATCTTGTAACACCTCACCTTGGAGTCACTTTTAAGAACACGGAATCACCAATATCGAACTCTACCTCATGCCTCTTCGGGACAGCATAATTCTTTTGGCGACTCTGAATCTCCTTGAGTCTCTCCTGGATATCCTTGATCTTCTCAGTAGTCTCCTCAATCAGCTCAAGTCCAAGAGCAACACGCTCTTCGGTTCTACCCAACACAAAGGTGACCTACACGGCCTTCCATACAACACTTCATACGGGGCCACACCCATACTGGTCTGGTAACTATTATTGTAAGTAAATTCCACCAAAGGAAGATGATCATCCCAGTTCCCACAAAAATCCAGTATGCAACAACGTAGCATGTCCTCAAGAATCTGAATTGTCTTTTCAGACTGACCATCTGACTCAGGATGGTGAGCCGTACTGATATCCAGCTGCGTACCCAACGCTTTCTGCAAGGCTCTCCAAAACTTGGAAGTGAACCTTGGATCTCTGTCGGAGACTATGCTTAAAGGCACACCATGCAAGCATATGATGTTCTCCATATAAAGTCTACTGAGCTTAGTAAGTGAGTAGCCCATCCGGATCGCTATAAAGTGAGCACTCTTCGTCAACCAATCGACTACCACCCAAACTACATCATTCTTCCTCAAGGTCTTTGGCAAACTGGTCACGAAGTCCATCGTGATCTTGTCCCACTTTCATTCCGAAATTGGCAACGGCTGAAGTAATCCAGCTGGCCTCTGGTGTTCAGCCTTAACTTGCTGACAAGTCAAACACTTAGCCACAAAAGTAGCAACATCCTCCTTCATACCTTTCCACCAGTACTGCCGCTTCAAGTCTCAGTACATCTTAGTACTACCTGGATATACTGCAAACCTTGATTTGTGAGCCTCAGTTAGAATGGTTTCTCGAAGATTAAAGTCATTAGCTACAGGAAACTTCCTACTGAAAAGCAAAATCCCTTCTCTGTTAGTGTTCTAACCATCTAACTGTTCACCATTCTGAAGTCGGTTCTAGATTATCCTCAACTCCCTATCTTGCCACTGACTCGGTTGGACAGTCTGGAGAAGTGATAATGAAATCATAATGTTGCTCAGGCAAGCAACCTCTTCATCTTCGAACTGTAAGTTGTAGTCACCAATCGTAACCAAGTTCCTCCAATCTTCAAACACCAGTACAACTAGTGCACCACGAGGCTTCCTACTCAATGCATTAGCTACAACATTGGCCTTACCAGGATGAAACTGTAGGTCGAAGTCATAATCCTCTATATACTCAACCCATCTTCACTGTCTCAAGTTAAGATCATTCTGAGTAAAGAGATACTTCAAACTCTTATGATCGGAGAATATGTCGAACTTCACACCATACAAGTAACATCGCAAAATATTCAATGCAAAGATCATGGCTGCAAGCTCCAGATCATGGGTGGGATAGTTCCTCTCATGTGGCTTCAACTAACGAGAAGCATAAGCCACAACCTGACCATTCTGTATCAAGACACATCCCAAGCCCATCTTCGAAGCATTGGTATACACCACATAAGGCTCGTTACTATCAGGAACAGTAAGAACAGGTGTGGTGGTCAAGCTCTGCTTTAACCTGACAAAAGCTTCTTCACTTTCGTGATCCTAAACAAACTTGACGTCCTTCCTGGTCAACTTCATCAAAGGCAAAGTAATTCTCGAGAAATCTTGCACAAAACGACGGTAGTAGCCTATCAAACCGAGGAAATTATGTACCTCTGTCACATTTCTCAGTCTTTCCTACTCCAGGACAGCTTTGATCTTAGCGAGATCGACTGAAATACCTCTGTGATAATTCACATGCCCCAAGCACTTCACTTCTAACATTCAAAAGTCACACTTTGATTTCTTGGCATACAACTAATGATCTTGCAAGGTCTTGAGTACTATCCACAGATGTTCGGCATACTCTTCTCAAGTCTTGGAATATACTAAGATGTCGCCGATAAACACAACCATAAAACGGTCCAAAAACGGCCTAAAAATCTGATTCATGAGATCGATAAATGCTGCAGGTGCATTCGTCAAACCAAATGACATCACTAAAAACTCAAAGTGACCATATCGGTTTCTGAATGATGTCTTAGGTATATCATCCTCTCTTATCTTCAACTGATGATAACTGGATCTCAAATTGATCTTAGAGAAGAACCTTGAACTACTGAGTTTATCAAACAACTCATCTATCCTTGGCAAAGGATACTTGTTCTTCACTGTCAACTGGTTCAACTTCTGGTAATCCACACAAAGTCTTAACGAACCATCAGCTTTCTTCGTAAACAAAATAGGAGTACTCCAAGGAGAAGTGCTACTGTGAATGAAGCCTTTGGAAAGAAGGTCATCCAACTATTCTCTTAATTCTTCCATCGCAGGAAGCTCCATGTGATAGGCTGGAATAGAAACTGGCTAAGCTCCAGGAACTAGTTCAATACAGAACTCAATCTTCCTATCATGTGGTAACCCTGGTAAGTCTTCAGGAAATACCTCCGAATACTCACACACCACCGGAATCTATAGGTCTTGATCGTCTGTCCTCACCTCACCATCCATGGCAAATAAGTTCCTATAACACTCAAGTTTCTTCCTTCCACTCATGCACGCTTTCAAAACAGGACTAGACTTCAATGAACTCATCCCAGCCTGATAGACAATGGTTGCCCATCTCCAGGAAAAAGAGTCACCCGCTTCTTGTGATAGTTTACAACGGCTCGATACTTTGACAACCAATCCATACTGAGTATCATGTCATACTGTCCCATCAGCAACACAATCAAATCAGCAAGAAGCTTTCTATCACCAACCACAACTCGACAAGACTTACACACACTAGACACATCGGCTACTCCTCCCATAGGTGTACCCAACGTCAATACATATTCCAAATCAGAAAATTCCAACCCCAATAGTTGAGCAAATAATAAGGATATGAATGAATGGGATGCACTAGTATCAAACAAAACATGTGCCCAAGAGTGTGAAAGAAGGATCATACTATCAACAACACCTCAACCGGTGTGATTCTGAGTGTCGTCTGCCTCAGTAAAAGCATAGGCTTGGCAAGTCACCTTTCCTTTCCTCTTATTGATTCTTCCTTGGCCGGGATAGCTACTGCTGGATCTAGGACCACTACTGCCATATCCGCGCCCACCTTGATTCCCTAAGGCCTAAGGAGTCGGAAAACTCTGAGTAAAACCCTAAGGGCGGTGCTGATGCTGATAAGGCTGAGGAGAAGTAAAAGTCTGCGAAACACCCTGTGATTGTTGTGGCCTTCCTTGAGTGTTCTGATAAGAAACAGAACTGGACTGGCTCCTCTGCGGTCCTCCCTGAGAAAGAGGAGATTTCTGCAGACGGTTGGGACACTCCTTCTTCCGATGACCTTGCTGGCCAAAAACAAAGCATCCTTCATACGGACTGTCTCTGCCACCTCCTGAAAAGCCACTGTTGTTCGAGCTCCTACTATTCAGAGTACCCTGGGCTGATCACTACCCCTGGTTCCTTCTGGTGGCTTTCCTGTCATTATCTCTCTGCTGGTTCCTCCTAGAATCTAATCCTTCTTCGATGGCTTCTGCCTGAGGGGGCAGCCACTACAATCTCAGGAAAAGTATGGAAGGTCTGAGTACCAATCCTGTTGAAAATGTTCTGATTCAGACGACTCCTGAACTTGGCAACTCGGTACTTTTAACTCGTACCCGGTCCAAGAGCAATACTTGCCGACTCAGTGAACTCTATCAGGTACTCATTCACCGTTCTGTTACCTTGAGTCAAAGTCTCGAACAGGTTCACAATATCATCTTGTTGATCCTCATTGGCATATTGGGCCTTGAAAATCCACTCAAAATCTTCCTAAGTCAAGCCCACTACATCTTGTATCCGTTCCACTGTTTCCCACTAACAAATGGCACTGCTGTTTGAGCTCCTACTATTCGGAGTACCCTGGGCTGACCACTGCCCCTGGTTCCTTCTGGTGGCTTTCCTGTCATTACCTCTCCGCTGGTTCCTCCTGGAATCCAATCCTTCTTCAATGGCCTCAGCCCGCTAGGTAGCTACTACAATCTCAGGAAGAGTATGGAAGGTCTGAATACCAATCCTATTGAAAATGTTCTGATTCAGACGAATCCTGAACTTGGTAACTCGGTACTTTTCTCTCATACTCGGTCCAAGAGCAACACTTGCCAACTCAGTGAACTCTATCAGGTACTCATTCACCATTCTGTTACCTTGAGTCAAAGTCTCAAACAGGTTCACAATATCATCTTGTTGATCCTCATTGGCATATTGGGCCTTGAAAATTCGCTCAAAGTCTTCCTAAGTCAAGCCCACTACATCTTGTATCCATTCCACTATTTCCCACCAACGAATGGCACTCCCCGTTAAATGGGTAACAGCAAATACAGCCCAAAACTCAACCGGAGTACCATGGGCCCGAAAGTGCCTCTCCATCTCACGCAACCAAGCAATTGCCATGAGAGCTTTTGGTCTCCCGTCAAACTGCCATGGCTAGAGATGTATGAACTGCTGGAGATGGAAAATTTCTTGATTTATTTGAAAAAGTGTCAAAAGTTCTACTTTTATAAAACGGTCTATTTAAATAAAATAATTGGAATTTCATCCCGTGAACCACTCCTACAGTTCGTATAAACCATTAAACATATACCGAATAACAATTTAAAAATGCAAAATCAAATATAAGTCAAAGCATCATCATCATCCACATCAAAAAAATCAAATCCCAGAATGGCATACATAAGTTCACAGAAAAAATAGAAAGTAGTAATCTTGGTACAATGCTAATACAAAACCCAAATAGTCTAAACACCACAACAACAAGCTTCTAGCATTACCAAGAAATGAACTACAGTTAAGATGACCTCTTACTCCTCTTGATCTCCTAAGTCGCACTGATACCACTTGAGGAAGAAGGTAGGAGAGTGAGCATAAAATGCCGAGTAGGAAAAATGATTACCTCAGTCGAAAACATTTTAGTGATAGAGAATTCCTGCATGGTTAGTTTAGTCTAAAACATACATATATATATATATATAATCCAAACCCGAAATCCATATATATATAAAGTAGTATAATCAAAACCATTCAATTCATATGCACATGACACAAATCAACCCATACCCATGAGCTCTCATCCTTTCATCTGTGGAAACCCAGGATGATGGCACTAAATGTATCTAGTAACCTGACTGACACCTAAGCTCATACCCAGAGGGGATACCCCTGTGTCACCTACCAAACTTAGAGGGGCAACCGAATTGCCTACCCCTACCAAATGGGGAGGTAATCAGAAGTAACAAAATCCTGTGCGGGTTTACGGACTCTACACTGACGATGGGGCACGCAGCGCCACACTGTAAACTCTCGATGCTAACATGGTGCTCATATATGATCCTATGACACATGTAATACAGAACTGAAGTGTGAAAATAATCATGCTCGGGTCTTTCAATAAAATCATCATACCCAAAAATAACCTGCACTCAGAAAAATCCCAAGAGCAATACAGTGTATATATGTATTTCATACTATCACAATCCATCACATATATTCAAGAAAACCAAAAATCATATTTGTTCTCATATGTTGCAAAAAATAAGTTTTATTCGAAAATAGTATAAAACAGAGGTAATTAAGTCCCTACCTCACAAGAATAGTGATACCACACTATTGAATCCTTAAGGTATCGTTGACAATCGTCCAGAGGGTCAGGAACCAATTCTAAACCCTCGATCGTCTTTTTGCGAAAAACCAACTTCTCAACGAAGCTTCAATTCCACAAGCAGACCTCTTCACTGAATTCCTAGCACCCAAAATAGCTAGGTTAGATATATAACTTGTCCAATTCGGGTCCGAGCCCACACCGGGCCAGTGGCATGCAAAACGAGGCAAATCTCGACCTTCTGATCTCGATTTCTGTGCCGGTCACCAAACATAGGCAATATATATATATCAAACTTCCCCATTTTCCGAGTACAATCAAAAAATGACAACAAAAACATAATCCAACGGCCAGATCAAAAAATCAACTCAAGTTCAAAACATTCTGAAAATTGTAACTTTTGATTCGGGCAGTATGGGGTTAAGATATATATACCTTAAACTTCTTCTCAACGAGACGAATTCAATAAGTCTGGCTTGAGGTCAAATGGTGGTCAGAATCGTCGCTGGTGACGAAAACTCCTCCTCGGCCACTTTCTCTTCTCCGGCAACGGCGAGCAGTTCCAGCAGCTCCTAGAGGTCGGCGGAGGGCTCGGGTGGCTTGGGGAAGACTCGCCGGCAGTCTGCTCGGCCGGACGATAGCGGGAGGTAGGGCAATGACTTCCTCGGTTCTCAGCCGAGCGTGCGTAAGAGAGAGAGAGAGAGAGAGAGGGGCGTCGGGCTAGGAAAGAGAGAGAAGAGAGAGAGGGAGAAGTGACAGGGCATGTGGCTCTGTTTTATGGGGCAGTGCAATTTTTCAAAAATTGCACATAAGTCTCCAAATTTTCAAATCTCTATTAATTCTGTCCCCCAAAATTTACAATTTAGTCATTATGTACAAAATTTTTACAAATTAATTCCCCCATTATTATATCCAAAAAACTAGTAAAATGTCCAAATTACCCTCCTAAAATCCGGGTTTTTACAATCATAGTCCTAGAAAAAAATCTAAAACATGGCTAAATTAAGAAAAATATAAATATTAAATATAAATATCTTAAAGAAAAAAAAAATTTAAATTAAAAATAAAATAAAACTAGAAAAATCACAATTGAAGTGCTCCAGTCTACTTCAGTACTCTATCTCCCACTACACTACTATATTTTTCTATGAATGAAGTATATTTTCCTCTATTCCATAATTTTTTTATAGCTAAAAAAAAGTGCATTTGAGTTGTACACATATTCCTATACTAAACTCTGAATATAATATGTCATTTTCTCCGTTCTGTTTGTCTCTACTTCTGTATTTCATGTTTCTCATATAATAACTAGTATTAGGCAAATCATCCATGCGGCACAATAAGATAGACTCGGCACGTTCTGGGGCTATGATTAGCTGAATAAAAAGCTTGTAGAGTAATGAAAAGTACCAGATCAAAAGGAGGAGACAGAAACCCTGGCTACAGCTGTCAGACGGGCCCCACATGTCTCTTACGCCACCACTCGCCTCTCGCTGGGCATAATCGTCAAGTGCCTATCAAGACCGTCTCTTCTTCAACCGTCTCTTCTTCAATCCAACGGTCGATATTAGACTTGGTCCTTCTTCCTTTAGTTGCGCGTTTGGGCTTCACTTTGATCAAGATTTTCTTTTTTTTTTCTTTTTTCTTTTATTCTTTTATCGTAAATAACATCAGATTTAAATCAAATGAAAAAAACTACACTAAACATTAAACGAATATTACTTAATCCAAACTAAATTAAATTAAATTAACTTAAATAAACTAAATTAATTCCACCTAAATTTAAAACAATAAATTAAATAAAAATATAAATCTAAATCAAATGAAATACAATAGCTCAAATTATTTAAAATCTAAACTAAAATTACTCAACGGCACGCAATTATATAAATAAAAAAAGCACAAATAATTCTATTTTTGAAGAATTATCACTCATCCTGTGAGCTACCCTATATGTGGCTAGACTGGTTTAACTCGTGGGTCAGGATGGGTCGGCTCGTGGGCTAGGATCAGCCTATTCTAGTTCATAAAAAAAATATTTTACTTAATTTTAAAGTTATTTTTTTTATCAAATACTAAATAATTTACATATAATTAAAAATTAATTAAGTATTAATTAATGTAAATAATAAAAAAAGATTTACTAATATTAGAAAAACTAATATAGATAGAACTAAATAAATATATAAATCATTAACAAAAATTTTATTTATGACGATTTTATTAAAAATCTTACAAATTAAATTCAATAGGACAATATAAAACCTTAGTTTAGTAAAGAAAAAATAGTACAAAAAGTTTAAGATCATACAGATCAAAATTTAAAAAAATAAAAATAAAAGAAGAATTAGCCAAAATAGGCTGACCCCTGATGGGCCAGAATGGACCTGTCTACCTTAGCCAATCACGGGCTGGCCTGTATTGGCCTAGGCCCAACCTATCCTATAAACTTTGGCAAGCTAGGTTGGGCCGACTAGGGGCCACAATATCATGGTCTAGCCTAGCCTACAAATAGTAGATGGGATAGGCTGGACTACCCTATCTACAGTATCAAAATGAGCCGACCTATCCTAACAGCATAATAAGATGGGTCTGGGTTGGCATATGGGCTGCAGCTCAAAATTGTATCTCTAACTTGAAGGCAGTACTCGGATTGGGCAACATCAAGTAGGGAGGCTCAATGATGCAAGTTTAGCTTCAACAAGCTGATCGAAAAGAATGCTTATGCCAGCATTTAGAAAAGGAGTACTAGTTTTCTGTTTTATAAAATTCATTTGTATTGATTTTGTAATTAACTGGAAAGTTTTCTCTACTATAGCTGGACTCATTGTCTTGTAGATCTAGACTTTATTTCGCAAAGTTGTTGATTCATTTTAAATCTTTTTTTCCTTCTAAAAAAAGAATGCCTTTTATTAGGAAATATCGTCAATTTCAAAAGTCTGAAATAGATAAATACAAATAATCAACCTAGCACCTATTAGGGGAAACGCGTGCCAAACTTACTACTAAATGATGGGCAACTTTGTTTCTAAACACGATAAACAAAAATGACAAATTACAGTTTGACATAAGAGCATTAGAACTGAAAGAGAAAAGCAGCATTGACCACTTTGAGGGCACATCTTCGACTTCTTTTATAACTTAATGCAAGTAGATTTCTGAATAGGAAAATTAGATGAGATACACTCTTGTAATAGTGAGTTTTAAAAAATACACACCTTTTAATAGTTTTTAGATGAAATACATTTTTTTTAAGAACGTAGTATAAAAAAACTTATATACCTTAAGTCGAATGTACCAGATAGGAGTATCAAAAATTAAACAAGATGTTTAAAACCTTTATAGGAAAATTTAAAAAACAAAGGTACATTGAGTGTTCAGCACTAAATAGAACTAGACATGGTGTCGAGTTTCGTGAGATAGAAATATCAAGAGCAAGACAAGATGTCTAAAAACTTGAAAGGAAAAAAAAAAGGGTTTCTAATACTTTTATCTATAAAAACCTAAAACAATTACTAAAATACGAAGGTCAAGCTTGTTTCAAATTTTTGTAGGTTTTTATTAGGAAAATATCACTTTTTTAAAAAATTAAAAATATTATTTTTAAATAGTTACTGTTTAAGAGTTTCTGAAAATTGATCATCAGTTGTAATTTCCTTTGGTTAATAGTTAATAGTTTCTGAAAACTGATTACTACTTACTACTTTTAAAAATAGTATTTTTCTAAATATTTTTTAGAAAATGGAATTTTTTTAATAAAAATTGTACCATACTTAAAAAAATGCAAACCGCTGTATTTTTCAATTTTTTTTAAAAAAATAATATACAATGTCTACTTTCCCCCCTCCCAAAAAGGCATATTTGAGTATTTAGTACTAGACAGAGCTAGACAAGGCCACATAAGATAATGTATCTAAAAACTTGACCTTCTTTGTCTAGCGAGAATATGGACCGTTGATGGGATAAGTGATAGAGGCATTTCCGTATTTAAAATAATTTAAAACTTAAAAAGTTATATTCATCAAAAAGTTATTAAGAGTAATGTATTTCCTAAAACACACTATATTAAAGATTTATTTTGCAAAAAAACCCCGAACTGAATATTGTTTATTACTTTAATTCTTCTAAATCCGATCATCGTAACTTGACTTAGTCTATCACTTGGTAAATAGTCAAAATTACTTTACAATTGCTAGTTTTATGTGAATTTTAAACTTCAATATTAAAAGAGCCTTTGTTATTATTAGACAAATGGTAAATAGTCAAAATTACTTTACAATTGCTAGTTTTATGTGAATTTTAAACTTCAATATTAAAAGAGCCTTTGTTATTATTAGACAAAGTTTCTAACCAATATTATTGTTCTTTTTAGATTCCACTAAAATTGTATGATGTTTGATTCTAAAATGGATTGACTCTATAGTTTATGTTTTTGATAACAATTGACTCAATAGTTAAGCCCGTTACAAAGCACATCCTGATTCCTACACGGCTACCGCAAAGCTCACACAAAATTTAGGCTTAGTTATATCTTCGTAATTAAGAATCTTGACTGGATTCTAAAGTTTTATACTCATTATTTAGAATTTTGTAGTAGCACTGAATTTTGTAGTGCAAAATCTAAGGTGCATATATCCAATCTCTTTTATTTCTTTATTATGTATTTAATTCTCCTCACTGGAAGACCGTCGCAAACTCTAGTTACAATTTTTACACACCTATTTATGGGTGTAAAAAGAGCCCGAAAGTCTAAAACCCGATGAGCTAGCCCAAAAAAAATCTTATTCGAATTCGGCCTAAATTTGACAAGGTCTGAGCCCGACTCGAACCCGATTATCTTTAAAGTTGGGCTTGGGCTTCGTACTTTTCACATGAACTCAGCTTGAAACCCAGCTTGAAATCCGAGCTTGAAATCTAAATCTAAAACCTGATTTAAAAAGTCCGAAACTCAAAAAATATAATAATTTTTTTAAAAAGCCCGAATTTAATAACCAAAGTTTTAAAAATGATATATAATCCAAGTGAAAATATGACTTACTACTTATAAATAGTCGAAAAAATATTTTAATTATTTGATATTAAAATCTTTCAATAATAGTTAATTTTTTTAAATAATGCAATTAGATTTTATTTTGATTAAATTAATAAGCAAAATATCAAAATTCGATATTGAATATTGTAATTAATTATCAATGTATAGGTTATTGATCATCAAGTATCTAAATTTTTATTTTATAATGAAAAATCTATAAAATTCCAATATTACAATCAACAAACGATAACTACAGCCAATAACCTTTCCTTATATATATAAATGAAAAAATAAAAAAGATACGGTAATATTTAAATTTATTTGTTTCTACACGTAATGGATTATAAATATGGTCTCTTATACCTCTTTATATTTCACAAATTATTGAAATTCTCAAAACTCAAGATGAATCTCTCCGATTGTCCAAGTATTATTGATTCTTCAAATTCTTGTTTCTCCAAAAAAAATTGTTGAAGTTATTATTTATTTTATTTGATGTAGTTTACTCGTAATTTTTTTCCCAATTATTCCATTTATTTATTATAATTTTTCTGACATATTTTTTTGCCCTATTTTTGCATGGTAATGATTTTCATGGGTGCTGGGCTCATTGGATGAAACTCAGTATTGTACTATCTTCTCTTGTTACCCTTTTCTTAAAATTTTCAAATAATCTTTTAACTTATTGCATCATTTTCTTAAAATTCAGTATTGTATGCATCATTTTCTCATGGACAATACAGTAGAAGATTTACCTGAGCAAACTCATGATGAAAATCATGAGGCTGATGAACCCCAAAAATATTTGAAAACTCGATCTGCTGTATGGGATTATTTTGATAAAGTAAATTACACCAACAACGATGGCACTCTGACCATCAAAGCAAAGTGCAAACATTGCACAAAAGAACTTGCTGACGCATCCAATCTTGGCACAACACACTTGAAAAGACATATTTCTAAGCACAATACTGAGATCAATTCACAAAAAGGTCAACTTAAGTTGGGTAAATCTCAATTGGGAGATTTATCTGTTTTTCAATTTGATCAAGCTCGCGCAAGGCGTGGATTAGTTGATTTTATTGTGAAAAAGGAATATCCTTTTACTTTGTCTGAAGATCCTGACTGTTAGAGCGGTTTCTCACCAGCCGTCCACACGTCTCGAATTGCTGATGCTGTATTCTCTAACTGTCCACGTATCCTTGTTGTCCTAAAATCCTCTGAACTCCAAACAAGATCGGAGAGGCGGGGGTGACTACCTGCAAAGACTCTCCGATGCTTAAGTCAATGGTTTATCTTTGATGCANTTCACCTCAAAATCTTTTTCAGCAATCACGGGGCGAGATTTCGGCGATCTCCTCTGTACTGCCGTGGCCTGATTTTTGCCGCCTCCTTCAGCTTCAATCTGTCAAGAGTAAGATTTGGGTAAATTGTCGTTCTGTCAGGACGGCTTGTCCCCGGCACACATATACACAGGATCGCATTAAATGCTCTGTCTGGGTTTGGGGCCGTGAGTCGCTTTCCACTGTATTCGGTCAGAAGACCCTTGGGGCTTCTGACCCTCCTGACCGTTGAGGTAAGGGCCGCTGTTCCCAGATGGCAGACCCTTAGGGCTTCTGACCCCTAACTGTCGAGGTTGGGGTCAGACTGGGCCAAATCGTCCGGGGTCAGTGATGGACTCGGCCCTAATCTCGGACGGCCCAAAGGCCGATTATGAGATCAAGTGCGGCCCACGTGGCCTTCCACGTGGCATATGGCTCGAGAATGGGTCCCACAACTGCCCCCATTTCCCCACTTGATGGATTCGTATCTATCAAGTGGCGAAATCATCTCTCCGTTCCTTCAATCTGGGGGACACACGTGGTTCCCTCTTCCCGACGCGGAGATACGCCATCCCTCATCACGAGATCTATTTGAATTTTGAAGTTCTGACTGCTCGGTTTCCTTTATTCTTTCCTCTTCCAGAAAAACTCTTCGGCTTCTCCCCTATAAAAACCGTAATTGTGTTCATTTGTCATTTTGCCAAAATTTTCAGTCATTCCAACCTCATAACATCCTAGGGTTTCTGCTTCCTTCTCTTCTAAAGACTCTCACTCTTCCAGTCACGTTTCAGAACAACGCCTTCAAATCAAAACCAGGAATTGCAACCCGCTATGGATTCAGAATTAGATTCACTGAGGAGGTAGCTCTGCCTCCCCGGAGGAGTGACGCTTTAACGGGTCAAGGCCCCTGCAGACTGGTACCTTCTCCCTTGCGCCCCTGAGGGTTCCATCGTCTTGGGCAGGAAGCATCTGGACTGTCTGCGATTCCCTCTTCCTCCCCTAATCCACCAATTTTTTGCCTTGACGGGAATCCATCCGATGCAGCTGAATGCAAATGGGATTATAATTCTGATGGGGCTTTCTGCCCTGTCAGTTACCTACAACATGCATATAGACCTGGAGGTGTTCTTTTATGCTTATAAACTCATTCTTATCCCCAAGAAGGGCTTCTACCCCACCTTCTATCTCCAGCCGCTGCCTGGGCGCCACATCTTTTGGGGGTTGCCGTGGTCAGACAAACAATGGGACTCTCACGCTAGACTTTATGCCGTTGGAGGGGCGTGGTGCTCCCTTTGGGTGAACGGAGAGTATTTCCAAGTCCCATCAGTCTTCCTGCAGAGTAAGTATTAGACCACGATCTTTGGGTCTGATTCCTCTCCTGATATTACTGCTCATGTTACTTTGTCCTGTGCAGCCTCAGCAGAAGAAAGCAGGTTTGAGCCGCACCTGTCGGCTGGGTAGCTCAAAAGCCGGGAGGGGATCATAATCTTCAGCTCTTGGGAGAATGCAGGCACATTCAATGCGTCCTCAACCCCCTGACGATGAACCTGATGCCCAGGATGGTCTCGTACCTTCCCTTCCCTTTGGATACCTGGGTCATCACCAAGCACCTAAGGA
>JXTB01000167.1:736481-758388 GCA_002914805.1 Parasponia andersonii
TTTTTGTGTCCTATTTATTTATTTCGGCATTATTTTTCACATTTATTTTATCACTTCCACTATTGTGTGTTTATTGGGGAGGTTATTCCCTAACACCAAGGACACAACATTTAATAGAGAAAGGGAAAATACACGACTTGATATCGGATTTAGAAGACCTTATATAAGAAGATAATTCTATTTCCAATATTTAAGGTGATAAAAGACGGAGAGGATAAAGTCTTTGAAGTTTAGTTGTTTCATTTTGTCATTTGTTTTTCAAAAATATTTCATTAGCTTTTCTTGCTTATATTTGGAAGAAATATTCCCAAGTTGTTGGTTCTTAAATTTGTAAGTTGAATAATTTTGAATTATTTTTTTAAAATTAAAATATAAGTATTTTTTTTTTAATTGTGCTAAATGAATTATTTTATTATTTTTTTATTCCATATATATATATATATTAATTTCGGCTCCAAAAATCTTGATATGAATGTAAAATCCGAAAATTTTAAAATTGGACTTTACACTTTTACTAATTTAAACCCGTCTCAGTCCAAAATTTTCTTAGAGTCCGAGTCCAAGCCCAAGCCCGCCCAAACCAGAAAGTTTAGATTTGGGCTAGCTTGAGCGGCCGATTTACACCCCCCACCTTCTTACTATACTAACAATTGTCTTTTCGTAATTTAATGTTAGCAGACAAAGCAAAACAATGGACTTAATAAATGAAAAATGGGATATTCTCTGTTTGCGGACATTGAATTAATACAATACGGAATATCATGAAATTGTATATATATTTTATTGAGCACAACTTGTCATGCGCACTAATTTATTTTAATTAGTATTTTAAAGCCTATCACTTTATCTATCATAGGTTAAGAATGTGAATCTAGCTATATCAGCCCAGTAACACACTACACCTACAAAAGTCTCTATATATGTTAATTGGAGGGGAAAAAAAAAAGCGCCCAAAAAAGTCAAAAAGACCTTCCTTTACCTCACCTCTTCTTTTCTCTTCATGGTCTTCTCTTTTCGTTCTTGGTACAGAAGAAGACCCGTAACCAGAGCCAATCAGAGCCCATCATGACTTTAAATTAACAAGTGGAGGATGGAATACCCTTCATAAACCACAATTAATATTATTCTCAAAACTGCCCGGTTAGGGCGAATTGATGTACTTATAGGGTTTCATTCAGAAAATAAAGGATTGTTAAGTAAAATACGCTTTCGAACAACATATTTTAAAATTTGTTTAAGCATCATAATTCAAAGATTATGATAATAAGTCTCTTTTGAGAAGTGGATTATGTTCTTATTATACGAACTTCTTATAAGCTTGATAATAAATTGTATATCACTCCAAATTTATCTATTGTTATGTATTTTTTTTTCTTGGGGATATCTATTGTTGTATTATGCTTATATATATTTAGCCATTTAAGGAATGTATTACAATCTTTCTAAATCTTCCGTACGTTTGAGACCTAAGATTAAGGAATCCAAAATATGTATCTAACAATATAGACATATATATATATATATATTTTTGAAATAGAATACGTTTATCATTCTAACTCCTTCCAATTAATAGTCAATCAATACAAAGTCTTAATACATAGCATTATAATTTCAAACCCTTCAAGAAAACGAAAAGTAGATCACAAATACAACAATAATAAGAATTGTGAGTTATCATAATTCTCTAAAATAAGAAGATAACAATGACCACAAGTAAATAATTATCTTCATTTATTATTGGACAACGGTATTGGCTAGTAGACTATAATTTCAATATCAAACTAAAAGAAAAAGACCAACCCATTTGCATTACATATCTAAATAAAATAAAAAAATCAGATTCAAGATCTAGCAAACAAAATTTAAAACCCCACATAGATCAAAGATCATGTGGAACAAAATTCATATAAATATAGTATTATAATTGGATCTAAATCTAGACTTATTAAAAAATTTAAATAAAAAAATTCTCATCCCTAAAAGAGATTAAAGAGGATAGGGGAAAAGGAACAGGAGACGGAGAAGGAGATCAAAGCACTCCGTCTCCAGTCTTTTATGAAAATGACAATAAAGATTTTTTGAGAGACAAAGAGAATAGGGGATAAGATTTTTTAATCAAATACAAAGTTGGTTCTACAAACCAATTATAATAATAAGTGATCAATCATACTCTTGTATTTAACTAATACAGATTTTTTGAGAGAGAAAGAGAATAGGGGATAAGATTTTTTAATCAAATACAAAGTTGGTTCTACAAACCAATTATAATAATAAGTGATCAATCATACTCTTGTATTTAACTAATACTCATAGAGGATAAAATAGTACATGAGATGCGTGATATATACGTAAATCCATGAGAAACATAATTAAAGCTCTACTAGAGAAACTCTTTCTATGCTTTCAAATTAACTTTCACCTGAGTTGGTCTTTAAATTGATATGATAAGGAATTTTCCACAAAAAGTAATATTATTTGATAATATAGATTCTTCGAATTTGGATATTAAAAGAATTAGATCTAGGGGAAAAAGTGAATAAAATAATTAAAAACAAATAAAACATACACAAATCTATGTTTTGGTAGGGAAAAATCTTCATTCAAATAAATCTATGCACTATAACAAACTAATGAATAGACATTGTACTTTTCACATTAGTCATAAGTCGCAACCAATGTATTAAGCTATGTTGGGTTTATACGTCATTTTACAACGTCAGTTAAAACTGATGTAATATATTTGTAACATTCCTAAATTTCACATATGCACATATAAATATTTAATGAAATTAGAAAATGCTACTTAACTCAGAATTGAATAAAATAGTGGAAAATTAAAATTTTTTAAATTTCATAGAAATATAAGGAAAACTTCACTCATAATTATATATATATATATACACACACACATATACACATACATAGTAAACCTCATATAAACATACATAATACGGACACACTAAAAAAAAAGATGTAAAACTCTCTGTCAGAAAACCATAAGTCAAAACACCCATATATGTATGCAAGTCATAGTCAGCAAGTCGACACTCCTCATCATACGTTAGTAGTACCCTCTGCAATGTAAGAATATGAGTGAGTATGAAACTCAGTAAGTAACGAATGCAGAGATAGAATGTATATATTAGGGGACAGATAGTCATATGATTGGGATCACTGAATATATTGAATTGGTTGACATGACCGTGAATTGTATACTAAGTCACTCAGATAACAGATAACATATCATGGGCCATATAGAGGTCTCGATCCCCATAAATCCCTTATGTGTACAACAGAGGTCTACCCCATATCTCCGTTAGAGTGTTCCCGAAGGAACTAGAGTGTCTTGGAAGGAACGAGATTGTTTCTGAAGGAATCATATGATATATTTGAGCATTGAGTCGTCACACCTTCTTGAACAATACTCGTCAGATAATATAAATATACCACATGTTCATGCTTCATATATAATAGAATAAAGGATACAGATATAACAAAATAAAAGATATATAATCCAAAAATTTTCCAAATTCCCATAAACAAATTATTTCTTACATTATAGATGTGATATTACTTACCCTGATTTCAAGCTTTTAGATATTTTTCTTAAGCTCTTCGTGCTATCTTTCTTTCCTATTCTTTTCTCTCTAAAATTTACTTGAAATATGAATGTAGCTGCTTATGTCTACAAATGATTCTCAAGCCCTATTTATAGGTTCAACAAGCTCCTCAAGCTAGCACGTTAGTCATCACTAAGAGCCAATCAGAATGTGCCACCTAACCTCCATTACAAATTGCCACTTATCATGTCTAAAACATTGATAGTACCACTAATCTTAGCTATATGTTTGATACCTAGCTAGTACTTTTCTATCATGTGTTTCAGACTAATACATCGTGCTTTTCCACTTTATATCTCATGCTCAGCAATTGATACTTCATGCTTATATTCAACACCTTGTGTTTATAGTGACACCTTGTACTTGCTAAAACCTCGTACTTACCAACATCTCGTGCTTACTAACACATCGTGTTTATTGATACCTCGTACTTCACTTCTAACTCAATATTCAAATATCCTAATTTATATAATTGTCTGGCACGAAAGTTGAGAAATATTAACTTCTCCCTAGAAGCTAATTGCAACTTTAGAAATTTTTCTGTCTTTGTGGTCAACGGCTTATCTACTTTAGACTATTAAAAACTTAACTGTTAGCCACCATATCTATCTTCAAAAGTTTACACTGCTAAGTACTTCAGTCAGTAGCTTAACTCTTTTCAATTGCTTAATAACTAACTGCAAAATTCTATCTCGTAAAACATGATATCCTTTTACTAAGATCATTGCGAACTTATAAAACCAT
This sequence comes from Parasponia andersonii, assembly GCA_002914805.1. Lineage (NCBI taxonomy): Eukaryota > Viridiplantae > Streptophyta > Magnoliopsida > Rosales > Cannabaceae > Trema > Trema andersonii. The sequence goes on from JXTB01000167.1 coordinate 740,846, forward strand.
CAACCTCTTTACTAACTAACTTAATTTCTCTATTTGACTTAGAACTAGTACAAGCACTGCTACATATAATATGTAAATATACATATGAATCTGCTAACATTCATTGGAATAAATTCTGAAAAATATTTTCATAAAATCATTTTCAAGAATAGCATAGTTTTATAAAATCTAGAAATGCTGCGAAATTGGTCGTTTAAAATTTTTCTCTTTACTAAACATTTTGGATCATGATCTAACATAAATTAACTCTTGATTTAGATAAGAATAATACCCGAATTCGCTCCATAACCTTCTCGTCTCTTTGTCTATTCTTGAAAGTCATTTGATTGATCCGGTAGGTGGTCATCTTCTTGATTCCTAATAAAGAGTTCTATAGATGAACAAGAAGACAATCTTCTCGAACCGATTTCTCTGAGATGGCCAAGGATGGTGAATCCCCTAGTATTGGCCAATTTTTCGCTGCTCTCCCTATCTCTATTTTTCATGTAATGATCTCTTCTCAAAGGGTATTTTCACGTTTACATATTTTCAATTAGAGAACTTTTCTCTTGACTATAAAGAGATTAGTAAACCTTAATGGGCTTATTGGGCTTGTTGGGCTCAACGGATCATCAAATAACTCTTGAGTTTTAATTTGAGCTAGTCATAGGTCCAGATGGATCTATAAAACCCAAGCTCCAATAATTAGACATTGTCCATTAATATTGGAGTACACCACTAAAGTCCCAATATTGAACTCTTGGACTAAATGTTATTTATTTTCTGTGAAGTTTATTATCAAATAATTAGCTTAATCCATTTAATATATACTATACTTGTAGATGTACTCCCAATGTAATATGTACTACTAGAGTAAAATTACTATATTACCCCTCATGTATATATTTACCTTTGAGTAGCTATTTTTTATCTAACGGATAATAGTTGACTACGGTGTTTATATATGCTTATACTAACACAGTCAAATTCACATAGTGAATACTAGGGCCCTGGTTTATATTATCCAAGTACTTGAAAAAGCTCAAAGTGATATTATAAGCATGGCATCTATCATAAAAAATGTTCTACACATTTTATACACCTTATCTTCCAAGATACCGGAATTTGAATGATAAATTGGAATTAGTCCTTTCGTAACTCAAAAGGATAAAACACATGAAAATAAGTTCGTTAATCACTAGGATTAAGATTTTCTATAGTAGTACTAGATTAGTGAAATTAGAAATTTAAATTACGGTACTTAACCTTAAATTCTAATTTATTTAGTCCCGTTTGATGTTGTTATAACTTTCTTATAACACACTAGTGTTTTTATCTGAAGACTCATTTCGATAATTGGAGACTTCATTTTAAAAATAGACAATACTATATTCTATCGCATAATAAAGTATTCTATTTTCAATATGCAGAATGCGAATAATTTAATTTAGACATAATAAAATAAAGAATATAATATCTCTCATATAAGAACTCATCATACGAATAATTCTTTATTACTCATTACATGTCTCAGAATCTTTCGATGTTTTCATAAAATAAACATACACATCACATGTATATCATTGGGACATAAGTAAAATAAAAATTCATAACATAGAATTTATTAACAACAAATAGATAACAAATAATTCGATAATAAATTGTTTATAATATCAAAATAATAAACTGCTTTATAGAACATTATTCTAATAGAATTGTGGTGTGCCAAAAAAAAATATTTTAATAATAGGAGTTAATAAAAATAATCAATGTTTTGAAACAAATACTCAAAGTTATGCACACATAAAATACTAGGCATCATGCTATTATTGGCTCTTTCAACTATATAAGAAATCGGGTATCACTTGGAAAATCAAGATATCACAATATTGACTAACTTTTCACATTGGTTTAAAATCAACATGAAAAGTCAAGTGATCATATTAGTAATAAATGAAGTAAAATGACATCTTTACCCTTTCTTACACAATGCCATACTTATCTCGCTTGTTATTTTTTTTTCTTCTCCTTCTCTTTTTTTTCCCCTCCTCCTTCTACGTGAAGGCTATCTCTCATTATCTTCTTGATATTTTTTTTAAACATCTTTTTTCACATTCTTCTTTTAAGATTTCCCTTTCTCTTCTATTTTTGTTCTGTCTTTTTTTTCTCCTCCTACATTCACAAAAACTCCAAATAATATCTTCAAACCAGTGTGAGGATGGAGGAGCAGGCAAAACGATCGTTGTTGTGATGATATACCACGGTCTAATCTGGTAGCAATGAGAAGTAGTTAGATTTAACTGTGATATTAGAAAGTATTCAATATAAAAAAAACTGAACAAGAGATAGTTAGATTTGGCCGTGACGTTATAAACTTTTCAAAATTAAAAAAAAAAAAAGAAAAAAAAACGTTGTGATTTTTCAAACTTGGTTTAAAACCAACGTAAAAAAAAGCCTTGTACATCGGTTTTTTAACCAAAATGTAAAGTCATTCAAATCAACTAGAAACTGGTGTGGACTTGGATAATAGTAATTTGGCATTGAAGGACTTTTTTAGTAGTGTTCTGTAGAATGACATTTCTAAAAGTACTTTTCTGCGACCTACTAGTTCAAAAGATAAAATTGTCCTTACCCACTCAGATGAGTAAATTAATGTGCAATTCTATCTGAAATTGCAAAAGACAGAGAAAGAATGAGGTTCCATAATTTAAGAGGAGGAATAGCCAAAAACCACACAATCCTACTTTCTAAACCTTCAAAATCTGCAATTTATGGCAGAAGATCCTCATGTAAATTGTTTAGAAGTTTTAGTATTCTTCCACTTGAGGTCAATTCCCCCGTCCCAAAAAAAAGGGCACGAGCTTAATTTTTCATTATCAAATAACCGAGCCTTGGTGAAGGAGGTTATGAATAGGCAGAACCATCTTTTTCTGCCATTCATCATCACCAAAGATGGTATAGGACTTATTGACAAGTTAGCGTTTTGATACCATGTTAAACATAAAAAGGAAAAGTGGCAGTCAAAGATTGAAGACAATGTGATTTTTTTTCTTTTTTTAATAAAATGCTTTTATTTTGAGTAAATATAAACATTTATAGTGTATATTCTAGTTTGATTTTTTTAGTGATTTCCTAAATGTAATCCCTAATTTAGTCATATTTCAAAATTTAATTTCCTTTAATATTAATCCGGTATTTAAGAATATGATAAATTTCCTTTAATATTTTAAATAGTCAACTGTATTTTGTATTTAACCATGCATTGTACCCCCTAAAATCTATGGTTACATTGTTCTGGGTAAAAGCCAAATATGTGAGGTCATAAGAAATAAAATAATTATAGGAGAAAAAAAAAGCCAAATACTCAAATGATGGAATCCCAAATCCTTTAAACCCTATAGACGGAAAAACCCAAGCTGTCAAATATTCAAATGATGGAATCCCAAATCCTTCAATCTCTATAGTCGAAAAAATCCAAGCTTTAAATCGAAAGAAAGTATACCTAAATCATTCTAATTAAAAAAAAAAGATCAAATAAATTCAAGTAAAGAGCAAAATAAATGAAATGAAAGTTGGCACAGATGGAAAACAATTTTTTTTTCTTAGGAATGGTAAAAGGAAACAAATGTCTACTAAAAAAGGGCCATATTAATATTCTGGATATAATATTAGAGCTTGGAACTCAAGCTGTCTCTTATTTTGGAGCTGAAAATCACCATTGTTGACTTTCGTGAAAGAAAAATGCTCACCCAAATAAAATCTTCTCATAGAAGATTATTCAAATTTATAGAAAGAGAAAATGATTATGTTATCTAACTCCGATTGTTAAAGTATTTTATAAGGATTCATATCTATAAATTTAATTATAATTGGGCTTCCTTATCAAATTTAAGAGGGACTTTTTAGTCAAATGGCTGAATTTTGGATCATAATGTACAAAATGACTGTTTTTCAAACACAATTTAAAAAACGACCAAATTTTGAAAATTATTTAAAAAATAGTGATTCTTCATATTTAATATATCAAATTATATTGACTTATTTTTTTGAAAATGGATTGTTTTTTTTTTCAACAATTGATTTACTTTTAAATATGGATCAATTAAAAATGGCCATTTATTAAAATAAAATTAAAAAATAGCCATTTATTAAACATGTTTAAAAATAGGCCATTTTTTAAATTGACCTTCGTTAGAATGGATAATTATTAATATATTTAGTCCAATCAATTAAAATTCAACTCAATATATTATATCTTAAGTTAAATCAGCCTAATAACGCTAGTGCTTCCACATATAAAATTAAACTACTCAAAAAATATATAAGGGGCCAATGCCTAAAAGTGAAGCATGAATCCCATTAATTGACTTCTTGCCACACGATCAAGTAAATGGCACAGTCGTGCCTAGGGCTGCAGACCTAGTCTTTTCGTTTTTAGGATAATGCCTAAAAATTATTTAATATTTTTAGATATTTATTAAATATTTTAGATATTTAATATAATGATATTTCATACATAATATTTGTTATAGTATTTTGATTATTATACAATAATAAATATCAAAAGTTCTATGATTTATCTATTAGAGAATTCTAACAAAATTGTTTATTAAAATTAGGATATATTTTCTCTAAGTAAATCAAATAAGATTGTTTACGACTAATAAAAAAAGCTTGACACTTCTCTTTGATCGTGTTTTACGATTTTATACATTTCTTGAGTATCTTAAGCTATATTAGTATGACCATATGTGTCAATACATTGAATAAGAACCCTACAAAATATGTTCTTGTAATAATTATCATTGATAATAATATATCTTTATAAATTTGATAATTAACGCATATCTTTTTTAATCTTGAAACAGGCAATGAACTCATGTACATAATTTATATTATTTAAAATGTTAAAAAATACAGATTAAAAAATTGATCATCTAGACCTTGACATTTTAGTAATATATTATTATAGACATTGAGAATATATGTTTATAGATATAAAAATCACATCTTTATTATACCAAAAAATGAATATTTTCTTGAGGAACTTGGATAATTTAAACCTTAACTAAAAAGTTAATGGAATTTGGATGGTTTAGCTAAATAGTTAATAAAATTAATTATTTTATTAATCGAAGATTTTCTTTTAAGTTTAGCCGTCTATTAGACAGAGTTACACATGTTCTGATTAGTATAAGTCTCTCCAATCGCAAAATAAATTATGGTACGATGAGACATAGTGACATCCATAGCCTTATTCAGCCAAGCCAACTCATAGGGATTAGGGTGTTTTTCCAATGTCAAACCCAGTTTCTTCAAAGAATATATTCGGATAACACGATCTCACAACTGCCAAAATCAATGATAAAATGACACACCTTTCCGCCGATGGTACAAGTCGACTGAAAAAGAGTTGCGCAAAGCCAGTCAACATCAACCCCAAAAGGTCATCAAAAGGTTCGTTGTAACATCAATAATGGTCCAATGTCACCCTCCAAGTACTCCTCCATAATCTTTATTTGAGTCTCAACATCAAAATTGGACCAGTAGTGATATCCAAGTCATTAGCCAACAAGCTTTGAGATCTTTTCTTCTGACAATCTACTTAGTGATGGCTTATTTAACAGTAATTAAAATATCACAAACAACTAGCACAGGCAGGTGGTTTCTCTGTAGTAGTGACTGATGAGGGTTGTGGTTAACTAGAAAAACTAGAACTAACGCTAGCAACTACCGAGAAAGTGGTACTATTCCAATGTACCAATTGTTTCTTTGCTTATAACGCGCATTGATGGGCTTCAGAATTTGTCAGAGGATCAAACATATTAAGCACATCTTGAATTTAAAATTGGAATCCACTAATATACCTGGAAACCAATAGGGTTGCTGTTTCAACGATATCCGTCCTAGCCAAAAACTGATAGAATTAAGCAGTGTAGTCGTCGATTGAACAAGTTCCTTAACGTAAAAGTTGAAAGCAGTGATACAACTCATGCTCATGATTATAAGGCAAAAAAGTAGCCCTCGTATATTTTTTGAACTTCTCCTAAGAAGTAAATTTTGCCTTCCCCGTGCGAGCCCTAGTGGCATTCGTTTGCGACTATCATGCTTGTGCCCTGCTCTGTAATCTTGTGGTGATCAATGAAACACGCCTAGGGTCTAGAACGTCTAGAACGTCCTTAAATTATAGGATGCCTTTGTTGGGATGTTTACCTAAAAAAGTAGATTTCTAATTTTACCTTTTTAGTATAAACAACTTTTTCTTATATATAATTATGATATTTGTTAGATTAAACTATCTTAGTTGAATAGTTTATTTATCTGAAAAAGATTCCATGACTTTATTTGTGCATAAAGAAACAAACGTGATTAAGTGTTAATTATGGAGAGGCTTGTTTCTTTATCTAAGTCTAAAATAACTAGCTTACAATCTGTAAATAAAGATGAAATACTTTATTTACTAAAGATTGTAGTGTTATTCTATCTCAACGAGAATAATGTATCTCAAATCATTGAAGTGTCTGACTTTTGATAGAAACACTGGTAGAGCATAAAGAAATTATGTGTGTTGGAGTATTATAATTCAATTCTTAGTATTACCACAAACTTACTCTTAGCATATAGATCTTAATCCTTCATATTTGACTGGATTTGCTTTTATGAGTTGTAGCCTTTTGATTTGTTAAAGACTATCCTCTATGAAATTAGAAGTGAACTCTGACATATTGGAGGTTATGATTTATGAATTGATGGGAACACCAAATAGTTGAAGACACTATACAGTAATGTCATTTTAAGATCTTTCAAGATTCATAGAATAATTAAATCTAAGATTTTAGTATTCACTTTGTGAATTAGTTGATAATTTTATCTAAATAGTCATTAAGAACTAAATTATCGATAGTATTATTCCTTGATAAAAAGATGGTAACTTAAAGGTAAATATGTATTAGAAAGGTATTACGGTAATTTCACATATCCAACTACAATATTGTATAGGGATTTTACATGTTGTATAGAATATGCTAGATGGATCGATTAATCAAGACTAGTTGATTAAATCTCTATAAAAAGTATGACATTTAGTCTAAGAGTACAATATTGAGCTTTTAATGCAGTGTCCCCTTTTACTAATAGTATTTATATAAACATTGTGATAAAAGTTATTCTGTATTTATTATACTATTAGAGCTTAGATTATTTAGATCTATTAGGTCCCTTGTCTAACTCAGCAAATCTCATTAATTGGTTGGTGGTATTTATGAAATTAGTTTTATAAAATTATATAAAATAATGATTTTACACAGAAGTTAGTATTTTTATAAATAAGTTATATGAGTTGGAAATATTTATAAAAATACACACAAAACTTAAATTGGATAGCAAGCCCAATCTTAATTGGAAAGAAATTAGTAGTTTTGAGCCTCATATATACAAGTATATATATAAAAAATTGCTCAACCCTAACACCAGTGCCACACGCATAAGATAGATGGATAGATAGAGAGAGAGAGTTACACGCATAGCTCAGTAAGTGAGAAAAAGTTTTCTGCAACCTCATATTCTCATCTCACGTCTTTGTATTCCAAAGGATCAAGAAAGTATTCTTGATCATTCTTCAATGAATGACTCAACTTGGTGCTCACTCACCTCATCAACCAAAAGTTAGAGCATAGACAAGAAGATCTAGAGTTGGAGATTTAATCCCCATCAACAAAGAGATCAAGGAGAAGCATGCTACACGAGGTAAATCCTAATCTCATCTCTAGGGTTTATGTATCTAGATTTGATTTATATTATGCATAATCCTGTATATCGTATGTGTATATTTTATGGTTATAAAATTGTTTTCCTGAAAATTTTAGAACCTAAATCTACTAACTTTTCTGCTGCATTCATGATATAATCATGTGTTTTTCATAGTTTCTATGCATGTATAATTTTTCCTAAGTGTTAAGTCAATTCCAGTAGTCTTCCATTCTATTGTATTTAGTCAATCTAGAAAGTTATCTGCCTATAACTCACCATAAAACTTCGGGATATCAGCCATGAAACTGGCAACCTAGCATTGATCATTCACATGAGCCAAATCAACAAGGGTGGCAAAACGGTTGTCATCAAGGTCAGAATTCTTCCCAATAGAATCTGATTCACACTGTGACTTATTGTGCTAAAGGGCAGCCAGTTGTTGTGTCAATTGCTCAAACTGTTGTCGCAGTTGTGCACTCTCTTCCTGTTGAAACACCTCGTCCATTTGAGCATCGTTCACACGTCTCCTTAGTAGCACATTGAAGGATCAGTCTGATACCAATTTGACGTAGCGCACATGATAAACAGTCAGGAAACACGGTCGATCACTCGTTGATTCACAAGAATATTGAAAAAATTGACGAAAATGAGAAAAACAAAGCTCTCCAATATTGTATTCAATTATTCTGCCTCCCCCGAAGGCTGACAAACGTTCTTAAGAGAAAAACAAATGAAATCCTAACAGCAAAGCAAAGGAAATTGCAAACAAGTCCTGAAAGATTGAAAAATTGCAAAAATAACATAAATTTTATCGGTAAAATAAAAAGTGCTGTTTTGACCCCTGAAACGATGGAATTTGGATAAAATCAAGCCGAACGCTAAGCAAATCAATGTTTTGCTCAGAAATCCATTTTCACCCCCAAAAAGTGGTATTTTTTTGGGTCAAAAATCGACACTATTGATTTTTTCTGGTCAAACTATGCTATTTTGGGTTTTCTGATAATCTCTTAGGGCCATATAATTCCACTCTAGTTTCACTGTAGCATGGGCCTTTCATGGTTATAAGCAAGAAGAAAATTAGGGAAATGGACCTTACTAAAAGTGTTCTGGCACAAAGTAACTTTTCAAGAAGGCTTTCTAGAAAAAAATTTTATAAGGGAAATTTATGACTTCTTTAGAAGTGCTTGGTGAGAGAAATAAATTTTATTCCTTAAACACTATTTTGCCATATGTCAGCTTTTTAGGTAAAAAAATTAACTCTATTTTTTTTTTCACTCATTTTCTTTCTTTTTCCTCTAATTTTGCCACAATCTCTCTCTCTCTCTTTCCCTTGAAAGTTCCATTTTGTCTCGGATTTATTCTTCATCTTTCCAATGATTTAGTGAAGTATGTGCTTATTTCTTCCACTAAATTATTTTAGGTTTGCATTTGACTATGTAAGTATGTGTTTATTTTTAACAAATTATCATTTGTCCTAGTCACAGTAACATTCTATATCACGGTATCTATGACATACAGCAAGCGATAAGTAAAATATTGTCATAAATTTGTTTTTATCTATTCACTAATGCTAGCTCTGTGTTCTTAACTTTGTAGAAATAACCCAGCGTTGTTTTTGCCAAACATATTACTGATATACAAAAACATTATAGCTCAAATCTCATCATAATGGCATCCAATTGACAAACTACCCAAAAGATTTTATGACTACCTTACAAAACCAAAAATGGAACAAAATACGAAGGCTTCATATCTTAAATCTCATCACAATACCACCACATCATAAAAGGTCGTTTTGTAAAACCAAAGTGAAATCTAAAATAGGTTACTTACTTTGTGAATAGTCACAAGATTTGCCTTTGAATCACAGTACTTGTAATAGTCACAGGTGTTATGAGTAACTTGCAAAACCATAAAATTTTTACTGAACAAAAAGATCATAATGGGGGTTTAGCGATCCGAAATTCTGATTTAGAGATACCTTTCAGCCAGTTTCAAGTGGTTTCCATTGACCCCTTGTCTTCTCTCTTATTTTGAAACAAAAAGCGAGTTATGGGGAATGGAAATAGTTAACGGAAACATGTGATAAGATTGGACTTCATTTGGCATGCAAAATATAATAGGATTAAACTATTTTAAAGGATTAGATTTGATTAAATATGATAGGATAAGATAGAATTACAATATAATCCTATCCCATATTTGGTGTACTACTTTTTATTAGGATAAAATTATCATACATGTTTCATAGTTTTAACTAAATAACAAATTTTGAGGCTAGATTATTTACAAAAATACCGTTTTTAAAATTAGTTTAGAAAATATCATTTTAAAACTCAATTTTGTAAAAATATCTTTTTGAAAACTTATTTACCATTTTTTAAAATATTTTGAAAAATACTTTGCTTTTAATTTTTTTTTGAAAATACCACTTTTAAAACTTAGTTTTGGAAAACAATCATTTTTCTTAAAATTATTTGAAAAATACTACTTATAAATTGTTTTTTGAAAAATACCATTTCTGGTTTTACCACTCTTAAAAGTTAATTTCGAAATTGTCATTTTTTACAACTTCAAAAAACATTTAATTATTTTAAATCAAATTATCAAATCAAAGGCTTAAATTGATATTTTGGCTAGCTTAGGACTCTGCAACAATCATTCTTCCAAAGCTCAAAAAAATGTCATTTTAGGCCGAAACGCTATTATTGTGGTCCATTTCCCATAAAATTAGATTGAGTTACACTGCAGTTAAAAAAATTGTTATAAAACTAATATATATATATATATATATATTTTTTAATACTACTGTCTATGAAAGTGGCCTCAATTATATGTCGAACCTTGTTTGAATGAATTAGTTATTTTATGAGAATAAATTCTGATCGTTATATGTTTTGGATGTAATTTTTCTTTAAATAACAAAATGAATGATTTAATTTGTCCAGGGCGTAGGGTTAATTTGAAAAACAAAATTAGGAAAATGCTGACGCCTTGAGTAAATGGTGATTTTCACCACACCCACTTCACGCCAGTTAATCTAACGCTACCACCACTCATCCAACTATAAGTTAAACCCACAAGTAAAAGGAAAAAATTGTAAACCGGTCAAACTTTGATAAGCAACTATTTTGGTCAAACTTTCATGTAATTAATTCAATGTTCGTGTCCCTTGGAGAACCGCAAAAAGTTCAATATTCATCTTCCTAAAGAAAAGTCAATGTTCATTGCTCTTATATCCACATTTCATATATGTTCCCAACATTTCTAGTGGCCCATATTACACGGTCAACAGTCATCGTCGTTTCACTTTGGTCATTGCTATTTTTTTTAAAAATTTTGTTTTAATTTTATCACAGTTCACAAACAAGATTAGCTAGCAAAGGAATCCACCAACAGTAACTCCAACAAGCTCAAACAAAGCTCACAAAACGACACAAAACTAAAGTAAGAAAACTCTAATTATTCCTGAGAATGGGTCCCATCTCAACAATGCACCTTCCACTTTTGACTTTTTCTCAGCGTGGAGACCGAATATCAAACTAAGAATCGACTTGATCAAATTATTATATTTTCTTACAAATATATTTTAAAAGAGATTATTTAAAGGAAAAGAAAAACGAATAAAAGAATAAATAAATTTATTGCCAACAAAATATTTTATATTCCATTCTCACGCCCTCTCCTTTTAATAAATTTACATTAAAAACAAAAAAAGACAAAACACCCGGCCGCTTTCATTTATACGGTATAGTTGACTTATATGGCTTCGACTTTGATTTTCCATTACTTTACGTTACGTTAAGTCGGTAACACAGCCAGCCAGTCTCACCCCAACGCTCACGGATTCACGTGCACAGCACGCTCCCATCTTTCCGCGGAGGACGTACGACGTCAAGCGGAGGCAAACGACAACCGAAACGACGTCGACTTCTTACCGAGTTGGCTGGAACCCGAGGCCCCGAACGACACCGTCTCTAACGTTTTCCGTAACCGGCATGGTAGAGTGACGGTGCTCCCACTCGTAGGTTACGATCAGCATGGTGGGGTCGTCTCTAGCTCGCTCCACGTGTTTCCTCGCGGGACAGCCTTTCACGCTACTACACTTGTAATACCCACTGAAAAAGAAGAAAAACAAAAAATTCAGTGAAACTACGTTTCATGTAGACTTCGTCGTTTTAAGGAGGTTTGCGTCGTTTCAAGATTTCGAAATTACAAAATTACCGTGGGAAAGGTGAGCCTTTGATCGGTTTTTGACCGTACTTTCTCCATGAATACTCATCTTGAGGAATATCAGCGATTTTGGAGCTAATGGCTGGGACTCTAATTGATTTTTTAAACCTATTTTTTCTGCAAAATTAATATTGAAAAAAAAATTAGTAAATTAGAGATAAACTGGGAACAAAACAAGAACACAAATTCAAGAATATTCGATTTAATTTATTACCTTCGTTTGTGGCAGTGGCAAGAAGCAGAGGAGGTTTTCCCGGTAACATCGCCGGAGAAAACACTATCGTTGTACCTTTTCCGGCTAGCCAAGGGCGGTTTTCCGGCGGAGACAGCCGGAACCGGCGGCGGGAAGAGAAGAGTGCCAATTTTCCCGTTCGAAACGCTGCCGTCTCCGGTGACGGAGGACACCAACGAGGTAGAGGTATTGGACGACATCGGAGGAGAGAGAGTCAAGCAGTCCTTCGAGTTCTGACTCGCCGAAAACTCGGATCGCGACTCGGTAGAAAAGGAGGCCTTGGACGAGTACTTGACCCGAATCACTTCGTCCAGAACCGGATTCTGGTCGTCCGGTCGAGATTCGGCTAGAGCATTCGAAGACGGTCCGCGGCGGAACCGGGCGTGGCCGGTCCGGTTCAGGATCGAGATTACCTGCTTGAACCGAGCGACAGTGAAATCGGTGGCTTCTCTGAAATCGAGGTGGCCGAGGGTTAGGGTTTCGGAGCCGGAACCGGCGCCGGACGAATGGGTACCGGAAAGGTCTCGGATCAGGTGCTCCATGCTCTTTAAACCAGCAGAGGCTGCTTCTTGTACGGCTGCGTGGTCTTCTATCTTGGAGAAACCCAATAGGTCGACCGCCATTGATGGACCCTGGAGGTTAGAGAGAGAGAGAGAGAGAGAGAGAGAGGGGTTTTGATTTGGAAGAATGTGAAAGAGGAGGAGGGGCTATTTATATATACGAAAAAAAGGAAAAAGAAATGAAGGGTCAAAAGTCAAAGCGTAGTGGGTCAATCCAATGGTGGAGATTTGGTTGGACTTTTTTTTTTTGTTTTTGTTTTTGTTTTCTTTTTGTGAGAGGGTGAAATTTAATTTTATGGAAAATTGGGTTGGAAAAATAGAAGGAGACAAAATAGTGGTTGCTGTAAAGGTCTAAAGCTAGTTATGGTGGTGGGGCCCACTTGGGAAGGAGCGTCGTAGTAGTAACGCACTCACTCGCTCTTTTTGGGTTTTGTGGGGGGCTTCTTTTGAGAATGGTCAACGACTCGTTTTTGGAGGAAATGAATTTATTGGTTTAAAGGGCAAAATCACCCTGGAAAAAAATTATAGAATATATTAAATTTTTGGGGCAAATTAAAAAAAGTTGGACCCTGGGGAAGTAAAAGTCAACTATTCGGTTCATTGATTTATTCAAAAGTTATTCCGAATGAACAAACTTTAAGCTCAAGTATGCAGTTTCAGGTGTATGTAAAGCTTACTTATGTTGGAGAAAAAAAGGAAAAAAGAAAACTTGGGTTAAAGGAGGAAAAAGGAAAAAAAAAAAAGGTAAATATAGGAATTTTCAGTGAAAGTTGGATGCCATTATAAAATATTCTCAATGCGTTCTTCTCCACCAAAAAATACAAAATTATTATGACCTAACCAAAATTTATTCCATTTTGATTGAATTTTCTAACAATCTTTTATGCCCCCATCTTATTTGTTTTTGTTCCACCGAATCATTCAGAAAAAGAAAGACCGAAAAAAAAAAGATCTGCATCAATGAAAGTTTTTGTGCGTGTAATTATACATTTTATTTGACTCCAATCGAAAAATTAGAAGAAGATAGGTAATCTGATTTAAGTTATTTGGTATTGATGCCATCAAATAAAAAGAATCAAATCCTAATTTGTGCTCCTTCAACAACGAGCTAGAACCAAAATAATTACACTATAATATTATTTAGTGAGAATAAATCAATTTTTTATTTACCCAATAACAATATCAATGGTAAGCAGAATATATTTGTGAAGCACTAAAATAATTTTAATAAAAGATATTCTTTTAGCAATACCTAAGGTTAATTACTTCTACTCTGGTTTACAAACAAATATTTTTTTATTTGACCACAACTAGTTGAGAACTTTCCCGTGCATGAATTAGGATTTTTTTTTTATAGCCAAAACAATAATAGTAATAATTGCATGTATAATTAAGATTTGTTGAGAGGTTTCCAAGAAACCAAATCAAACATTAGGGAGCGAGAAATCTACGTTCTGGTGAGGACAGCGTTGAATATCCAAACAACGTTTATGGGGTGTTGACTTTTCGAAGTCCGACATTTATTAGTGATTTTTAGTGAAATTGTTGACCGACTTTCTATTTTCCTAAAACAACGCCTTCTTAACTAATTTTTGCTTGCTGTAGCTAGCTAAGCTATCTACGTACATAGGAAATTGACATAACGTTTTGAGCAACTAGATGCATCACACGTGGAGTTCAATAAAAACACGTGGAGTTGAATACTATAAAAAGAATTAATGCAACTAGAAGAAAACTTAAGGATTAGGTGAACACTTGGATACTATAATAAAACTCTGAATCGATCATACCAGGGTACGTACGACATCAAAAGCTAGCTTAGGACGTTAGGTTAGGGTTTTTAACTTACATTTCTTGTTTTTGCAATAAGAGCTTCGATGGACCTATTTTCTGCTATTTGGCAGGTGAGCTATGTTGTCCAAACTAAGAGTAAGATTTACTTTAGGCTTTACTTATATCAATGATGATAAGGTGCATGCGCACATGTTGTTCTTGATCTTAAAGGTCCCTGACAGTTAACAGCCAGCAAGGTCATGATTTCATTTAAATTATTCTCTTAATTTTGCTAATCCAACTTACTTGACATTAAGATTCTGTCTAGTTTGTCAAACCCAAAGTCACCTTGCCAAAATAATTAGATCCAACAATAAATTATTACTGAAGCATGTTTATAAAATGTTAGAACCAAGGACTGATTCATTTCACTATTATAATACGTAGAATATGTCAATTCAAAAAAAACAAAAAAAAAAGTAGAATATGATTAATAAGAACTAGGTAACTACAAAACAAAGACTAATAACAAAAATATTTTACGTGATTAGAATGCATAAATTCATGTGTAATAAAAAATTAATTATATTTTTAAAAAATACAGTTCTAAAGTTTTGAATTCTTCAATATATTATAAAGCCTACATTAGGCTTCATCCCGTTCAATATTAGGCATATACGTCCGATGAGGCAGAGGGTTAGACTAGCAAGTCGCCTAAGAGTTTAGAAGCGATGTGTGATAGAATATTTATTCGGCCTCTAAACTCAATTCTCCTCCTTTTCCTCGGGAACTAGACAGTGGCCAACATCTCCGTTTTCTGCAGCAATTTGGGGTTAGTTTAAAACTTATAGAACTCAATTGCTACATCATAGTTAGATTACACATTGTTTAAATGGAGTGTTTAGTCAAGTAGTCTTAAATTAGATTTCAATTAATTTTGCAGTCTTCTAACTGTCCTAGCTCTAGTTGCCTCCTTTAAATTAGACTAATTTTGTACTCTCAAGAATGCCTTCTCTTTAAAAATTTCAGAATCATCTTCAAAAAATTTTCAAAAATAAAATGTAAAAACCCAATTTTTTTTAGGGGTAGAATGGTCATTTGACCGGATTTAAAAAAAATCAGATTATATATATATATATATATATCTCTCTTCCTCTCTCTCTCTCTCTCTCTCGTTTTTCCCCCCTCCCCCAGACCCATCCTCACCCTCTTTGTTCTCTCCCCCGTTCACGGCCGTCGAAGGAATGAAGGAGCTGTCGCCGCTGCTCTGAGCTCCGTCCAGCTAGCCCACTACTTGGCAAGCTTGTCACGCACCACCAGGAAGCCGCACCACTGATCCCCGGTCGCTGCTGAGCTCGACATCGCCGAAAAATGCCGTTTTTGGCCGCAGGAAGTTTGATTTCCAGCGACAATTTCGGCCGTTTCAAGCCGCGTTCTTAGACTCGTTGGGTTCGTATCGTCGCAAGGATCGTCAAGATATATATTTCATGATCCCATTTTGCCCGAATTGAAAGTTGCCATTTTAGGGTATTTTGAGTTTTGAATTTTAGTTTTCGATCCGACCGTTAGATTTCGTTTTTGTTGTCATTTTTGGAATGTATTCAGAAAATAGAGAAATTTAATATATATATATATATATATTGTGTCGTTTGGTGATCGGCACAAAAATTG
Source organism: Parasponia andersonii (assembly GCA_002914805.1). Classification (NCBI taxonomy): domain Eukaryota; kingdom Viridiplantae; phylum Streptophyta; class Magnoliopsida; order Rosales; family Cannabaceae; genus Trema; species Trema andersonii. The sequence continues at coordinate 757,043 of JXTB01000167.1, forward strand.
AGATTGGATGGTCATGATTTTACCTCGTTTTCTGTGCCACCGGTCCGGTGTGGGCCCGGATCCGAATTGGACAAGTCATATGTCTAACTTAGCTATTTTGTGTGCTAAAAATTCAGTGAAGAGGTCCGTTTGTAGAATTGAAGCTCTGATGAGAAGTTGCTTTTTCACAAGAGGACGATCGAGGGCATAAGATTAGTTCCCGACCCTTCGAGTGATCGTCCAACGGTACCTTGAGCATCCAATAGCGTGGTATCTCTATTCTAGTGAGGTAGGGATTCGGTTACCTCTCTTTTACGTCATTTTGAATAAAACTTATTTTCTGAACTTATTTTCTGCAACATATGAGAAGAAATGTGATTTTAGAACTTTTAAATATCTATGATGGAATTGAATAGTATGATTTATATATTGGATTGCTCTGGGAATTTTCTGAGTACAAGTACTTTTGGGTATGTTAAAATAGGGCCGTTATGCTGCCCATTTTTTTACAAAATTTAATGAATTATTTTATTAAAAACCAGAGCATCATTTGAACTTAATTTACTGCATGGCTACTTTTACACTTGAGTTCAGAGTACACGTGTCATAGGATCACACATGAGTCCCAGGTTAGCATCATGAGGTTTTTACAGTGTGGCGCTGTGGCCCCACCGACGGTGAGAGTTTGTGAACCTGTGCGGGGTATTTTTTCTGATCACCTCCCCATTTGGCAGGCGTAGGCAATTCGGTTGCTCCTCCAGATTTTGTAGGCGACACACGGGTGTCCCCTCCGGTTATGGACTAGGTGTCAGATAGGCTGTATGGTACACGTAGTGCCAACACCTTGGTTTCCATTGATGAGAGGTGGTGAACTCATGGGTATGAGTGGATTTGTATCATGTGTTTGTGGACTGATTAGTTTTGGGATATTATGTTTTCCATACCTCTATATATATATGTGCATATGGACTCTCAGTTTTGGATATTTTATGAATATATGCACATATGATTTTATAAAGTTATTTTAGATTAAACTAACAATGCATGGGCTTTCCATCACTAAAAATATTTTAATTGAGGTAACAGCTTTCCTACTGAGCTTTCAAGCTCACTCCTTCTCTTTTCCCCGTCCCCCTTTTCAGGTGATCACTCATTTGAGTCAGTTGTATCGATGGCTAGACAATTTGCTTGGCTTAGGTTCGTGGTCTTATTCCTTCTTGGGTTAGTATTTTTCTTTGTCTCACTCTTTCTCCATGTCTAACTGTTTAGTCAAGTTCATTGAGTCTACTAAGTGATTGTATGAGGATATATTTACTACTATTTGAGGATTTGTAGAGAAGTATATAGGCTAAAATATTGTTCATTTA
>JXTB01000167.1:763911-778637 GCA_002914805.1 Parasponia andersonii
ATGTAGTGTGCTTTTTGATCATTGACGCACAATAATAATGGCGAGCTGAAACTCCTTCGATAAAGTTGCTCATCCTGGATGATATAGCGAGCCGCTTTCATGCGAAGTCGCCTTGCATCGTCTTTATTTTCAAGGAGATCGCCGTTTTGTATATATCGCATTATGGGGTCTATCCATGATGGTTCCTCATCGACTGGCATAATCACTTGGGGTTCGACCTCGATACTCGATGAGATAAGAAATTCAACGGGAACTACTTTCAATAATTCTGCATCCTTCGTTGAAGCGAGTTTAGCGAGTGCATCTGCCTGGGTGTTTTTAATACGAGGAAGAAGCTGTACATCATACGTGTCGAACGTTAAGAACAACTGCTGCACCTTCTTCAAATAGGCCATCATCTTCTCTCCTCTCACTTGATAATCACCCTTGACCTGACAGACGACCAGCTGTGAGTCACTATACACCTCGATTACTTCGACCTTCATTTCCTGTGCAAGCTTTAGGCCAGCTATCAGTGCTTCGTATTTGGCCTCATTATTTGAAGCTGGGAATTTGAAGCGAAGCACATAATGAATATTATGCCCTTCAGGGCTGATTAAAACTATGCCCGCACCTGCTCCGTTCTCATTCGATGACCCGTCAACATAAAGCTTCTATAACTTTGATGTATCTGAGGCAGGTTTCTCGAGTACTCCCGTAGGAAGATTGACGTCGTATGTAAATTCTACGATAAAATCTGCGAGAGCTTGCCCTTTTATGGCAGTGCGAGGTTGAAAATTGATGTCAAATTGACTCAATTCAACAGCCCACTTAAGCAGCCGCCCTGACATCTTAGGTTTCTGTAAGACCTGTCTCAACAGGAAATTCGTGAAAACTCGAATGGAATGAGCATAGAAGTAAGGTCGAAGCTTTCTTGATGCAATGACGAGTGCCAGTGCCAATTTTTCCATCTCTGGGTACCTGGTTTCAGCATCAAGTAATCTCTTACTCACATAATACATAGGTCGCTGAATATTTGACTCCTCGCGAATTAATGCGGCACTCGTCGCATACTTAGAAACAGTGAGATATAGGTATAGTTCTTCTCCTGAATTTGGTTTTGATAAGAGTGGAGGGGAACCCAAGTGTTTTTTCAACTCTTGGAATGCCTGCTCGCATTTCTCCGTCCACTCGAACCTTTTTGATCCCTTCAACACCTCAAAGAAAGGTTGGCATTTATCGGTTGATCTGGATACAAACCGACTGAGAGTAGCTACTCTTCCTGCTAGGCTTTGCACATCTTTGGGTTTATGCGGAGACTGCATATCAATCAATGCTTGTATTTTCTGAGGATTTACTTCGATCCCTCGCTGGTTGACCATAAAACCCAGAAATTTTCCAGATCCCACTCAAAATGCACACTTCTGGGGATTCAGCTTCATCTGGTATCTTCGGAGGATTTTGAACATCTCATCAAGGTGTTTGATGTGATCTTCAGCTTTCTCCGACTTGACCAGCATATCATTGACGTATACCTCCATTGTCTTGCCAATTTGTTTTGCAAACATCATATTGACAAGACGTTGGTAGGTCGCTCCTGCATTGATAAGTTCGAAGGGCATCTTTTTATAGCAATATAGCCCTCGATCAGTGATGAACGAGGTGTGTTCTTCATCCAGCTCGTACATGGGGATTTGGTTGTATCCTGAATATGCATCCATGAAACTTAAAAGTTCATGCCCCGACGTCGCATCTACAAGCTGATCAATTCTCGGAAGAGGGAAGCTATCTTTAGGACATGCCTTGTTGAGATCGGTAAAGTCAATACAGGTCCTCCACTTCCCATTAGGTTTTTTCACCAAGACCAGATTCGCAAGCCAGTCAGGGTAAAAAGATTCTCTTATAAACCCAATCTTGAGCAATTTCTCCACCTCTTCCTTTAATACGACGTAACATTCTGGATTCATGGCCCTTCTCTTTTGTCGCACAGGCTTTTTTGATGGATCTATGTTTAGACGATGGGATATGATCCTTGAATCAATCCCTACCATATCCGAATGTTGCCATGCAAAGACATCCAGATTAGTCCTTAGAAAAGCGATCAATGAAGCTCGCACAGGTCCACGAACCTCCGTTCCAATCTTCAAAGTCCTGGAAGACAGATCGAATGATATATCTTCCAGGTCTTCAACGGGTCTAGTTCTGACTTCGTCGACTTCTCTAGGATCGAAGTCTTCACTGGTCATTTCGATTGACGCTTTCACTGACGATTCGACTGACGCTTTGTCGCTGCTTCAGCTGATGTTTTATCCGCGGCCACGACTGATGCTTCATCCGCTACCACGATTGACGCTTCATCTGCGGCCATGATTGTCGCTTGATCCGCTGCCACGATTGATGCTTCATCTGCGGCCACGATTGACGCTTGATCCGCTGCCACAATTGACGCTTCATCTACTGCTGCGATCGACGCTTCGATCGCTTTCTCTGGCAGGTGGACCATCATTGTGCGGGATGTCGCATCTTTTGCTGTGAGTTTCAGCGAGTTGTTATAGCAAGTCCTCGCATCATACTGATTTCCTTGCACCTCGCCTACACCATGTTGGGTCAGGAACTTCATCGTTAGATGATAGATCGAGGTGACAGCTCGAAGTTCCCTTAATGTTGGTCTTCCTAGCACAGCGTTAAAGGCAGATGGGCAATCTACTACCAAAAACTGGGTCATTATTGATGAAACCCTTGGGAAGGTCCCAACGCTGACCATCAGTTCAATCATGCCCATAGGCATCAGGCTGTCGCCAGTAAAACCATAGAGCGGAGTGGCGGCAGGCTTTAGATCGCTCTTATTTAATCCCATCTTTTTGAAGGCATCGAATTATAGGATGTCCATAGCACTTCCGTTGTCGACCAATACTCGCCACAACTATGTGCTTCCATAGTTAATTTTTACGACCAGCCCGTCATTATGTGGATAATGGACTTCCCTTACATCTTGCTCTGTGAAGGTAATATCTATTTTTGGTATTCGTTGAAGCTTGCGTGGTCGCTGATTAAGGTGCATGACGTTGGTTAACGGCTGCTATCGAGCTTCTCGTGCATATCTATCCTGTGCTCGCTTGGAATCTCCTCCAACATGCAGCCCTCCAAAAATAGTTCGCACCTCACGTTGAATTTCTGGAGGTCGCTGTTGGTCTTCTTCTCGCCTTTCATCGCTCTGCCTGGTATACTGCCGCAATCGTCCCTCTCTAATCAGCCTTTCGATTTCATCTTTCAGGGCAAAGCAGTTATTAGTGTCATGCCCAATATCATTGTGATATCGGCAAAACTTGTTGGGGTCGTGCTTTGCCCTGTCCCGCTTCATTGGTTCTGGTTGTCGGAATCGCTCCTTCTGATTTGTGACCGCATAGATATGATCTATGGGCGCATTTAATTCAGTGTGGTTATTAAACCTCATGGGAGCTTTTGAAGTATCCTGCCTTTTAGGCCTAGGCTGATTCTCATTGGCCTGTTCATTATTCCTCTTATTTTTCTTATTTCCGCTATTGTTGGTGATGACCGCAACTTTTGCCGCATCTATTTTTCCTCCTTTTTTAGTCTTTTGGAGATTCTCACGTGAAGATTCTAACCTTAGATATCGACCAACTCTTCGGTAGAAGTCTTCGAGAGTTCTACACTCTCGTTCAAGCAATTCTTCCTAGAGTTTCGTTTCTGGTCGCACCCCAGCCATCATAAGAGTGAGAACTCCTCCTTCAGGGGGGTTGTTGACCTTCGCTAGCTCTGAAGTGAATCGATTGAGATAATATCGTAGAGTCTCCTCTGGACCTTGCCAGAATGCGGACAAACTGACAAGCGGAACAGTGAAATTCTTTGCGGCCTGAAATTGTCTCAAGAATGCCGTCTGCAGTTGTTGCCATGATGAAATTGAACCGGACTTGAGTCCTCGAAACCACTTCTTCGCCGCCCCTGAGAGTGTTACAGTAAAACACCTGCAGCGTGCGTGATCACTAACCCGATGAAGTTCCATCAAGTCACTAAAGTGATCCATATGGTCCTGTGGATCAGTCTTCCCATCAAAAGTGTTGATAGTGGGAAGTCTGAATCCAGTGGGAAGGGCTGTAGCTCGAACTTCCTCGTTGAATGGCAACTGGCGATACCCATCAGCGAGCTCATCGTCCCAGCCAGCAAGTGCATCTAGCGCGATCCTTAAATTGTGAACATCGACATTCAGAGGGGAGGCATCATTCCTTGCTGGTGGTAAAAGCGAACTTTGTTCGTTATCCTGTTTCGCAGCGGGTTGGTCAGGTATAGTCTTCTGTGACCTATGAGAGGAATCCAGTGACATAGTGTGACGAGATCACTTGTGGTCGCTATGATGCGATACAGATCGATCATGACCACGTCGTCGCTCCAAATACTGTCTTAGGTCTGCAGGATCTTGTCTTAATTCCCTGCTGATTCTTTCGAAGACGCTTCTCGATGATCGTCCTTGTTCACTGCTCAAGTGATCCTGGTTGTTAGTGGATTTACGAGAAGGTTGTGTACAATCACGGTTCGTACTTGAACTCTCCGTACCAGATTCTGGTGGCAAGTTTGCGACCTTGCCTTTCCCTTTGGAGTTGCGATCTTCATGACGTTCCTGCTGAGTTCTTGGCTGGTCGTGTTTTTTCGTCTCGAGGATCTGTATTCCCTTCTCAGGTAATTGAGCAGGACGTTCTTTGGGACGTTCATGTTGTGGTAGGGTCACCATCTGCCCTTCAGCAAGTCGTCGCAGGGTGTCATTGATCTGGTTAGTGACTTGCTAAAGGTTCACGAGCATTTCCTTCATACGATCCTGTCTCTGGGAAAGGTTCTCTGTTGCCGTCATAGTAGGCTGATCTGGAGCAGGATCTGCCTGTGTAGCAGCGGTACTTTGAGGTTGATTTTGGCTAGTTCCGGTAACTCTGGTGGTGTTTCTAGTGTTTGCCATTATTGAAAGGGTGGAATTTGACAAATTTTTCTGCCGGAATAGTTCTCCTTCTAGCGCCAATTGTTGATAGAGGTTTTATCAACAATAAATTTATAAAAAATCAAGAGATGTGGCTTGTGTGAATTGAATCAATAATCAAAGCAAAAAAGAAAAGAGAATTTTATAGTGGTTCAGCCTCAAAAAAATGAGCCTACGTCCACTGTTATCTCACTATTTTATGAATAATAATGAACACTCAAGGTTACAATCTTGTCTGGAATTCGGGAAGACTGAAAAACTATTGAGAAATACTAAAAACTTAGACTACCCAAAGCTTGGAATACTCTAACTTTTGAATTCTTCTACTTGGAATTACTCTTCGGAACATAGAGCCCCCGTTATATAGGTAAAGGTAACCTTATGTCCCTAGGATTCTAATTGTATAAACGGGTAACTATACAACTGGATAACGTAATTGGATAATCATTCAAAACGGATAACTAATTAATCACAAATAGAATACTTCAGTTTCCCTTTCCTTGTAGGTTTCTTTCATAGCATTTACTTGTTTCCCTCTTCTTATAGGTTTCCTTTATAGCATTTACGTGTTTCTCTCTTCTTATAGGTTTCCTGTTTGACAAGGCAAACTGCACGGAGAAGGTCGCACAAAACCTGTGGAAGAGGTCGCATATAACCCTCACGGAGGAGGTCGCATATAACCTTCACGGAGGAGGTCGCATATAACCCTCATGCGATCTTAGGATTTTAGACCGCATAACAAGTATGTTTATAAAAAACAAGGTTTTTATATCCAATTAGTTAATCAAGTATAAATTACGTGTTAAAAGGCATTTTAATAATGATTAATAAAGGATTTTATTCATGAAATTATTCCACGTTTTAAATCAATATATCACCACTCTTTTTTATAATAGATAAACAAAAGAAGAAATTTCATTTTATACGGTAAGTTTTTGAAAAAAAATTGAAAAGTTATCTCAGATTTTAAATTTTTTAAAAAATACCAAATTTATTTTGAAAATATCACTTTTTTCACTAATCAATGATGTACTTAAAGCAATTAATCAACTTATTTAAAGTAACTAAATTGATTATTTCAAGTAATCCACCGGTTACCTCCAATATTTTTAATAAATATCAATTTGATGAAAAAGTAATACTTTTCACCCGTCTAGAATATTTCAGTTTTTGGACTTTGGACTTGAATTTTTGTAAGAAACTCTTAATTAAAAATCTAATCACAAAAACTTAAGAAAAAAATCATAAAAATATAAATCCCAATAAATGAAAGTTTATAAAAACCAATGCCCTTTTATAATTTTTTTTTAATAATTTTTTGAAGGAATATCCTTTTATAATTAGAAAGTCGTCGTACATTTGCTGGGCGAAATTTCATGAAAAAGGCTAAACATTGAACCCAGATGATATAATAGAAAACGCTAATTAGTTCATTAAAAAATAGTACACTAACTCACAAAAAGACCTGGGCTTTACTTGATAATTGGAGAGAGTTGACATTAGCTTTAAGAATAGATACCTGAATAAGGTTTTTTTTTTTTTTTTCTTTTAAAGGAAAAATAGAATGAGCCAAACAGATACCATAGGATTAATTTTGAATTACTTGTTTTATGTTAGGAAATAGGTCCAAAAATTTGATTTAATACTATTTTATTGAATATTGATTAAAGACATATTTCATCATACGTGTTTATAATTTTTAAGATTCATACCCTATAAGCAATTTCTATGAAGATTTTATAAGTTCCATTAAATCATTTTACTCTTATCTACCATAAACAGTATTTATAGTGTAAGATTATTTATATTAAATATAAAACATAAGGATCCTATACTAAAAATTGATAAAAGAGTCGTGTAGTAGATACACTCTGTATGTACTCTGAATATGGGTTCATAACCCACTATAAGAAATAAGAGGTTTAATAGTACTTAAAAAGTTCTATCGTTGATATTTGTAACACTTTTGAAAATGTTATGTTAGCCATTGTTATAAAAAATTTGGATTTTTAATAACATTTTTTCAATATTATTCACAATGTTAATGTAAATAATTTCAGCATATTTTTTCTATTATAAAAAATCTTAGTGCTGCAGTTTTATTAAAGACAAGGTATTATCAACTCTATTATAGCATTTTTTTATTGTCGATCTTAAATGGTATGGAAAAATATTTTTATACCATTTTTAAATGGCAATAAGAAATTATTATCATGTTTCAGTAATGTTACTATAATAGAATTTCAACCATTTTGACAATACTTATAAAGCTAATTATAGTTATTTATTATACATAAAATATGTATTAATCCAAAAAGAGCTAATGTATACTGATATTTTCTACAACTAAATCCATAAGAAAGCATCAAGTATATTTCATACAAGTCACCAAAATATTTGAATCTTTGTCTAAGTATCAAATATCTAAATCAAAGAAAAATTTAATATTTAGGAAATAACTATTTTAACATATTCCAAAGGCATTGAAACCAACATGTAAGTGATTCAAAATGTCCCAAAAAAGCCATGTATGCCAACAAAATATAAAGACTTCAACATGTCTCAACAAAGGGCAGTGTGCCAATAAAATATAACTACTTCAAAATGTCCCAATAAAGACATGTGTTCCAACAAAATTCTTTTATAGTACTATTAGATGATAGTCCATAAGCCTTCTTTATCATAACTGGGTATCATTTCCTCGATAGGCAGTAATACAAAATAGAAATTAGTATAGATACTTGAAAACATAATAAATATGAATTAATTTTTTACTCACGAAAGAATATGTACATTTGATTGTTTTCCGCTCTCCATAGATTGAGACTAAAAATCATAAAATTTAGCATATGCTCATAACCAAGTATTGATCTTAAGTAAAAAAAAAGATAATATGATAATTACGTCCAATAGAGTTGCAAATAAATATGAAATTTATATGATTCTAGGAGCAATATAATAGACCACAATGTTTGTACTAGCTATCCACCAAAGCATGTAGATTTCTACTAGTGTTCATGACTTGACTTGATAAGGAAAGCATGACTCAATCAATTAATAGCCTAATAATTGTTGCTACGATTCTAAGCATTTTACGTGTCCAAAATTGCTAATAATAGCCTAATTAGTATTGTCAAAGTCCTGAGGAGTTAGCCAACACTGCCCATGTTTAAATGTAATACTAATAGCCTCCTCATTATTGTTGCTACTCATGTTAATTTTTACTAGAAAGTGAGGAAAATATACAAAGTTTGTACCCCAGACTAAATATAAAATTATTTAGAAAATATACAAATCTAATAACCATATTACTTTCTACAAGAAAATGAGTAAAAGGCAAGAGCATAAAAGAACCCAGAATAAGTAATAACAAAGGCAGGGCATAAAAGAACGAGATATTATACCAATAATATACATATTAAAAAACATCAAGTAGATTATTGTCACCTTTAGGATACTATTCAGATGTACTATATATGAAGTAAGAGCACATATTACTTAGGATCTTGGTCCTAAGTTTGAGTCACACCAGATCACTCACAATGGATTTATGCTGGCTGAAAATCTAATTTTAGAAACCTTTTGTTCTTACATCCCTTGGTCTAATTTTCGTTATTAAATATTTCTAGAAGGATAATAGGAATTATTGATGATAGAGTTTGTGACCAGTTGGACCTAATTTTGAGATATTTTATCTCATTTTTCCATTGATTAAGTTTGTATTTTTAGCTTGATTATTGCTCATTATTACCTCAAATCTTGGCTTGTCACGACCCAAAACCCGAGCCAGTGGCAGAAGGGGAATTTCACAAAGATAGGAAATTCCATGATTTATTTGAAAAGTGTCTAAAAAGTTTTAGTTTTGTAAACAGTCCATTTTGCATAAAGTATTTGGAATTTCATCTCGTGAACCTCTCCCACAGTTCGTATACACCATTAAACATAGACCGAATAATAATTGAAAAACGGGAAAATCAAATATAAGTCCAAGTATCATCATCATCTACTACAACAAGTTAAATCCCAAAATAGCATATATTAGTTTACAGGCAAAATAGAAAGTAGTAATCTTGGATCCAATGCTAATACAAAACTCCAAATAGTCCAAACACCACAACAGTAGACTTCTAGTATTACTAAGAAATGAACTACAGTCAAGATGGTCTCTTACTCCTCCTGATTTCCAAGATCGCACTGAACACCACCTGAGGAAGGGAAGAAGGGGAGTGAGCATACAATGCCTAATAGGAAAATAGTTACCTCGAAGAAAAATAGTTCAGTGATGGAAAACTCCTGCATAGTTAGTTCAAATTCAAAACAAACACACACATATATATATAATCACAACTGGGAGCCCATATATATAAAACAGTGTAATCAAAACCATCAATCCATATGCACATGACATAAATCAACCCATATCTATGAGCTCTCATCCTCTCATCTGTGGAAACCCAGGATGATGGTACTAAGTATGCCAACAGCCTGCCTGACACCTAAGCCCATACCTGGAAGGGACACCCGTGTGTCGTCTACCAAACCTAAGGGGCAACCGAATTGTCTACGCCTACCAAATGGGGAGGTAATCAGAAGAACAAAACTATGCGCGAGTTTACGGACTTTCACCAACGGTTGGGCACATAGCGCCACACTGTAAAACCCACAATGCTAACACAGTACTCATGTATGATCCTATGACACGTGCAATATGGAACTGAAGTGTAAAAACTACTATACTCTGGTTTTTCAGTAAAACATGCATAATAGGGTTTTATAGAAAAACGGGCAGCATAACGGCCCTATTTTTGATATACCCAAAATAACCTGCACACAGCAAATTCCCAGAGTAGTACAGTATATATCGTATAACCAGATTCTATCACATAGAATTCAAATCATTAAAAACACACTTGTTCTTATATACTGCAGAAAATAAGTTTTAACTAAAAAACGGTATAAAACGAAGATAACTAAACCCCTACCTCACCGGAATAGCGATATCACGCTATTGAGTCCTCAAGATGTTGTTGACGATTGCCCGGAGGGTTGAGAAGTAATTCCAAGCCCTCGATCGTCCTCTGGTGAAAAGTCAACTTCTCACCGGAGCTTTAGTTTCACAAATAGACATCTTCACTGAATTCCTAGCACCCAAAATAGCTAGGTTAGATATATAATTTGTCCAATTCGAGTCTGCGCCCATACCCGACCGGTGGCATGCAAAATGAGACAAAATCTCGACCGTCCGATCTCGATTATCGTACCGATCACCAAAGAACACAATATATATATCAAACTTCTTCATTTTCTGAGTACATTCCAAAAATGAACTCAAAAATACAATCCAACGGTCGAATCAAAACAACACCTATAAACTCGAAATGCCCAAAAATGACAACTTTCAATCTGGACAAAATGGGGTTGAGATATATATATCTTGATGATCCTTGTGATGAGACGAATTCAAAGGGACTGGTTGAGGGTCGAACGATGGCCGGAATCGTCGCCGGTGACGAAAAGTCTGATTCGGCCTCTTTGGAGATTTCCGGCGATGCAGGCGGTAGTGGCGACCGGGGATAGGCGGCAAAGCTTCGATGCGGCCTGGTGAGTTGACGCCAGTCAGTGGCGCAGGCGGACGACGGCTGGCGGCAGTCCTGCGGCGTCGTACGATGGTGCGGCCGAGAGAGATGAGAGAGAAAGTTCGGGGAAGAAGAGAAAGAAGAGGGAGAGAGAGAAGTGAGTGAACAGGCCACGTGGCCTGTTTTGAATGGGCCATGTAATTTTTCAAAAATTACACATAAGTCCCCAAAATTTCAAATCTCTATCAATCTAGTCCCCCAAAATTTGTAATTTAGTCCATCTGCACAAAATTTTTGCAAATTATTCCCCATAATATTATATTCGGAAAATTGGTAAAATGTCCAAATTACCCTCGAAAATTTCCGGTTTTTACATGGCTAATGACTATTGACATATATATATATATAAGTAGAATCATTGATAATTTTTCATTCATTATGGTGCAGATAATATTCTCATTAATTTAATATAATTAATTATATGAGCTGTTAGGATTTTCTGGCAAAATCCGTTACAATAGATTTCATTGTTTATGGAAAGTTCTCTTGATTGAATTGATTGACTCATTGACTCTAAGTAATTGTGAAATCAATCCTTATCTTGGAAGAAAGTTTTTACAGGTATAAAAGAGTGAATTTAGCTAATTAAGAAAAGACAAAATTGTAGAGAACTTCTCTTAATGTACCTAGACACTTTTTAAGGACAATTCATAAAAAATTTTGCGACAACTTTTCGACTATCTAAATAAGGAATGACAATAGATTTCGTGGCAAATCATTTCTTTCTTCTTTTCAGCCTATTCACACAAAGGGAGCACTAGATTGACGCTTGGAATTCATTTATAAAAGCTCATTAAGTCCAAGGGATTTTTATTCACTTTATTTGAGAGAAAATACTCATTGAGAGAGCTTTTATATAAGGCATAGAGTTTGTTCTGTTGCTATTATAAAATTTAGAGAGCTAGTGAGTTTCCTAGGTTTCTTATTTGAGTTCTTTTATTTTTTGAGAGGAAGAACATTTCGTCTTCGAAAGGAGACAGATCTAGACTAGTGAAGGGAGTTGACGTGCGAAAGATCAACGAGATGAAAGGAGATCGCTAAACAAGATTGGTGAAGTCGTTACAATACATTGCAGCAATTGAAAAGGGAGAGCCTTATATTACATTAGTCAATTAGTATTTGTAATCTTTACACTCTACTAATTTGTTTAATATCTAGGTGTGACCACGTGGAGTAGAAGAGGTCTGAACTACGTTAAAAACATCTTGTATTCATTTTTTATTTTTTTGTTTTTGTTACAACATATGCACTCATTATCGTAACAATTTTTCATACATGTATTATGACATAATTAATTAATTATTAATCAATTAATTAACTATTTAGTAATATGTAAAATAGATCTTTCAGATACATTTGCCAGCAAATGAATTAGGGGATATATGGTAAGCTTCAGCAATACTTTCACTAACTGGATCCTAAAATGAAATGCAACTAAAATATGTCTTTGACCTATCACTCTTTGTAACAAGTTATAGTTCTAAAAATTACAACCGAAAGCCGATTTTTTTTTTTTAACATATGATTACAGTAATTCTCACTAATAAATTTGTTTAAGAGTTCAATACAACTCATACCAGTTAAAATATTTAGGTAGCTCCGCATAAAAGTTGAGATATCATTTGAACCGAAACTTGATGAATAGAACTCCACTCTAGCTGGTAGAACATAGTGCATTCATACATACATAAACCCAAATCTCTATGCAAGAAAAATTGAAAAAAATATCTCAATTCGGTTGTCAGTAATTTACCCTCTCATTCAGGGTTCACATGCTTAGGTTTGCTCGATCAAGAAGGTTCCTTGGCATGCTTGGATCTTCTCGAAGTCACATGGTTCTTTGCACGAATGGTGTTGTGGATTTGATAAATACGACGGAATTACAAGTGCACAATTTACAAGTAATAAAATGATGAGATGAGTATTGTCCCATGGATATTGCTACTACTTCTATGCCAACTAAGATTATCTGTTGATGGAGGTTTTATCAACAATAAATTTATAAATAATTAAGAGATGTGGCTTGTGTGAATTGAACTAATAATCAAAGCAAATAATGAGAGGGGATTTTATAGTGGTTCGGCCCCGAAAAAGATGAGCCTACGTCCACTGTTTTCTCACTATAATGATGAATACTCAAAGTTATAATACTCAAAAGCTATTGGAGAATACTAAAAACTTAGACTATCAAAAGTTTGGAATACCCTAAGTGTGTATTTGCTCTGACTTCTATTCTTTGTGATCTGTTTCTGCTCAGAACTTAATTGTGTCTTCTTCGGATCATAGAGACCCCTTTATATAGATAAGGATAACCCCATCCCCCTAGGTTCCTTATGTCTCTAGGATCCTAATTGAATAAACGGGTAACTATACAATTGGGTAACATACAATTGGATACCTATACAATTAAGTAATTGGATAATTATTCAAAACGGATAACTTAGTTAATCGCAAATAGGAGTCTTCAGTTTCCCTTTCCTTGTAGGTTTCCTCCACAGCATTTACCTACTTCCCTCTTCTTGTAGGTTTCCTTTATAGTGTTTTTGTGTTTCCCTTTCCCTATAGGTTCCCTGTTTATTAAGGAAAACTATACGGAGAAGGTCGCACAAAAACCTGCAGAAGAGGTCGCATAAAAACCTGCAGAAGAGGTCGCATATAAGCATCACGGAGGAGGTCGCATATAAGCATCACGGAGGAGGTCGCATATATTTTCTATGTGGAAGGTCGCACATATCCTTCACGGAGGAGGTCGCATATACCACTTATGCAACCTTAGGATTTTAGACCGCAGAACAATTGCCCCCCAGCTCCATTAGTTCTTTAGGACGAAATGGAGCTTCTAATTAGCGTGCGACCTTGTGATGTCATAAAACCTGTGATTTGAGTTAATCGAAGATCTGTCAGATTCCAAATCTCCTCTTTCAAGATCACGCGTATCCTCCTCTTTGTCAGAACGGAACACGTGTAGCCAGGAACGAAATTCGAGGAAGCCTGATTGACACCAACCGTCACCAAATCTTTTCAAATTTCAAATTATCCTGACTTTTCGGATAGATTTAAATCCCGCGCGATCCTTAGCCTTCAGATTTAAAATTCGAATCCTCTGATCTACGGCTGCGATCTAACGGTGGTTAGGTTATATAAATATCAGAAATCATCTGTCTCTCTCATTTTACTCAGAAAACTCCAGAAAACTCAAGAACCCTAACGCCGTTCTCCCAGGTCGCTCCAATCGCTGCTGCTTCTTCATCACCATTCCGAATCGACTCTACTCAATCTCTTGAAGAAAGGTCAGTATCTTCTCTTATTGAAAGGTCAGTATCTTCTCTTATTTCTTTCATTATCGAAAACAACAATCTGGGAATAAACTTATTTCACCGAAGTGAAATAAGAAATTTATTCCTTTCTTTTTTCTTCAGTCCGTAGAGTAGATTTGCTAGAAACGGTCCTACGAAGAGAATCTCTAGGGTCTGATACCCTAATTTATTCTTTCTGAACTGACGGTTTATCTACTGATGAACTGCTCGAACATTTCTGATGAGCTGCTCGAGCACTTCTGATGAACTGCTCGAACACTTCTGATGAACTGCTCGAATACTTTCTGACGAAATTTGTAGATAATGCAATTTCAGGATAAATACCTAGAATATTAGCATAGTCTGAATCCCTGCCTATTTTTTTTTTTTTTTTTTTCAGATGTCTAGTTGTAAAGAACTGTTTAGGGAAGGAAATGCCTTTTCTGGGGAATCCGGCTCAAGTGTTAGTACCATTAACCTTGAGGATTACCCCGAGTCTGAACCCGAGATAGAAATAACCGGGGTAAGACAGAGTAGTCCCCGAATAGGCGACCTTCCCCAGGATCAGTGGCCCAAACATGTCAGGGATGCTCCGGCATTTTCTTCCGGCTACCCATACGTAGACGAAAACTGGTCTTGTATAAACGTCCGAACGAGCTGCACGTCGAACAAACTTAGGAAAATTGCGAGCAGCTACAAGATCGCTATCCCCCTGCGTCTTCCAATGGAGTTCAACCGCCCTCACACACCTCCTCGCGGACTTGCCTCCTTTTCTGAGGCGGTTCTTAAGTGCGGCGTGCATCTGCCCCTCCATCCGTATATAAAGTCAAT
>JXTB01000168.1:11788-16788 GCA_002914805.1 Parasponia andersonii
GTTCTCAAAACCAAGATGCCTCTTAAGCCTAGCTTAAGCATCTATTTATAGGAAAATTTAGAGATACAAAGTCAAAATTTGTAGACTAAAGATAAGAACAAGTTGGTAACTTGTTTTGGCAGAATCAGACTTTCCCAAAAATGTATCTGAAGCTCCATGAATTTGGACGAAACATTCTTAATCAAAGAAGAACACTTGAAGATTTATCTCTTAGGAGTCGTATGCTATCAAAATTGCATCCATTGGAGATGTATTTCTTGACTTATAGCAAAATTAGTGAAGACAGGTTTTACTGAGTCAAAATTAGTTAATGATCTTATCATGTGGAAAAATCTGAAATTTTTACCCAGATTTCTGAATCTTTTGAATTTTCTCAAAGAAAAAATCATCTAGTAGTTTTGTGTACGTATCCATAGCATCAAGAATCACTCCATTTGAGATTGTAATGAGGTCAGAATGAGCCAAATAATAAAGGATGCCGGGCTGAACGTGAGTACAGTCTAATTTACAATATTATCCCTTTGAGACCCATTTAGAAATAATCTGAACAGATCTTGTAAATTAAGTTTAGTGAGTAATTGAGTCTATAATCCATGAGTTCAAGAATTGGATCAAAATCACATGTAGTTTAGAATCTGTGCCTATTTTATGAAACCTGCGCAAAAACGAATATTTAGCATAAATTAGAGGTAATTCTTGCTTTTATACCTATGTCTACAAAAGTACTTTAAATTAGGGAATTTAATGAAACTCTAAGTGTATAATAATGATCTAATCTCATAATAAATATACACAATTAGATGTTCATAATTTATTCATAACATTTACACACAATTCCAAATGGCCTGAAATTACTCGTGCCTTGAGAAAAATTCCTGGCCAAAAACCTAAAGATAGACCTGATATAATTGTAAGAATTTTTAAAATGAAATTAAATCAAATTTTATCCACAATCAAAACTAAAAAAATCTTCGGAACAATTATTGCAGGTGAGATCACATCTTTTAACTCAATAAATCAAAATATATTACAAAAAGTATTAATTCCCTTTCTTAATTAAAATTAACAATTTTTTTTTTATTTTTTCTATTTAGTTTGTAATATAGATCTATATGTCATCGAATTCCAAAAGTATGGTCTACCTCATTGTCATTTTTATTCTGGTTATCTCTAAATGAGAAACTATATGAACCATCACAAATAGATAAATTTATTTCAGCTAAAATATTAAATCCTAAAAAAAACCCAGAAGAATATAACATTATAACAGAATTTATGATGCATAGACCATATGGAATTGCTAAACCAAATGCTCCATGTATGAAAAATTCTATATATTCTAAAAAATTTCCTAAACAATGTAAGAACAAAACAACCATTGAAGAAAATAGATTCATTAATTATAAACATAGAAATACAATATTATATGTACAGAAAGAAACTATTAAACTAGATAACAGATTTGTAGTCCCTTATAATAAAGACCTATGTTTAAAATTTTGTGCCCATATAAATATTGAAATATGTTTGCAATCAATGTTAATAAAATATTTGTTTAAATATCTAACAAAAGACCTAGATAGAATAAGAGTAGTAATAGAAGATAATATCTGTACAGAATAGTCTAGATAAATTATTTATAAACAAATAGATGAAATAAAAAATTACATTAATTATCAGTACATAACACTGTATGAAGCCATGTGGAAATTATACAAATATTCCATATATCATAGATATCCAACAATACAAAGATTAACAATCCATTTACCATATATGCAAAACATAACATTTTGTTCAAATCAATAACTTGATAACATAATCAGATAACAAGGAATTCAAAAAACAACATTATCAGAATAAATAGAAATAAATAAATTTAATACAGAAGATAGACGACTGTCATATATACAATTTCCCACTAAATGGGTATGGAATAATAAAGATAAAAACTAGACTCCTAGGAAATTTGGGTATTCAACTCGACGAACATTTTATGTCCACCCAAATTCTGGAGAATTACATTATTTGAAGCTACTGTTAAATCATCAAAAAAGTGCATCAAGTTTTGAATCTTTACGAACTATTAACAATATAACATATTCAACAAATCAAGCAGCATATAATGCATTAGGTTTATTAGGATATGATAAAGAATGGAACGAATCAATACTGGAAGTTTCATTTTGGTCAACACCGCATCAACTATGACAACTATTTGCTATAATTTTATTATTTTGTAATGTTAATAACCCAACAACATCATTAGAAAATCATTGGAAACTTATGACAGAAGATATTTTACACATAATAAAAATCTCATTCAATAATCCGAAATTTCAAATTCCTGAAAATGAATTATGTATTGTACGAATTAGAAAAACAACTAAACTTAAATTCATCAAGCTTAACCACTTTTAATTTACCCTTACCAACGGGAACATCAATTGATGATTTGAATAATAACCTCTTGCGAGAAGAACTTGACTACGATATCAATAAACTAAAAGAAGAAAACAATATTTCAGAAAAAAATCTAAATAATGAACAACGTTATATCTATGAAGAAATTATCAAATCAGTAAACAACAAAAAAACAAAAGATATTCTTCATTTGTGGACATGCGAGCATTGGAAAAATTTATTTATAGAATACAATTATTACAAATATCAAATCAAATAACAGAATTGTATTAGCAGTTGCATCATCTAGAATAGCCTCATTATTATTACTTAAAGACAGAACTGCACATTCAAAATTTCAAATACCTTTATCAACTGATAAATTTTTTACTTGCCATATCAAAAAAAGGACTCAATTAGAAAAATTAATCGAAAAAACAACACTAATATTATAGGATGAAGTGCCAATGAATAATAAATACTGTTTCGAACCTCTAGATAAAACACTACAAGATTTAAAAAATAACTTCACTCATCCTTTTGGTAGAATGACAATTATATTAGGTAGTAATTTCATACAAATTTTGCCCGTTATCCCTGTCAGAACAAAAAAGACATAATAAATGTAAGTATAAATAATTTTTATCTCTGGTCATATTTTAAATTATTATCCCTAACAGAAAATATGAGACTCAAAAACCCAAACACTATAGAATAAGAAAAAAAAATTCTAGAATTTTCAAAATGGATATTAAGTATTGGAAATGGCACAATAGAAGGAATAAAAGATTTTGAAAGTGAAGATATAACATGGATTAAAGTACCAGAAAATATATAATACAATATAAATCAAATCTAATCGAAAAAATTTCAAAATTAATATACGATAATCTTGAAATTTTTTTAAATAATATTAACTACATATGACATAGGGCAATAATAACCCCAAAAAATAAAACAACAGATGATATGAATAAGTATATACTATCACTAATACCAAACGAATTTAAAACTTATTATAATTATGATACAATAATAGCTTCAACTAAAAACATTGATGAACTTAATTTATTATATTCTCAAAAAATTTTACACACTTTAAATTTTAATGGCATACCACCACATGAATTAAATCTTAAAATTGGAACTCCGATAATATTATTACGGAATTTAAAACAATCAATGGGACTATGTAATAGCACAAGACTTATTATAATATAATTAACAAATAGAATCATAGAAGACCAAATAATAAATTCAAATAATGAAAATGAAAAAGTATATATTTCAAGAATATAAATGATTGTAAATAAATCAAGATAGCCATTTGCCTTAAAAAGCCGACAATTTCGTGTAAAAACATGTTATGCAATGACAATAAATGAAAGCCAAGGACAATCATTAAATAAAGTAAGTATTTATTTAGAGAATAAAATATTTACACAAGGTCAATTGTATGTAGCTTTATCATGAACAATATCTCATAAAAGATTATACATATTAATAAATAAATCTATCAATAAATATTCAAATTATATTGAAAATATCGTTTATAGAGAAATTTTACAAAATATGATGTAAGTATAAACCTAATACTATTACCTAAACATTTTGAAAACCTTATATTAATGTAGATTTATATATACATTTCTCATCATTTTACACATAAGACCATCAATTATTATTAATCTTATTTCTATTTTACTAATATTTTTCTCATTTTGTGGTTAAAAAAATGGCAACACCAATACGATATCTCGAGCTAAATGAAATTTATGACCCAATTGAAGTTCGTATTAGTAGAATATGGCGACTATACAACTGGACGTCTGATAAGTCTAGATTACGTTTTAATTGATTACGAGATGATAAAAATGTCAAATTGCTTCATATCATATTTTATTATAATCTAATATAATTAATGCATATATTCCTTTGGTGTATATAACATTATATAATATCATATAATCACAACAGATTACCGAATGACAAATATACCAAATCAATAATTTTAATGTCACACCAAATAAACCAAAATACAAAGTCGTTCCTCATGCCGCAATGCTTCAATTTGCCAGAGCAGCATCCTTTACTCCAATAGCAACCCCAACAACAAACATTTCAATGCACAAATTTTACTTCATGTATTTTGATTAACTATCTTCGAGAATAGATGTCCATGACACTTTATCAGGTATTATTATTTTCTTATTAATACTGACTAATAATTACATAAACTCTCAAATCCTAATTTCTTTATTTTTTTTATCTATTTATGTTTTTTTTCTTTCCTTTTTAATAACAGATGTTATAAGAATGTTAATAGAAATACAAAACCTGGAAGAGACAGAAATCAAGGGGAAGATGACACCAAGACGAACGCTAAAGATACAAAGCATTAGGTAATTGATTTATTTATTACTAAAATACACACATTTGAAAATTCTTATTTTTTAATTCTAATCATGCTTTAATATCGTTTTATTTTCATTATAGGAATGAAAAACTACAAATCACTTTATGGGGAGAAACAACAAAAAATTTTAATGTAGATATTCTACAAACTATAGAAGAACCAATCATAACCATCTTTACAT
>JXTB01000168.1:21788-39715 GCA_002914805.1 Parasponia andersonii
CTTCACCTAACTAATGCGATTATGAAAAACAAAGGTAAGTAGATACAAAGTGCGAAAAAAACATTAATGCCGTGTTTTAACTGTCAACTTGCGAAGCAGGGAAATAGGGGGAAATAAGACTTTTTAAATCATTTCCACGTTAAGATAAGGAGGTCGTGATAATAATATCTAGTCAAAAGGGCGGAGAAATCAAGACGAGAGAACACAGCAGATTGATATTGGTGTAACCTAGTTTCGTCGCATATAACTTAGCTTTTACACTGAACTACATTTGCTGAGCTGCAACTACAAGACTAGGAATTGTATATAGCTAACAACAGACAAGTTGAAGATCCAAATAGCTGATGCGCTGCACCTACTTTTTGTTGAATTACAATGTAGCAGTGTATCGGAGATGCTGCTCATAAAAGTTGATCAACTGGAAATGGAAAGAGAAAAATGAGAATAATAGTAATAATAACATTCAGATATTGATTATTAACCATGTTGACAATATATAATAAGAAAGCTTAATTACCAGAAGTGGGTTATGGGCCTTGAGAAACTTGTTATCCACCATCACCTCCCTTCCGTCGGACCTATAAAAAATGGCAACATATTAGAGACAAACATTTATGCATTTGATGAGGACCGCAGCACCCATACTAGACTATAACTCAGTGTTCATGTCCATGATGTATGTACTGAAATGGTAACTACTTTCACATTTTCCTCCAGGAATACTAAAATAAAAAACCGCAATGAATGAAATATTAAAAGCCAGTTGTTGCAACTTCTGATACGCCAAAAGAGTGCATTTGGCAAAAGCGGAGCCTCTATGGGCATAAATGTTAATATTAATTTTTAGCAAATATAATATAAAGCAATAGAAATCAAGAGAAAAAGAGATTTTAATGTTTTTAGACAAATGAGTAGGAGCATATGACCTTTCAATTCTCATGGGGGATCCATAATCACTGTTCAATATGAGAGTAACAAAATCTGCAAGTACTGGATCACATACTATGGCAACTTAAAATGATTATGTTCCCATTTCAAACAGAAATGCAATCAAGTGTGACTAGTTCATAGGAATTATTACCCCTAGATAGGCATAATCCCAATCCAAGAAAGTTAAAATTCACCAGTACCCGTAGATAGGCGTAATCCCAATCCAAGAAAGTTAAAATTCACCAGTACCCCTAGATAGGCATAATCCCAATCCAAGAAAGTTAAAATTCTCTGGTGAACATATTGAATGAGGTCTACATAAACTACAAAAACAATAGTTCAATTAGGATCCTAAGGTTAAGAAGATAACACAACCACATAGAAAATATTACCTGACCAGAATAACTCCTGTTCATGAGATGCAAACTTGAATGCTTTCATGAATATTCAAGATTGTGGAACCACGTAAAATAAATAAATAAATAAAAATTAAAAAGAAAAGGACCCTATGAAGTGAATTCAATTCTCTGGCCCCAGATTATGAAACCAAACATATGCAAACTATGTAAACTTTCAAATTGTGAAGAACATGGTCCCCAACCTAAAAAGGCCCTATGAAGTGAATTCAATTTTCTGGCCCCAGTGTCACATTAAAATCCTCTGCATCCTACCAACAACTACTACATGGCAGCTCCTAAACCAGGAAGCAACACTTTCAAACTGACATTGATATTACTTCTTTAGACTCTAGTCCAGAGACTCCTCACCCGAAGAAAAAAAAAACAAAAAAAGAAAACAGAAACAAAAAACAAAAAACATCAAACAAGTTCCTAAGCCTGTTGGCATAGTAGAAAAAGGGCAGATAAAACTCCACAGCACTGCACCTGAGAAAACAAACTGCCTTAAAGACCTAAAAATGTACAATTGCATCACAATGAAATTAGTAAAGGGTTTAGAAAATCAATAAGTGTCCAGAGAAATGTGACAGTCTAGTTTATATGCTTATATTGCAGAAACCACCTAAAAGAGTGTGCAGGTAGTAAGGGGGTTCCAATAAGGAATTCAGTCTCATGTTTCATGGGAGGCATGTTTAGTTCCAATAGAATATGCAGACCATGTAAGGTCTATATATTTTTCTCAAACTCATTCATTTTAAATTTTTATCTAGAAAGTTGAAAAAATAAAAGGGATTGAAAGTAGGTACCTCATAGCCATAAAGGTCACTGCCACATCCTGGACATTGTTTGTCACAGAAGCTGAATAGCCTATTGGCTTGATAATCTTGGTGATACGCAATACATTTTCGGATTCATCTGTCTTGTTTGTGTGACTCGGATTCTCCCCTGCTACATTGGGATTTCCTGTCCCTAGTAGGCCAATTCTACTGCTGGAGACAATGCTGGTTCCAATTGTTATATTTTGCATGCCAGCAGTTTCACACAAATGTGGCTCTTGCTTAAACCTCTTCACAGAACCAGACTTCCTTCTCTTAGCTCCTGTACTGCGATTGCTCTGAACTGTTTCCATGCAATTAACATTGGCAATTCCATTTGTAGGGCCATTGCCTTCTAATGCCTTTGCTTCTTGAAATTGAATGCCCACTTTGTCTCCATTGCTAGTAGATGTTGTTTTAAGCTCACTAAGTTTTGGATCATACTCATTTCTGTCTTTCCTTACACTATTTTTTGGGAATTCATTCACATGCCCATTTTCAACACTGACCTTCTTGGTCGTTTCACTGTTGTTAAAATCCCCATTATACCCTTGTTGTGGGAGGGAAGAAATATCAGCAAGGCTCAAATTTTCAAGAGCATGCGTAGAAAGTGGTTTGTCAGCATTAATGGTTTCTAAGCCCGTATCAGTAACTGTAGAACGCTGTTGTCTCTTCTTAGGTTGAGTATGTGGAGTCCCATGCTTACGCTTGCGCTTCCGAGTCTTTCCTGATTGCAAGCTTCCAAAGAAAAAACCCAAAAATTGATATAATTGCTTATAACAAAATGTATTAGTGTCATATATACTCGTCCTACAACTAAGAATGGAAGAAACTCTCAAAAAGAAAATTCAGTCAAAAAAGTTAGGGTAAAACATGTGTTATCTTGGTGAGGCCAGACAATGATAAATCATAAAATATAAAAGAACGGTGACCCTTTTAAGTTTTAGCTAGTTCGTTCTTCGTTGAGAAAGCAAACGAAGACCTTGGAAAATAGCATACCTCTCTTCAAATGCCTCAATAACATCAGAGCATGACTGGAGATTCTCCAAAGGCTCCCAGGTGTTTGCAGTCTCCGGCCAACCCCGCCTAGCAAAGCAAGCAACAATTAACATGCAACATTCCAAATTAAACAAACATGGAATACATAGGAGTAGATATAATACACATACAGCTCATGCAAGAAATGTGAACTAAAGGGGGGTAAGATGGACTCACCATTTGATGAGGTACTGAAGCTGACCCTTTTGTTGGTTTTGCAATGAAACCCACCACCAAAACACGCATAATCAGATAGAAGAAGCAAAAACAGAAGAAGCCCACCATTTATGAAAGAAAGTAACCGAGAAAAGAAGCAACATAAGAGAAATTAATGGAGAGAAAAAGGGTACGATAGGGAGAGAAAGTACCTTGCGGACCCTTTTACGGCGAATGGCTTCGATTTCATAGAAGCCCTCGTCCAGCTTGGGACGCTGAGCGTTGTCATCCGCAACATCAGCGTCGTCACCATCGTCGTCTTCATCAGCGTCATGAGCATCTGCCTCAGCTTGGGGTTGAACATCGTGCAGCGTTTGATGGGCATCAATCGAAGGGGCAGCAGAAAAGGAGCCATTGAGTGGGTTAGTGAGGGAATCTCCGCCCAAGTTTTCGTACGCAATTGAACCACTCATTGCCACTGCCACTGCCACTGCCACGGCCTCTGCCTCCCAGCTCTTTCTCCTCCCTCCTCCCTTCACTTTCATGGTTTTTTTTTCCAACTTTTTTCTTTTTGGGTAAGAAGAGGTAAAGGTTTCACTTTTTCAGCTGCTTTTTTCTTCCTCTTCTTCTTCTTTTTCCTCAAACTCTTCGGTGGTTTCGAGAGAAATGCAGCAGCTATTACAGACAGAGAAAATATGGTTTATTCGAAGTGAGAGAGTTGAGAGAGGAACCAACCCTTTTCTCTTCACTCTTCTTCTATCGTCTCTCTCTCTCTCTAAACCCCAAATCCTAAAACCAAAAACCCCAAATGAAATGAAATGTATTTTGTGTGTTAACGGAGCTTGTCTGTCCTCCCCTTGTCTATCTACCTAATAACAAAAAAATAAAAACAAAAATTAAAGCATCCGCCTTTTTCAACCTCTGTCTCTCTCTCCTTACGGTCTTACCCTTTTCTTTTTAATGTTTTCTTTTTTTTTTTTGGTTATTTAAATTTCATTTACTTTGCTACTCTTTTACTTGTTAGTGTTACTCCTCTCTCTAGTCTCACCTTGTCTTTCCTTTCTTCTTTGCCCCTACTAAGTTTGAATTGAGGGAGATTGTTGCTATTTTCTTACCTTATTCCAAATATATGTATGTATTACGCTGTTCCATTCCAAACCTCGAGTAAAGAATTTAAGCGTTATCTAACTAAATAAAGAAAGAAAACCCAGTTAAGGTCTTATAGTCTTTTGCCTATCTTGTTCTAATTGTTTCATCCTCATGGGGAGCAGATTTTACACAAATGCTGTTTGAGCATTATTCTCATGCATTTCCTTTCTTCGATTTCAAAATAGAACAAATTTTGAATAGAATTTGCTCTTTTGCGGACAGTTTGAACTTCCTTTGTCAGAGTATTTTTTTTCCTTTTACTAGTACATAAAAAATGGGAAAATGCCTGATTTTGAAGAACAAGAGAAAAAGAATCTATGCACAAGTGTCCTCTAGTACTGTAAGAGCTAATTTTCTACACCGGAAAATGGAGGGGAAAAAAAAAGGAAAGAGATATGTAACGATGTCATCCATGAAGAGGCTGAAACTCAGTAGCTGTTATCTAAGCAATATAGTATCACCAGATTGGGGCTATGAAAGCACATACTGCTGCAAATGTTTGGTCCTCTTCTTGTTCTTCAGTTTTCGAAATGCACATGACTCAATTTGCCTTATTCTCTCTCTACTCACTCCCATCAGCTCACCTATTTCTTGCAATGTCTTCATCCTTCCATCCTCCATTCCAAATCTCCATCTGATTACCTGCTTCTCCCTTGGATTCAGACTATCCAGTACCTTGTTTAAGTCCTCTTTCATGAACTGCTTAATAAGCACATCCTCTGAAGTTTCTGCATCAGGATCTGCAATTACTTCCTGGACAAGACATATAAAGACCCCATTAGAAACTAATATCGAACCCAACAAGGTAATCAACTTATGGTAAAAATTGCTAAGCTATATGCGCATTAGAATTTAGAAGAAGCCCAACCGAAGGTTTAAGATTCATGTTGATCCCAATCTTCTGCTCCAAAGATCTAGGCGCTTTTGGAGTCAATAACACAGCAGCAAGCCTCTTCATTGAAAGCCCTGTTGCCTCTGCAACCTCTTCATCGTCAGGGTGTCTGCCATTTTCACTATATAATTGCTTTCTAGCCTCCTTAACTCTGTAAGTTGCCTCCACCATGTGAAACTGTTTCATCAAAAACATGAAAGAATAACTAAAAGAATTTTTTTAAAAAAAAACTAATAATAATAATAGTTGTGATTTTAGATGTACAAAACTTCTCTGAATTTCGAAAAAGTGAGTGATAATATTTGGTTGTTCCCGCCTCTCCCCTCTTTCATAAAGGGGGAGATCTAATACAGCTCAAACTTTCATAGTTTAGGATGAATCAGCCACTATCACGAAAACTAACCAAGATGACCATTACACTAAACAGTGGCCCAAAGAAAACTAGTAGAATTGGAAAGAAAACTCACTGGTAAGCGGATAGTCCTCGACTGATCAGAGAGAGACTTGCGAACTGCCTGTTTAATCCACCAGTGTGCATAAGTTGAAAACTTAAAACCCTTTGAAGCATCGAACTTTTCTGCACCCCTTGCAAGGCCTCTACATCCTTCCTACAGATTAGAGCATCAAATTTGATTATTAAAGGCCTTAAAAAAAAACAAGAATTAGAATTAATTGCCTTTCCTTTCCCTTTCTTGTTTTTATTAAATTTCATCAATTTACATTAGTACTTACCTGAACAAGATCTTGAAGATTCATTCCAGCTCCCTGGTAATTTTTTGCAATTGATATGACGAGACGTATGTTGCTTTTAATCATTTTGTCTTTGCACAGAATGCCATAGTTTATGCGCTTCCTCAAGGTTTTTTGATCAACTCCTGCTGCTGCAGCCCATTGTGCAAAGGTCGGCTCACTGCCACATCGTTCTGCAAGCTCCTCCTGGAGCTTCTCCAGTTTCAGCAGGTCCTGGAATAAGTTGGTGTTAAAGAGACATCAGGACATCATCAGAAATTAATCCTAAAGAGGTTAACAATTTTTAGCTTACTTAAATGGGAAAACATGGAGTAACTATCCAAAGGACTAACAATATTAGAACAAAGTTTACATCAACTGTACGATATTTCCAAATTTTACTTTAATATATTCCAGGAATTCATTAGATATTATTTTCTAAAAAGAATCACAATGACATAATAGCAAGACCAAATCAGGCATGTTTGGTGTGAATGAATGGACTTTGGAATGGAAAACTCATTCCACCAAATAGTACATTCCAATGTTTGTTTCATCTTTTTGGCAAGGGAATGGGAATTATAATTCTATTAAATGATGGAATTGCTATTTCACTTCTCTACCAATGGAATAAAAGTTCCAATCTCTTTCAAAGTTTAGTAAAACTAATTTTTTCCTCTTTACCCTACTAAAATATTTAAAAGTAAGGGCAATTTTATCAATACACAATATATTTCATTCCATTCCACTGTTGATTCCAATTTTAACCAAACAATGTATTATCATTCATATTCCTTTTCCAATTCTATTATATTACCATTCTCATTACTTTTATAATTCCATTCCATGAACCAAACGCCGCCTAAAAGCCTAACAGGAATGAGTGATTGACCTTGAAACTTCTTACGAAAAGCATATTAGCATTACGATTTATTCAAGAAAAACCACCAACCTAAAGCTTCTTTCTAGTGCTAACAAGAAGCCAACACAAGAAATGATCAACAAACTGCGACAAATACTTGTTCATTAAATAACTCCAGCAAAATGTCTAAAGTATGCTTTGGCCACTAGTAATTATCTCCCCCAATGAACCACGTGCGTAGAATAGCTACGAAAAATAACAAATCACTGTATTCGAAAACTATTGGCGCATTTGGCGTAGAATTCAGATTCTATTCTACAAATCCGGAAATAGCTTTCGTATAGAAAGTTGACAAGATAAGCTATTTCCGGATTTGTAGAATATGATTTGAATCCTACACCAGGTAACTTTTGAAACATTTGAAAATGAACCACCTTCATCTTCACATATTTGGCACTAAGTGTGATAGGAAGTGAGACCTCATATTTGATGGTCAGTTGAAGACTTCTTGAACAAAAAGGAAGACAAGTTGAAAACAAGAAAGTAAAATGGCAAGATCCAGACAGAGATAAATCAATCACACCCGAAAATTTGATGTGATGTCACTCACAAGTCACACCTGTATTCCTTCCGAGAGCTGAATTTCCTCAGTTGTGGTAAGAAGCCTAGAAGTGCTGGTAGTGGCTCTCAAGTAACGCAATGGATCAGAATGGTCTACATCTTGTAAAGAAGTAGGCTTTTTTTGGCTGTTGGAGCCGGACTTCACAGACACGACATTTGAAGCGGCCTTCTCCGCTGCTCTGTCTCTTCTGGCCTTCCTTTCGGTCTGACGCCTTGATCTTACGGCTATGCTGTTAGAAAGTTGGTCCTGCAGGGTTTGAAGTTCTTCATAGGTTGGTCCGGCAGAATCCCCTAATCTAGGAGGAGGTTGTTGTTGTTGTTGTTGTTGTTGTATTGTTTTGGTATCCAAGTAATGAGGCTGTGAATAAAGTAGAGTTGTAGTTGGAGTTGGTGGTTGTTTAAGTAGGAGAGCTGCTGCATCCTTTGCAACCTTGACAGCTGCTTTTGCAAGAGTAACAGCTTCGGCAGCAGCGGCCGCTATAACAGCCTCTTCACTTGTAAGAAGTGTTTCAGTGGCTATACTTGATTGAAAGTTGGTCTGCTTAAAATTTGCGAAATTAACATACATAAAATATTCATTATAAATCAAAAGAGAAAAGAAAAGAAAAATGCCTGGACTGGAAAATTCAAAAATATTAAGAGGTTAAATTTGAAGAGTGTTGAATGATAATAATAATAAAGTTTGAGAGTACTATTTTAAAAGGTGGAAAGAGTGAAGAAATAGTGTAACCTGAGTAGGTGGAGGGAGGGGCACAGTAGAGGTCCAGGGTGTATTTGCAGCGAGGGATTGAGAAGTGGTATCCAAGGAAAGTAAAGTGAGTTTCTCCATTGTTTGCAGTGAGGTTGGGGTTGAAGTAGTGGATACAACACATTGTGGAGCGGCCCAGGAAGAGATTCTTGCAGAACCAGAACTGGAATGACTTCTCAGCTGGGATTGGAGTTGGAATTTGGCGGAGAATGTGTCTGGTTTGCAATTGAACTGCGGCAACAAACAAGACATTTCTTCCTATCTTTTCCTTTTGACTCTTATTTTTTCTTTTTTTCTCATTTCTTATTGCTATTCATCATCATCATCAGAAGAAGAAGAAAGAGAAAGACACAGAGTCCCAATCTCCACCACCGTGTCCGCTTTGGCTGTCTGTGGGTTTGGGTTGGGTTTGTGTTTTTGTTGATAAACTAACGGATAAGAAACAAGTAAAAGGCACTGTCTACTCTTCAATGAGCCAACATATCCACACACAATCACTCCTTCTAAGTTCTAACTATTCCTCTCAAACTATGTCGTTTCACATCCAATACCAATACTAGGTTTTTTGCTCGCACACTCCAATTTCCATGTACGTGCGGACCATTTTCCTTCTCGACTCCCAATGCCTCTCCCTCTCTCCAAATTGTATCTCTGCCGCTGAATTATTATTTAAGCACAATTTTTTTGTCTTATAAATTATTTCATTTTGTTATCTTTCTTTGACGGAATAATAGTGTGTCTTCCTATTAAGATTTTCTGAAAGATAATAAGGTAATTGTAATATTTAAGTATTTTTTTGGACTAAAGAATTACTTAGTTTCCAATATTTAACCTAGGTCTCTTAAACCCCATATCAAATGCATTCTACATTAAAAAATAAAAATAATAAAAATTGAACGCGTTCAGATTTATGACTCATTCTCTTTCTTTTTCTTCTTTTACGAGCAACTTTGTTATGGTATGTATATTCTTTTTTTTTTAATGTAAAATATAACCTAAGATTAGATTATTAAATTCATGCTTTTAAGGAATTTGATTTTATAATTTGAAAGTATATTGAAGAGGGTTTTGTTACAAATTCTTTACAAATGGAAGCAATGTGGATAAAGGGTAACAAGAGTAGCTAGTTTTAGCTTTAATGGAATTTGGGACTAGTTCTCATTTTAGAGAAAAAAACTACAACGAGAGAAAAAATAAAAGAATTTAATACATAATCTGAGGGTATATCGTTGAGGGTATTAAATATGAGAATAATTATTCTAATTAACCTTATTTTGGGATGACACATTATAATTCCGTTTAATAATTTTGAGGGCAAAGATACGATTTGTTCATAACTTTTTGTCAAAGCTAATTTTTAGGGTAATTTATCTTGAATAAATATTTAGTGGATGCAATTTGTTAATTGGATAAATGAATGCCAAAAAAATATTAAAAAAAACATACAAGCAAACTAGAGACAAATTGCTAAAAAATTTAAATAATAGGTATCAATAGCACAAAATTTCTCTTATTTAAATGAATTCTAACAGAATATTAGATGAATAATGCCAAAAGGATTAATGGTACCAAAAAGAAAAATGTTAAATACTTGAATGGCACAAAAAAAAATGGTTAGGAACTAATATGTCAAAGTGGTAATATGTTAGAGACTAATGGTATCATTTATCTGAAAATAAAGTTAAAACATTATTTTATTTCACAATAAAAAAAAGTCATTAGGAAGTAAACGGGGGCTGGGGAAGAGATTGGAAAAGTGAGGAAAACCTCTGTTTTGATCCTAAAGTAATACTAGGGACACTAATATCTTACACAAAAAATTTACACCACATAAGATGGTGTTCAGTTCAACCATTTATTTTTTGAAAGTGAACCTACATTATTTAAAATTATGTGACTAAAAATAATACTACATTACTGGTGTAAATTTTTTGTGTAAAATTTTGGTGTTCCAATCTTTATCCCATGATCATGTTCCCATTTAATGGGATCTAGTTGGGTTTAGGAAACCCTCACCAAAAGTAGATTACTCAAACCCATCCATATCCGCTTTAGAAATACTTACATAATTAAATGGATAACTGCAAAAAATATCCTAAAATATAGTTTTTCTGGAACTCTAATCATGTTTTTCGGCCTATATAAAATTATACATCTATATTTAAAATTTCTACAAATATCTACTCTTTGTGTCCAAATTGACTAAAAAAATTTGTACTTAATATATAATCCGAATTAAGAATATCTTATTTCTGCTGATAAACAGTTAAAATTTTGTCAAAAATAATTTTAAAAAGTCGGCATAAATCACCAATATATACATAGTAAATAGAAAATTTTCAAATTTTCAAATATAGAGGTATAATTTTGTACAAGCCAAAAAATACGATTAAAACTGTAAAAATTTTATACTTCAGAATATTTTTTTTGCAATTAAACCTTAAAACTCTAAACATTATATAAATCTAATTTGTTGTTACTATTATGTATTTATTTTACAACAACAATGCACAATACAATAAAAATAAATGTACTGGGGCAAGTTCATGCGTAAGGGAATTTCCCCTGGAACTTGCCGCTTAGCCAATTAAGCATCCATATATGCTCTACTAGGGGCGGCACTGTTGAGTAAAAAGGCAGCCTATTAGGAATGTCAACGAGCGGATCAAGAATCATTTTTTCCGTTACATCCTCATTTCTAAAGTTCAATCGCAATATCGTATCTGCTCCAGTAACCACTCTTTTAATTGCAGTAATGGTATATCGAATAACCAATTGACAAAGGGTAAAGGGTAAAACGATGATTACCTTATATACATATATAATAACAATACCAAGTAATCATAATTTTTTTGTTTTTGACATAACATCAAATAGAATAATATACTAAATAACTTTCAAACTCTAAAATTCAATTATATAAGCAAATACAAATCTCAAAACTTTTTTTTTTTTTTTTGCCTTTTTTTTGGTTATATAAGTACAAGTGGTGTAAAACTAAATACGCATTTGTTTATATTTAATTGGCAAACTAGACCTTTTCCAAAGTTTGTTTTGGGAAATATACCCGTTAACAAAGTTTATTTTGGGAAATATACCCCCTTGATAGTTCTTTTAGTGTCTAGCATGCCACTCAACACTCTTTTTCTTCTTCTTCTTCTTCTTTTATTTATTTATTTATTTTTAATGTTGAGTTGCAAAACCATTTTTTAGTATGTCTTACTCTCTGGACTTTAGGATAAATAATCCTTCTACATGTATAACTTATTGGGCGTATTTACTTAACTACTTTAAAATGGGTGTATATTTAAAACATATTATAAAAAAATTGTATTTACCACTTAATTTCCCATAATTTTACTATATGAATATGTATATCAAGATGGGTACAAGACAAATTATTGCTATTATCATCATCGTATTATATTTGCATATTTATGGGACGGTTATCTCAATTGTTTTCTCAAGTTAAACAATTTTTTTTTCTCCTTATCCAAATTAGATATCCCAAAATGTTTGTAACTATAGGTTACGTTGCCATTCTTGTCCTCCTATACATAACTACCGAGGATAAGAAACGAAAGTGCTGAATTTTTTTTTTTTTTTTTTTGGGAATTACATGTTCATTTGGTTACTATTAGGACTAGTTGTAAATTTAATTCCTGAAACAGTTACTCAGATTCTATTTTGCTATCTCATATACGCATCTTAATATGCATCATTGCACAGCTGACCACGAGGGACCCTCGTCCATTCATTCTTCATAGCTTTTATCAATGTGTTTAAATAATTTATTTCGTCATATTTTAACGACAATAGTAACAAATGAATGGATTGCTTTTTTTTTTTTTTTTTTTTGCATCATCAATATCCTTTGCTTGCTTGTTACAACTAGACTAGACTAGAAGAGACAACTACAAGATTGATTGATTGATTGAGATTTTAGGTGAGGAGGTGATGGATCCATTGCTCTACAACAGCAGGGGAGCCATACCAGGGTCTCAATTCATCGTCCGAACCAACAGGAGAGTGGTAAACCCCATCCAAGCTTATATTAAGAGCTCCTTTTAAATGGGCTGATTCTTCTGGCACCACTCCGTCACCCCAAACCTCTGCCCTTCCACAAACCTAACAAGTTACAACACTAACAATTACAAACCAAACAAGACTACACTCTCAGCCTCACCACAAAAGTATTTGCAGTAGTTAAAACATAATTTTGGAAGGAACTTTTTGTTGGCTTTTACCTACCTGCTTGTAGCCCTGCCCAATGAATCGAGAGCGCAAGCTTGAGGTGGTTGATAATGGCGGAGATGCAGGCACCGCAAGCTCTGCTGCTGCTGTTCCTGCACTGTCTTTTGCAACCCCACCATCCACTTTTGCATCACTTGCGTTTCCAAACAAACGCGCACCTTGAATATACCTAGGACGCATGATGTAAAATTTGAACACAAAAGATTCAAGTAAAAAATAGTAAAAGATTTTAGACTCGGTAATTTTTACCTTCCTGCAATGCACACATATTTCAAGTCTCGAGTGTAAACAGCTTTTGAGCAATTCTTTTCAACGTAATTGAGAAGACCCCTAGTTTGATCAACAACCCCGGGTAAACCTTTTGGAGGTGGCCTGAACAGAAGACAACAAAGACCATTTTCATGGTGGTATGGTATTAATTATTAAATAGTCTCCACATAGGATAGGAGAAGTTAGATAATAAGCGAACTTAACTTACAAGTGCGGGGTTCCAAGAGTCAATAGTAAGGAAATGTGGGAGAGCCCAAATTCTTCCATATAGAGCCGTGCAAGCCATCCTCCAGCAGAGTGTCCAATCAGGGATAATGTTGTAGCAGATTGTGAGAGGTCCTTAGCCTCTTGTACAGCGTCGTCGACCCTCTTGAGGTACCTTTTGTTGTTGTTGTTGTTATTATTATTAACAAAGATTATGAGGAGAAAAGGTCTGTAATTGTAAATTCTAAGTTAGAATAACGTACCAATCGAGAACAGGGCGAGGGCGGAGAGTTCCCCGCCAGTAATTGGGGTCGAGCAAACCGGCAGCATTTCTGAGCCAATCGAGCCTGGAAACCTTAGCCACAACCACACTCGGTATTCCATACTCTTTCAATGTTATCTGTAACTTGTCGTAGTCACCAGAATTGTTTCCCAACCCCTGACAATATCATTATTAAAAGAAACTGAATCAAACCAAACCAGACCAGAACATATGGGAAGTCTATGCATATGCTATATGTCACTAGTTAATTTTTTGATTTAGAGATTAGAGAGCTCAACTGGAAGAATAAGAGCAGGGCGGAGGCGGCAGTTGAACGAGGAAGAAGAAGAAGAAGAAGAAGTCAAGGAAGATGGGTCTTGAGAGAATGCGGAGGATGATGGTTTAATCTGTGACAAAACCATAGCCATTCCTCCTCCTCCTCCAAGTCACCACCAACATATACATAACTAGTTTTGCCTCCTGCCCCCTCCTGGCTAAGGTAAGGCTAAGCTTGCCTTCACCTGCTTCTGTGTCTTTGTCAAGTTTTGTCGTTTTATTATTATGACTTTCGGTAGAGTATGCGTACAACAAACGACATGTCGTCCACGATGAAAAGAAAAATAAAAATTAACTGTAACCGACGCGTTTAAAACAGATTCGTTTTCTCCAACACACTTGCTTCTTGGAACTTGGAAGCCATGAAAGGTTACATTTTGCATCAATCAAACACAAAGTTACGCAGCACGTCTCTCCCGGAATAAACTTCCTCTTCGTTGTGTGCAGTTTTCTATTCTGGTGTGGATGGAGCTTTTGAGTTGAGATGCTCTTATGGTGACTCTTTTTTCCTCTCTCTCTATTACTTTTTCTAGTTAATAGTTAAGACACTTAGGGGAAAACCAAAAAAAAAAAAAAAAATGGAAAAGAAATTATAAGTTTTTTAAAAAAGAGAAAGAAAATGAAAAACGAAAGCTGAAATGGGGATGTTTTGTGACATAGTAAAAAGGGCCCTCGAGATGCTCGATGAAATGCCACACTTAGTTTTAAAAGAAAATATACTTGATAGGATAGGTCTTTCTTTCATTTCAAATTGTCCAACATTGTGTTTCCTTATGCGTGTTTGTGTCGAATTGAGGAACAAAATTGGCCTCGAATTGATTTCTCATGAAAGATATTTTCTTAATTTTGAACTACTCTGTCATTTATATGTCTTTTATAGACACAAAGACTGACTGACAGACAGACAGCCTCCACTTAGCAGTTGACTAGGAATCTCTTCATTTTTTTTTTTTTATCATTTTCCTCAAAGTTATACTAAATGTAGTAATTAATGATGACTTTCTCTTCATCTTTGTTTTCCCCTTAAGTCTTGTTTAACCATTCATGCCTGGTGAAACAAGTGACAAAGGCGTAATGCTGCTCTACTTGTACTCGTCTTTCTTGCTCGTTCCAATATTTTTGCTTATTACTTTTAAATGGTTTTGAGTGGTACTAATTAGTCATGGTATTTGGAGGAAAACTTTTCGGCTTTTGAGTATCATATTCTATTCAGGGGTGGACAAAATGACAAGTCTTCCAAGTGTTCTTGAGGGTTAGTTTCGGAACAGAAGATCCCCGCAACTTATATACTCGAGAACATTAATTAGACGCCATTATTTGGAAGAGTTATGGACTTATGGTCTTGCATACCATATGTATAAATGTTTTACATGTTTTCTTGTATGATTGGTTAGTTATGAAGAATTCTATGCTGGATGCATGATGGTTCACTAAGTTGGGCTTTGGACTTCCACCACCTTATCTCTCAGTCTGTAGAGTAGAGTGATTTCCACACCAGTTATGATACTAATGACAGAAGAAACTAAGAACAAATAACCACCTTGGTCTTTAATAGGGATGGTTGTAGCATCTATCAACAAGTTTTTCCTAACACAAAAGATTCTTTTTTTCTGAAATTGCTTTTTAGGATGTTCTCCAGTATTTGAATGCATGTAACTTAACTATTTCGGTGTAGTCAGATGCTCCTGCATAAACAAGATAACAGCTAACGGCCTGACAAATAATCGGAGCTCCTTCTGTCCACATATTTTTCTCCCTTGCTGAAATGGAAATGGCAGTAGCTGCTCCTTCCGAAGCAGTAGGAGGGAGTTTGGTCCACAGCCATGGTTGTTCAAAACAGAGCAGCAGCCCGAGGACACCCAAGCCCTCATTTCAGGTTTCGCTGCCTTTGCGCAGCCCCAACAAATCACTTACTGTCTTAAAACTTGACAAACTCTCAAGTAC
This sequence comes from Parasponia andersonii, assembly GCA_002914805.1. Classification (NCBI taxonomy): domain Eukaryota; kingdom Viridiplantae; phylum Streptophyta; class Magnoliopsida; order Rosales; family Cannabaceae; genus Trema; species Trema andersonii. The sequence goes on from JXTB01000168.1 coordinate 37,397, forward strand.
AGCACAACCAACGAAGCTCAAGTCCTCCTGTTCTAGTCAGATATCGAAGAAGAATAAGAAGAAGAAGAAGAAGAAGAAGAGTGTTCCCATAACCTCTCCTGGTTGCACCACCTCTGATGTTCTGCACTTGATGGATGCCCTCTGCCTTCCCGTACCTCCTGACATGTACACTTCTTTCATCAGTGAATGCACCAGTACTGTTCACTCCCATGGAGCTGATGATCTGCACGCCCACATCACCCGAAGCGGCCTCCAGCAACCTCCCTTATCCTTACTCAATCGCCTCCTCCTTTTGCACGTAACCAGCGATCGTTTGGAGCTGGCCCGCCATCTGTTTGACGGGATGCCCTCGAAGGATTTTAAGTCTTGGGCCACCATGATAGTTGCTTATCTGAACAGTGGTGATTACCAGGAAGCCATGGATTTGTTCCTGAAAATGCTGCACCGTATCAGTATGCTAGAATTCCCAGATTGGATCATGGTCTGCCTTCTCAAGTTGTGTGTATGCACAGCTAACATGGATTTAGGGAGACAAGTTCATGGCTGCTCCTTAAAGTTGGGGCATGCTAATAATTTGTCTCTGGCTAGCTGCTTAATCAACTTTTATGGGAAATTCAGGAGTCTGGAGAGCGCCAATACGGTGTTTGATCAACTCGCCCATCATAATTCCCTGACTTGGATGGCTAGACTGATCAACAACTCTAGGGAAGAGCTCTTCTTTCAAGTATTTAAAGACTTTACAGAGATTGGAAAGTCAGGAATCAAGACGAATTCCTTAATGCTTTCTTGTGTTCTGAAGGCTTGTGCGAGAATGCACGATCATGGACGATGTGGTCGACAGGTTCATGCAAACGCCATCAAACTTGGACTAGATACAGACGCGTATGTGCGGTGTGGGTTGGTCGACATGTATGGAAAAAGTGGGCTTCTTAGAGATGCGAAAAGGGTGTTTGAAATGAGCAGTGACAGAAGAAACAATGCAAGTTGGAATGCTATGCTTGGAGGTTACATACGAAATGAGTTATACCTTGAGGCCATTAAGTTCCTTTATGAGATGAAGGCAGCTGGACTGCAGCTTCAACCGTCTTTGCTCGATGAACTGAGGATTGCTTGCGGTAGTAGTACTCATTCCCTTGGAGAACTTTACGCCGCGAAGGTTTAGAATGTATACGTCGGATGCTTAAGACAACTCTGACTTTTGAGCAAACAAGAAAGCAAAGAGAAAAAGATTGAGAGCCACCGCAGATAAATCATAGAAACTGCTCGGTTTTTGGGGGCCTGCTGAGGACAAAAATTGTTGATAAAAAGAGGCATTGCGGCTATTGGTCTTCTTAATAGATTTTACCAAAAATCTAGGGGAGAGGACAAGAGAGAGATTTGTAGCAGAGTTACCAGCATTTTGTATATATCAATTGACTGTTCATCATTTGCTGTTTTGTTAAGTTTGCTGAGATTAAAGCTCAAAAGTCATGCTTTATGATTCTTTTCTCCTTCCAATTTTTCATAAGCGTTTGTTCATTTAAATTTAATTGGAATATGTCCTATAGTAACATGCATAGAAAATGAATTTAATTAATTTTAATGTATGATTATGATGTATGTATGCCTTTGAATTACCGTTTCAAAGGGAAGAAAAAAAAAAAAAAAAAGGACTCCTCAGTTGTCATTTGTCAAACACTCAACCAACGACATTTGGTAAGTATGACACTTTATTATATTTTATGTTTTTGTTATTATTAATATTATTGATCCTTAAACTTAAATTTAAAATATACAAATTTATACAATCGATACTTAGATTCGATAGGTCTGAGGTGAGGGAAGGCGATTGTCGTTTTTTTTTTTTTGGTTTGTCTGCGACTGACGACATCGTATTCCATTTCCGTAAATTTGGTCTGTTTTGTAAATTTGGTTTGTTGAGGGTGGGGGAAAAGATAGGTCATAACTCATAAGAGAATAAAATTAGGTGATATCGGGGAACATGGGTTGGCGAGTTTGCCTTCGACTCCATCACTGTAACAACAATATTAGTAGAGGGAAATGGATTCCCAGTTTTCCGACAACTACAAGCCTTTGCAACAGCCCTTGTTACACCTACGCTCATACCCATACCCACCCTAGACTGCTTTCTCTTTCTACTTCTTCTTCTTCTTCTTCTTTTTCTGCCTCTTTCTGTTCCAGTTCCACACAACAAGAGCAAGAAGAGCGGTTAATAACTAGTCCAGAACTTGTAGCCTCGGAATATGCTGACCTTAATCTTCCTCTTCCCGACAAGGTCACTTCATTTTCTTTACTCTTCTTCTTCTTCTTCTTCCCTTA
>JXTB01000168.1:39812-52244 GCA_002914805.1 Parasponia andersonii
TTTTTTTTTTTTTTTTTTTCAAATGCGTTTGATTTTGCATTACACTTGTGTTTGTCATAAATCTAAATGATTAATATTTCAGGTAGTGGCCGATTTCTCATGTGGCTTGGCAAGAGAAATCTTGGTGTGAGAAATTATTTGGGACTGGAAATACGACACAAAGTAAGGAAAAACTCTTTGGACCTTAACGAACTAGAAAGTTTCATCTCACTGATTTGATGTATTTATTGCTTGGCACTCTTTTTCTCTTTGTTCCAAACATATCCCACATCTTTTATTTGTTTTTTTCCGTGCAGCTGGTGAACCGTGCCCAGTACTGGGTTAAGGAGCTAACTCTTGATAATGTGTGAGTTTTCACGATCTCATATTAGTTGGTGAAAGGTCCTGTCTATCACTTTACTTGTAGTATGTTCATTTAAATCAAATTGCAGATATTTCTTATTTGCAAATGCCGCAAATTCTTTCAAACAACTGGTCTCTACCTATCCTGGTCCGTTGATGCTTGTTTCAATCCTGGTGAGTGTACCTCTTGTCTTGTAAATGCATTTGAGTGGTTATGCTCAAAGGTTAGAATAGAACACCAAATTTAACCAGGTCTGTTCTTTCTTTGTTCATGCTTATGTGCAGTGTCCAGATCCTCATTTCAAGAAAAGACATCACAAGAGGAGGGTCGTGCAGAAGCCTTTAGTAGAATCTATAGCTACAACTTTAATGCCTGGAGGCCAGGTAGGTATATTTTCATTTCATAATGTTGAATTCAGTTTTAGATGTAAGATATGCTTGTAAGCTAAAATCTCTGTATGCGGTTTTGTTTCGAATAGGTGTTGATACAGTCGGATGTGTTCGAGGTGGCCGTGGACATGAGGAATCAATTTGATGCCGAGTCCAATACTTTGAAACACATTGATGAAGTGGACTCGAGTGTGTTGTGCGATAGTGAGGGATGGTTGTTGAGGAATCCAATGGGGATAAGAACTGAAAGAGAAATACATGCTGAATTTGAAGGTGCTAAAATTTATAGAAGGATGTACCTGAAGTTCAAATAAATTACATTATAATCAACCGACACAAACTTTGGCTCTTCTTATGATTAAATATCTTTTCAATATGTGCTAATTTCTATGCCCCCCCCCCCTTTTTTTTGTTTCCTGTTCAATTTGAAGTAATAGGAGCTACAATATGTTTGTTTATATATTGACATATGACAATAAAATACAGTTGAGGAAAAATACTGAAAAATAGATCAACAAAAACTTTTGATTTCTCTGTAATTCAAGTATGGCAAGCATGCATAGGTGACACTTAAGCAGGTGGTGTTTGATATCCCTCGAAGAATAGAAATATACATTTGGATCCCTGAATGCCAAGGCTGAAGCTAGACATTATTTAGTATCTTTCCCATTACCCGAATGGTTAAGACTAAAAGAATAGTCGTCAGAGAATTGTGCCATCTGGGATTACTGCATTCCGAAGAATAACCACTATTCCCTCTCTAATCACATACCCGTTGGCTTCGCCGTCCCCTTCTTGGACCTTGTCTTTATTTATGATCTGCATTACCTTCCAAATATATTAGTTAATTACTCAAATCTTTCCCGAAAAATTGAGTCTACATATGTAGTTGAATTCAATACCACAACATTGTTGCCAATCTTTGCATTCTTATCTACAATAGCTTTCCTTAATCGAGATTGTTGGCCTATTCCAATTGGAATCATGTCCCACTGCTGCTTCCTCATCCCCTCATGTACATCATTCTCTTCTTCTTGTTCCTGTGTTTTTCAGTTACATCATATTATATTGTAGGACTAATGAATGGGATGGGATGGATGATGAGGCAGGGCATAGCCACAAAATCCTTTTTCTCCTCCTTACCTGATAGACATCGGAGCCAATGATGACCGAATCCTCAATCACGGCACCATCACCAATTCTTGTACTCATGCCAACCACAGTACCTCTGATGATGCACCTCTATTCTTGATTTGTACCAATGAAGTAGCGAACATAGTTAAGGCTTGACATTAACTAATGAGTAACTAAACTAATCTAGAAATATCATATTAATGCGTTGCTTACATTGATGATGCAGCCCTCCCCAATTAGGCTGTCTGTAATGACAGCGTCAGTTACAAGAGTCGGCGGCAGGCAACGAGGCAATGTGTACACCGGGACTTGTCTGTCACAGAAGCTGCCACAAGCGAGAACGAGTATACCCATCTGTGTCATCTTTTGATATGAATCTGTGCTATTTTTTAAAGTAAACTTCTACTCACTTGTATCCCATTCTTTCCTCCCTTATGCTTTCCATGTTTGCTTTGTAGAATTGCTCAATGCTCCTTATGTTGTCCCAATATCCATCAAACACATGTGCCTCAACCTAAGCAAGCCAATTACCAACGTCATGTTCATGTATCATTAGCCAGAAACAAATGTTAATTTTGCAGAGTCAGTTACCTTCATCCCAATTGCTATTGCTCCCGGAATCACTTCACTTGCCAAGTCATTTGCCTTTGGAAAGTAGTCGTCTAAAAGCCTTTTCATTACGCCCTTGTTTATCAGATAGATTCCCATGCTAGGCAAATCACGACGACCAATATCACTCAAATTTCCGATCACCTAGTTTCATAGTCATTTGTAGATTAAATAAACAAAAGAGAGAAACAACATATACATATATATATATATGTAGAAAGAACGAAACAAGTAAGTTTGCTCTCTGTAAATAAAACTTACTGAAGCAAAACTAATCCACTTCCCATCCTTGAACTTGAATCTAAACGCTGAAACTTGATTTTGACAATCCAATTCAAGAAAGCCAAATTCGGGGTCATGAGTAGTGCTAACACTTGATGCTGCAATGGTAATGTCAGCCTTACTAGTGCGGTGGGCTTTTATGAGTTGCTGGTAGTCCATTCTATAGAGATGGTGACCTGGAAGTAGTAAAAACTCGGTCACCGGATACTCGTCCTCCAGTATCCACATGCATTTTCTAACCGCATCTGCAGATCCCTGAAACCATGATCCCTTGTCATGATGAGCAGGGCTTTGATAAGCTGCAATCACTTGGACAATCCCCTCGCCGCCGAGGCCTACTCCAGAATAAGCTCTCGTAAGGTGGGAGTTGAGAGAGGTAGAGTTGAATTGTGTGAGAGCATATATCTTGTTTATGTTGCTGTTAATACAGTTGCTGACTACTGCATCGATGAGTCTATAATTTGCTGCTATTGGTATGGCACCTTCTGATCTTCTCTTAGTCAATGGATAGAGCCGTGATTTTGATTCTGATCCATCTCCAAATATGATGGCTGCTACTCTCTGAGTCTGAGTCTAACATACAAATTATATGCACATAATATTTATATCACTAGTTATATCTATAAATAACCAAAAATATATTTATTTTCTAAGTAAGCAGAAAATTTAGACCTGATCAGTAGCTGAAGGATCAACTGGCAAAATGGGATATGAATTGGATATGAACACGCTTGAAGGAAGCTTCAGCGGACATCGTTTTCCATGAACACTCTTTGATTTGGGTGTAAGAGGCTTTCCAGGAGAGCTGGGAAGACAAAGCTGCAATCTGACCATGTCAATGCAATTTTATAGAGAATTGACTCTACTCTAGAATGACTAGTCCGTTAGTATTTGATCTTTCCTAATGCCCCTCTAAAATAATGATTAATGTATATATATATATATGTGTTGTGTATATAGAGGGAGAGACGGGGAATAATTTGTTTTCTTCATGGCCATGGCTACCGCAAAGAAATCTCAACAGAGAGAGAGAGAGAGAGAGAGAGAGAGAGTAGTATCATATCATATTTTAGTAATGCATGATACAATCAAATGAGCTTGTTTAGAGTTGATAGTAAGTATTACGTTACCTTGTATATGATTCTAAGCTTCATATAGTCATTGGCTTCTTGTCCTTAATTTATTCTTGGCAGCTAGTCTGTTGGCTTTGTTTCTTTAAAATGTATATAAGTATATATATATATAAGAGGAGATGATTATTCATAGAAAACAAAACAAAACAAAAATGCAGAAACAGTTATACATAATGAGTAAATAGGAGGAGGAATTGCTTGTCCAAGGGAGAAGGGGGTTGAGCTTGCAGAAGGGCTCTGTGGGGCTGTGACCAATGTTGGGCATTTTGGAATGGAGTCTATCCAAAGCTAGGCATTTTGTCTTCTACTTTTTCCTTTTTGTTTTTTTTTTTTTTTAAATCAAAACGTCAGTTAAACTTTTCAAATAAATAAACAAATAAAACATCATCATTTAAAAAAAAAAAATGCACATCTCCCCTGTTGTTCTTCATTCAGCTTTAATACTGTAAATGTATAATTTTTTTTCGAAACTTGAAAAAGAAAAAATATAACTGGTGAATAGTTACGCATGGTGAATTAAATAACAAAAATTTGATACTTAAATTTTAACATTACGAGTAGATAATTTTCAAAAAAAAAATAATGTTGAAATAACTTCAAAAATGGAGGGAAAAAAAGATCATTAAAAAAACAGAGATTTTCAACCTTGAAATAGAATATTTAAATTTTCCATATATAGCTTACTCCAAAAAAAAAAAGGGAAAAAAACAAAAGATCAGGATTTTGACCTAAAAAGAAACAACTAGAAAGAATATTTTTTTTAAATAAAAAAGTAAAATACTATTAATGTTTTTTTTTTCTTTTTGGAATAAAAGAAAGGTGTCTTTACCGTTCTTAATGTTTGTTAAGATTTTCTAAATTAACCCAACATATATTATAAAGGGATAATCCCAAAAATACCTCATTCCATATATTTTAGTTAAATACCAAATTTAACCATTTGTTCTCATAAAACTCAAAAGCATCCTCTTTATTTTCTAAAATAAGAAAACGTATATTCTCTTTGTGGTCAAATTTTTTGCTAAATGTCTTTGTAAATGATATTAATACTCTTAAGATATTGATATCTAAACAACCCTTTTATTGATTTCTTTAAAATAAAAAAAAAAGACCTAAAGTTCAAAAAAAAATATATCAATATTTTTCTATAACATGAAAAACAAGTGTGATTTTATTTTTTAAATAAAAAATTAATTAAATTAATATGGAATGTTTGGTAATATAATTTCTAAACATATACAAGGTATTTTAGATATTTGACATTCCAACTTTGACTTAAAAAATGTCAGAATATACTTTTGAGACTTACGAGAACAAATAATTAAATATAATATTTAGAGATAATAGATGACGTATTTTTGGAATTATTCCTCTTATAAACGGTATCAAACCCAGTGCGAGTTGGAGCATGGTGCCCCGATTAAAGCGAGACAAGCATACCTCTCTCCCGCCCGGTTTTTTTTTTTTTTCATTCATGTACTTAGGTCATCGTTCATCTTTTTTTTTTTTTACAAATAATTTAAATCTAAGTATCAAATTTAGAATTTTATTTTTAAATTAATTATCTTAAACATATGATTAGTGTAGATGCATGTGAAATTATTTTTGAAAATTGTAGTGTCTCGCTTAGTAATTTATCGGTTTAACCACAATAATTAGAATCCACCGTAGATATAACTGCTACTTTTAAACAACAAACATTAATTTTATAAATTTAGGTCTTATTTGGGTACACTTCTATTTTCTATTTTCTATTTAAATAAATAGAAATTTACAAATATTTTAAAAAATATGTTTGATAACATTGTTTTTTTTTTCTATTTAAAAACAATATAAACAAAATTTTTAGAAATAATGGAAGTGAGAATTTTTCACTTCCAAAATTTTTTAAGCAAAAGAGTAAATCCAGGATGTGGTATTTTTCTAAATAAATTCTTTAGAGTGGTATTTGGTAAACAAATTTTTCAAAAGTGATATGTTTCTAAATAAAGTGCTAAAAAGTAGTTTTTCTAGAAATTTATATTTTTTAAATATTTAAAATGATATTTTTATAATTAATTTTTATTGTTACCAAGCATATTTATGTTTATTGTTTTTAAAATTAAAGCGATTTGATGTGTTATCAAGCAAGTTTTCTATTTGAGAAAATTGGCCATCTACGGCCATTTTAGAAAAGAATTACAAATTAATAATGGACTAAGTTTTTTCTAGATTTGTTACTGTATTTTTTTTTAGAAAAAGTACTACTTTTCAAAATAATTTTAGAAAATATTATTTTTAGCATAGTAACTAGTAACCGGTAACTAGTTTTCGAGTATTGGTAATTAGTAACTAAAGGTATTTATAAGTGGTATATAATTGATGACTGGTAACCAATAACTAATTTTCAAATACTGATGACTAGCAACTATTTTAAAAATGAAATTTTTCTAAGAACTTTTTAAAAGGTGGTAATTTTTTTAAGAATGGCTCATTGTATTTTTGTAATCATTATTTTTTTTTAGGTAAAAGTGTTAGAAATCTTTTCTATTTTTCAGATTTAAAGCGATAAATAAAATTTTTGTTTTTGTTTTCAATTTTTATAAACAATAAATGAAGACCGCTTATATACACACGTTGGGAAGGAACGGAAGCCTCACTCCTCTGTAAGTGTTTGATATACATTTTGATGTCTATTATAATTTTTTTTAATTGCATTCATATACTGGTGATGATTATTATTGACTATAATTAGGGTTATAGATTCTAGGTGTCAGGATATCAGTATGGTGACTACTCAGGGTCAAGATAATATCGATAGGGTGTATCTTCTTCACAAAGTGGTAATCAAATTGAATAATTGGCTTTTTTTATGCATAATATATTAGAACAGTGTATAAGACAAGAACATCTACCTAACCCTCCACTATAATCGTCTTAGCAAAGACAGAATACTAGGGAGAGTGTTGGGGAAAGATTCAAGAAACTCCATCCTCAAAACTTTAATGATAGGGTTGATCGGCAGAGTAGTGGATTAGGAGCACTAAGCGTATATTGGCTTATGCCAAGGTTCCTAATGCTGATAAGGTTCTTTGTACTAGTCTTAAGCTGAGACATCATGCTGAATACTAGTGGGATACTATGAACACTATACACAATGTTACTACTATGACTTAGGAGTGGTTTAGAGAGTTATTTTATGGAAAATATTTTAATAATGCCATGAAAGCCAGCAGAAGGGTAGAGTTTACCAATCTGAAACGGGGAGAGATGTCTGTTATAGAATATATCTACAAGTTTGACAAGTTATCACGATATGCACCTCATATGGTTGCCACCAACGAGCTTAAGATAGATCATTTTATGCAAGGTCTAAGAAAGACTATTGTCAGGGACTTGAAATCAAGTGGAATTCGAGGAGTACCATTTGCTCAGATTGCAGATAGTGCTTTAGATGCTGAGCAAGTAATCTGAGCAAGCAGAGAAAGATATTTTGGATGAGGAAAGGATTAGAAGAGAAAGACAGGCTCGAGAAATACAAAAGGGGTTTCAGACATGGTTTTCAAGGAGATAAAGGAAAACAGATTCAAATCCAACATCCTCAAGTTATGAAAAAGAAGGGAGCTCCAATTCAATAGACCTAAACTGATCAGGATAAGCATCCCAAGACTAACTAGTGGATTACTACTACTACTATATTCTCTTGTCCATCATATGGAAAAAATCATTCTGGAGAGTATCATAAAGGTGTAGGGTTATGCTACAAATATGGTAAAAGTGATCATTTTATTAAGAATTTCCCTGAAATGAAAAATGATTAGAAGAAACCTAGTGGAAAGTTGTATGCAAATTGAATATATATCCAAACATGACCTTAATTCACCAAAATGCATCAATCTTTTTTTTTTCCGCTTCTTTTTTTTTTAATCATAGCTGCTTGTGCACATTACACATAAACAATACCAAATTGGCACTTGAGAATAGACATACACACCAGAGATGATATGTATAGAATACCGAAAATTGATGAAACGAAATTGTGCACCAACATGTGAATCAACTTATGAATAAAACAAAATAGGTTGATGTTCAAGGGTTTAAGAACCTATATAATAAGTGTAGAGGCTTGTTTCTACAATTATAGAATTGGGCCATGAGCAACCTATCGAAAGCAAAAGACATAAGAGTTCAAATAGGAACACTGGGGTGATGCCAGCCAAAGGGACTCCAATACTCAAGTCAGTATACAATTTAAGAAGATATGAATATAATAAAGTATATAAGTAGTTTTAATGAACAAAAATACAAATCTAGATGCAGAGTCTTATTGGTAAACTATGGATAAATGTGGATATCTTAGATGGCTCTAAGATAAATTCTAAGATCTTTGTATTTGAGGGGTGAACACTAATGTGAATCAGAGAGAAATAAAGAGAGAGAATGCAAAAGTAGGTTATAGAGTTAATCTGCTTTTAGGTATTATTTTAATTCCTAATTATAGGAGCCTTCTTAAACCCATTGAAGACAACTATTTTATTTTGAATTTAATAATAATTGGAGGCCGCTGTCATGCTCCGAAATTGGTGAATTGGTGGTAGTTAGAAACAATTTGTCCTACTTTGTAATTATTAGTGTATCGTCTCTTATTTTGAATTAGTCTCACAGACTAAGTTACTGATTTTTTATTAAGTATATCTCTATGATTTGTTAAACCCCTCATTCTGGTTGTGGTCAGATCGGATCTTGGGCGGAGTCTTTGGCTAGATAGTTGATTGAACTATGGTCATTGGAATAATTTCATGGGTTGGGCATTATGAACCCATTTTTTATTTGACTTGATTATAGTATCGACGAGCCTTTTAAATGTAAAAGTCTATTTCATTTGGACTTATAATTATCTAACCGTTTTTGACCGCTACAATAAACAGCTAAGAAGTTACTATAAGATTGAAAAACTCAAATATATAATTGTTTAGTTATTTATTTATTATTTTTTTCCAGGAAAATAAAAAAGATTTGGATTTGGATTTGGTTTTGATTTTGAACATGGATTTGGATTTAATCTAATGTCAGAGCGTATATAAATAAATCTAATGTAAGAGCGCTAAAACCAGTTCTACACATAGAAGTGTTTTTCCTCTTCATCCAATGGCTCTTATTAGACCTAAAGCGTGCCCACGGAGTACTATAGTGCAAAAGAAAGTGACCTTTTCTGATGTTCAGAAACTAACCCCAAAAAAAAAAAATTAGAGTTCCTCAATGCGTTCATATTTATATCTTAGACCATTGTCATTCTATAGACAAATGAGGCAGTGGCCTAATTTATTGAATGACCTTATTCCGTTCGTTCTCATCGAGTCCTTTAATCGGTATATATATATATATATATATATATATATATATATATATATATATATTTATTTTGGGAGCTAATTTCTTTTTCTCATTTCTTTCGGTAGCGGTGTAGTAGCGGTGTGGTAATCCTTTTATCTAAATCTTGCCCTTTTAGTTTATACGATCAGGTTCCAAAAGGTGTTAATGCAAGGTTATGTTAAAGGTGAGTTACATTGTTATCAATATTGTTTCTCTTTTGTGTTTAATTTTTGAATTGCTGATTTGTATTTTGTTAGTATAATCTTCAAGTTTTTTTGAATTGCTGGGTTGTATTTTCTGTAATATGATTTTTATGTTTTGATATTAGGATTTTATGGTTGATATGAAAATAAGGATTTAGGATTTTTTTTCTCCGCAAAAATTTGTTCTATCTTTTAAGATACTCTATAATAGAATTGATATCTATTGAGATTAGAGATTTAAGGTAGGAATTCGTTCAATACTTTTTGTGCCTTAATTCTCAAAAATGAATGAACCATAAAAGGATCTAGGAAATCCCAATAATTTTCCAAGTTAAAGAAAACTACAGGGAGCAAAAATTTTAGTCGTATATTTTATAAACTTTATTTGGATTTTGAATTTCAATTGTTTAGATTGGTGCACCACATATAATCCAAATTGAGATGTTGATCTGTTTCTAAATTTTTTGAAAATCTCATAGTACTATGTTACAACTTGGTGTGAATTACTTCAAATTCTTCACTATCTCTCTTTTTCTTTCAACTTCTTTTCAGGTAATTTTGTTGATCTACACCACTTTCTGTGTATGACTAGAAGAATGCTTGGATGACATCTTGATGAAACGTCATTTTCTTCTTTCTATTGAATATTCCTTGACCTTTAGTCATGAAACGTCATTTTCTTCTTTTTAGCGAGATACTACTGATTAGGAATTTTTCCATAAAAATTGCAAGTAGCTACTATGATAGTGTACATATCATTATTGTATCAATTTATCTCTTGATTCACAATTCATGTTTCGACAAGAATCATATAGGAGTTCTTTCTCATGTACTTCTTGGTATGTGCTTATTGGATCTTTTACCCTTATGCTAGACTGTTTATGCAAGAATCTATAGAAATTTAGTCTATTTCTTTTGTTTATCTCATTTAAGTTTATCTATGGTTTCTATAAAATTCTTAGAAAGTAAGTGTAGGCGAGTCATGAATATAGACTCTTCGTGTTATAGCTGCTGACTGTATGATACATTAGATCCTAATTAATTAATTTTGATTCTAAGAGTTGTATCTTGAATGCAATATTTCAAGTCCTTTGTTAGTTTTATCTATTTTTATTTTAGTATGGTCAGTCAACTAGTAACGACTTCCCATAAACCTGCCTTGTTTTGCAGCACCAGCATATTACTCATGAAGCAAACTATAAAGAGTATGGTAAACTATGATTTTGTACCAGTTTTCCAATTTTAATTATTAGCTTGATTGACAATTGGAATGAATTGATGATAAATTAAAAACAATTCGGAGTTAAATGTTGTTTTCTCCTGGTAGACTTGTTAGGTTTCACTCGTGCCCATAGAAAGGACCATGTTTGAATAACACCTGAAAGTCACGTCGTCAATTGTTTACTGGAGTGGTATACTCAATCCTACAAATGAAGAATTATTAGATAGATTTTAATTTTCTCGGTTGGTGATGTGATTAGATTTGGACTCCCTGCTTATTATGTTTAAACTTTTTGAGGTATAATATTTCTCTCTTTTCTTCATTGTTCTATATGTTTCTATGTCATAATATCAATCCTGTTTTGTGGATAATTCACAAGGATTTATAACCTTTGTTTCGATTTCCAGTTTTGCATGTTTACATTCTTTTTAGGTTCGTATAAATGGTACATAATTATAATTATGTCATTTCATGTTTAAATTATCTCTATAATAGATTATTTTTGTATATTACTTGTCACTTTATTTACTGAAATTTTATCTAGATATTGTCTTTTACAATAAGTTCAAAGTTAAGACTTTGATTTTGGCCGTTTAGATTCATATTTAGAGTTATTTTATTTCTTTTACAAAACTAAGGCCGTATAATACTAATTTTATTTTTCAGATAATTGTATATATAATTAGTGAAACATATAACGTGACTCTTCTTACTAGTCTTTTTTTAAAAAAAAAAAAATGAAAACTGCTTCTTGAAGTTTATCATTAATAATAGATCTGGTAAAATGGGCCAAGCCAAACTGGCGGTTCAGCTTGATTGTCAAATATATATATTTTTTAATTATTTTTAAAAGTTTATTTAAATAAATTTAAATAAATTTTTTTCCATATACCTATAAATATACATTCTCTTTATCTTTTTTTTTTCACAATTTTAAATTTCAATCTAATTTTAAATAATTTTCTTAAAATTCTTGTTTAAATTTTTTTTAATCAATTATTTAACTTATATACTTATAGGTCATTTAATTATTTTTAAATTTTAATCTATAGGAAAAAAACATAACATATTACTTATTTTTTTTATAAATTTTATTTTTTAAATTTCTAATATTTTAAATTAATTATGCATATAATAATATTATTTTTTTAAAATTTTTTCAAAGCGTGCCAAGACGGTTGACCCACCTAAGAGGCCGCTGGGTTGGGCTCCTCTTTATATCTTCCGGGCCGGGCCGGGCCGGGCCAGGCCGTCCTTGTCTCCAAGCCCGTTTTGGTACCATCTCTAATTATGCAACGCTGGGTACTCACATTTCGTCGTTTTCATTCCGTATGAAAGATAACATATGGATAATATAGTAAACTAGCTACTGTACCTGAGTACCTCTCACAATTATACAATCCTAAGATTCTGATCTAACGGATATAAAATCGCTCGTACGCATAAGCGCTCCTACATTGGAATTTTCCTTTCCTTGTTTCTCTAAATAAAAGAAAAAAGTGTGAAACCTTCATTCATGGAACGACGACGCGTTGTCGTTGAAGTAACGCGGCATATTCATAAATCCCATTAATTTAATGAGAAATATATATATATATATATATATATAAAAATGTAAATAGAAGAACATAAAGGACGAAAAGAAGAAGAGAACCAAATCCCATATTCCCAATTAAAAACAATAAAATAATAATAATTTATCGAAATTCGAAACATAAAAGCCCTGAGAGAGAATCACAATTATCGTTATCTTTATAATATTTCT
>JXTB01000168.1:52252-190247 GCA_002914805.1 Parasponia andersonii
GGTACGTACTACTTTCTCTTTGAGAAACTATTGGGTTTCAACACCCCTTAATCTTTTTCTTTTAATTGATTGATAATATAAATTTACATATTTTGCTAGTCAGAGTTTGTTTTGTTTGATCAAATCTTTGTTATATAAAGATGATGAGTTGCGTTGCGTACATCATTTATGTCATATCGACTTGTAGTAGAAGTTAGTTTCATCTCTTTGCCTTCGTTTTTATTTTGAATTTGATTTCATTAATACTCACGTATGTTGTTTGATTGATAACTATTATCGATATTATTATTATTATTCTTCATCTTGTCTAGAAAAATGTATGGTATTGAAGATTGATGTATGTGTGCTTTGCTTTGGTTTATTACAAACAAGGAGGGAGGGAGGGAGGGAGGGTCAATTGAATTGGGGCTGAGGAGGGAGGACCCTTTTCCCATGGCAATAAATTTTAATTTACTTGACTTTGATTAAATCAACAACACCTTACTTATCTTATTAATAAAGCTTCTTTGATTTGATTATCTACATCTTTATGTATGTATCCACTTTTGTCTCCTAATTCTATATTATCTGATTTCCATGATTAAGCAACTTACTTGAGATATTCATTCATCTTCAGTGTGATAGTAATTTTCCAAGCAAAGTTTGAGTTTGAATCTTGATCATATAGATTAGATGGGGAAAGGCAAGCACCACCATGATGACAGAGGCCTATTCTCACATCTTGCTGGATATGCTGGTGGTGGTGGTGGATACTACCCACAACATGGATCCTACCCTCCTCACCAACCTTACTCCTCCTATCCACCTCCACAACCTTACCCCTCCTATCCACCTCCACAACCTTACCCACCTGCCGGATATCCTCCCCCCGCCGCTTACCCGCCACCCGCATATCCTCCTCCCCCTGCTGGATACCCTCCTGCCGCTTATCCCGCTCCATCTGCTCCTCCATATCATGCAGGTATCAATCCATTACCCCTTTTCCCTTTCTACTTCCCCTGTCCTTTGACTACTATACAAACAAGTTTCTAACTCTCGTCTTCATCATTTACTATATTTTGAGATAATCCCTGTCACTCATTCTTAGGATTCTAGACAAAAGAACACATAGGAAGCGTCACTAACTTAAAGAGATTATTAGAAATATAAAGAGTTTAGAGTGCTATGAAATCTGAATAATATTCATCTGTTTTGTTCAGCTGGTATTCTGTCGAAAATCAACTTAATTTGTTCTCCTGTCACTCTCTAAAATCGAGAAAGCAAAATTATTGATTACTTTTTGTGTCCAGAGATCTACATATGGTAGAGATTCATATTAGTTTTCTAGGAGTCGTCTTTTTGTTGAACCCATTTACAAGAGCCCAACACATTTGCTGTTTGAACTACGTATCGGTACCACCATCATCATTATCATGATATTCTGCTGATTACTAGACATCTGTTACCACAGGGCCTCACGGACCTGGTATGGGACCAATGCTAGCTGGGGGTCTCACGGCTGCAGCTGTTGCGTACGGTGCTCACCACCTTGCACATGGACATGGCCATGGAGGTTACCACGGTTATCATCACGGCAAGTTCAAGCATGGTAAGTTTGGGAAGCGCTGGAAGCATGGTATGTTTGGAAAGCATGGGGGCAAGTTCATGAAGTTTAAGAGATGGAAGTGATAAGTGATGATTCAAAGCACAAGGAATGCATTGGACGAGTATAAGAGGCCTAAATTGACCATTGTTCATTAATAAGGACATCCATTAACAAATTTTTTTTTTTCAAGTCTTCTTTTCATTTCTTTTGTTGGTTTTGTTTTTGCAACTCCGAGAGCAACGTTACTGTGATTATGATGTGGCTTTATTAAACCCCTTATATATGTACATACATACATATATATATATATATATGAGCATGTGTTGATATAAGTTTTATAACGAAAAACTAGGATTGGGTTTTGGAATGTATGGAACAGATTGTGAAGGGTTGGTTCTCACTGTGGAATGCTGAAATGGTGGGTATTCCATTTCATTAGAAAATGCATATTCGCATACCACCCTGTGGCCCATGAGACCATGAGATCATGGGACTAAGCGAGGCATGTGTCTTGCAGAGCACTCGAAAAGTGATTAGAGAAGCATATGCCTTCATGATACACGCAACTCTAATTTTGAGTGGTGGACTTTGGACTTTGGACAACCATAAAGATTCAGTCAAATACTTGTACACTCAAATTTGCATATTTTACAGCCTTGCGTGTTTCTTTAATCATGCATGTGGATGCTTTTTGAAATAGCCGAAGTGGTGATCAAACCTAGTTTCCTTCAAACTAATAAATTAATAATATTGAACTATCTTGTTAAGTTCAACCAATCTTGATTAGTGAATATCCATTCAAATCAAGGCCTAATTAATTGAATTGTGTTGTGTATGTGACTATTAATTCAAGTTGCCCTAATCCAATTAGGATTCTTAATAGAGTAAATATGCAAACGCGGGAATTAGGATTCCTATTTATGCTTTGGACTAGTCTATTCTGAGACTTTATAAATAGACCTTGTGATGCAGAATAGGAAACGACTACTTTAGAAATATTATTGTCACTGTTATTAATTAGTTTCTAATTAATTATTAGGTTTTTTTAATTTTGAGTAATTAGATTTAAATTTTTTATTTTTGTCGGTTTCTAGAGTAGGAATTTGTTTATTTACCTAGTTGAACCCAATTGTTGCTTTATAGGTTGGTCATATGTTGCTTTCAGTGCGTGTGAATGAGTAAGTTGATTAAGCAATTAAATTTCTCCCTTTTGATTCTCTTTCTTTATGAGTATTATCTACTACTTTTCTACATATTCGTATGTTTCTGTCTTATTCTATTTCACCTCTTGCTATTTTATTAGATCTCTATTTTTTCTCATATTTTCCTATATCTACTGGTACTACTTGAGCCTAGTCCATTTTCCGCTAACTATTCTTCATATATATATATATATATATATATATATATATATTTTTTTTTTTCCCCTTCTTTCTTCTACCTATTCAAATCCAAAAAAGAAAAGGGAAAAAAAAAAAATCTTTGCTTTTATTTTGAATTTTCGTATTTTTGTTTTTTTGAAAAAGAAGTTGTTGGCGTCAATAACATATCTATACGACCATTGTTTCTATACGACCATTGTTTCTACCATCTTCCACCAATTTTTCCGACTTGCAGCCAACGCTCTGGTCGATGACCCGCATATCTCATCATCTATCCTCCGTCTTTCGTTGTTTGACCCCAAAATTCTACACTTCCCATCATTGACTAAGTCAATGCTCTTCAAATTCCCACCCCTTTGCACTTTTGATCTTTGAAATGTTGAAGTTTCGTAGCTCAGCTCCTGGTTAGGTGAAGTTTTGCAGTTTTGTCCTAAATTTTAATATCCTTATTAAACCAATGCACCGGGAACACTTTGTATAATATTTTTCCGCAATTCACACTTTGTCTTATGGTTCTCTCAGTTAGGTGACTATATAATATTTGTTTTGATCCATTACGTATGAATTTTCTAATTAATTCTTATTAAGATTATTATCAAGTACCGTATAATCATAACTAATTATTATGTCCAACCTAATCATGATCTATATTATGATAACCAATATTACTATGATCCTAGATGTTTCATAACATTATGCTAGACACCCTAGTATTAACCATGTTAGTAATATTGAAAATCTAATTACTTATCTATAAATAAGTCATCTATGTCATTACTTTTAGTATGTTATGAATGAATGAATCGATTAAGTTATCAAGTTTTTCTCTATATGATTATCTTTTTCTTTAAGTTCTTATTTAATTTTTTATTACTGTCTTGCCTATTCATTTTGATTATTTCTTAATTATATTCCAATCTTGTTATTCTACTAATTTTCTCTTTATTTTCTTATATTATCTCACACCATTTTACGTTTAATCAAATTTTAAGAAGACAAGATAGAGCAATAATTGAGAAGGTAAGATAGAGCAATGATAGAATTTGGCGAGAGGGTTCTTGCCATTTTTTAGTACAGTAGAAGTTAAAGTAGAAAGAGGTATTAGAGTTTTTAAGTTTAGTAAAAACTGAGATAATGTAATTATGGATTTTTGAGACTTTTTAGTTAAAAAAAAACTAAGAATATTAGTGAAAAACTTGCTAGTGATCTACTATGATGTAGGGATTTTGGCTGAACTAAGTTAACTACTTGTTTTCTTTATTTTCTTGTATGTACGTGTGTTTAGATCAAAATTTATTCTATAATTTAGACTAAAAAACGGTATCACTAGTAAATCTATGTGACATAATTGATGAAACCAGTTTTTCTACTAACCAGTTTTAATTGAGTTCAAGATATAAAGGTTTGATTATAATTGTGTTGGTGAATTTATAAATGAACTCATATAAGTACCCTTACCTTTTATGTAGGATTGATGCAGTGATGAAGTGTAAAAAAATAAAAAAAATAAAAAAAGGACTATCAAACACAGTCAAATCGCACTATTCCTAATCTTGTTGATTCTCATTACAACTTTTCTAAACCTGTTAATTTTCGTAAGAGTACCAAAAATATGGATCTATATTCTTGTTGATTCACGCACGAATGGCGTGAAAATAGGGATCAAAGATTTATTAATTTACTCGAAAGTCTTTGTAAAAGAATAAACATAATGGTCTTTGTAAAGCAACAAAAACAACCATAATTTGTTAAAATTATGAAGTCAAACTTTAGATATATTCAAGACATTTTAAATCATTTGGGCCTTGAGATGAATTCTAAGGACATTTAACTCCTCTCTTTGAGTACTGCATCAAAGTGCCTATTTGTTGTATTGAAATTTGGAGGACGGTTTGTTAAGTGTAATGTAATGGAGATTGTAGAGTCATGGGACAAGGAACAAGGAGCCATCGCCGAGTGAACATAGATAATCAATGACGGCATTGTTAATGCTACATAATGCAAATTGAGCTTCACTTAAAGTCTTAAATTATATATAATTCCAACTTGTCATACTGGAAAATCATTAGTCTTATCATGGTTAAACTTTTAAGAAAAATAACGTCTTTGTCAAATCCAATCACGGAAATTATGGATGTGAATTTGGCTCGTGAAAATGGGACTACTTTCAGTCTTTTTCTTTCTTTGATAATGTCATTCTAAGAAGTAAATTGACCAACAATTTTAGACTTTTAAGTGTTTACTAGTTTGCTTAAACATACACAATGATCAATGAGTGAACTAAGAGAAATTGTGAAAATGTTTTCACAGTCACTAGAATAATCATTGGGATCAGTTAGAAGCCAATGACTAAGCTTTTTATTTTTTATTTTTTATTTTTAAATTTGTATAAAAAGTGTTGAATTCATATAAGATATGTCAATTAAATCATGTCCTGCCTCAGCCAGATCAAGATACAGCAACAAATAGTAAAAACAAATTAAAGATAATTACAAGCGCGCTGGAAAATTAAGACCCAGGTGCGGAGAAAGCAACCATACAAAAAGTCAAAGGTCAAGAATCACCAACAAATATCCTACTATTTCTTCTTCTCTCTTTTTTTTTTTTTTTTTCGGTAATATCCTACTATTTCTTCTTCTCTATTTTTTTCTTTTCGGTAATATCCTACTATTTCTTCGTGTTTTTTCTTCTCAGTTCTTTGTTTGTTGCTGGTTTTTATTAGTTATGCGTTCACTGTTTGTTTATCATTATATTATTTTATTTATTTCTCTCTCTTTTTAGATTTTTATGGTAAAAAGTTCGAACTTTGATCAATCCAAAAAGAAATACAAGAAAACAAATGTAAAAGCTCTGTGTTGGGTTTGCTTGCATTGCATGTTCTTGGGAGGTGATTGGCTGAGAAATGGGGTCCACCGCTCCCATGCCTGCACATGTAGAGAACTTGTCACTTTGTGTTTGCAATTAAATACTTTGGAATTGGGGGGTGGGGTTGGTTCATTTGTGTTGTTGACTTGTGCCATGGATTTTATTGCATTGAGACAGAATCAGCTTAGCTATTGGATATATAGTATATACCTACCAAAAAAAAATAAAAAAAATAAAAAAAACCAAACCTATTAGGCACTGCCCACCATCCCCTGACTTTGTCAAGAAAATTTTTTCATGCTTTCTCGCCTTCCCAAGTGTCCAATACTTGTATTTCTCTCACATTCCTCAATAATGAGAGGGTTTCTTAGAGAACACACTAAAGAAGTATTGCAATGTAATGAATAGATGCATATAAAACAATGCATACGTGGTCTTAGCCATACATAAGTACGTAATTTATTATAAAAATTATATTTAGAGTTCTCATTTTTATCTGAATAATACCATAAAACACACATAGTATTATTTTTTTTTTAAAAAATAGGACTTAACTAATGACCACCACTTGTAGTATCTAATATAATATTACAAGATGTATTAATTTATTTTTGACGAATTATAATTAATAAATTAAGTTTTATATAAATTTAATTAAAAATATAATTATAATTAATTAATAATAAATTAATATTTGTTAGACAGCCTGAATTCCTTTAGCATTATTATTTCTATTAGTGTGTTGCACCCAAACTTCTGCCCTTTAATATTTTTCAATGCATATAGTATATACGATCCGATCTAAATTAAACCAATAGAAATGCATCATGCATTATATTTACATATAAAGGTTTGAAAAAAAAGTGTTTCCTTCAAATCTCCAACCCTTTTTCCTTTAAAAAAAAAAAAAAAAAAAATCTCCAAGCCTTTTTGTTTTTGGTTTCTTTCCCCCTCCGGAAGTGAATTTATTTCTTCCACTTAATAGGGATATTAGTCAGAAAAGAAAGCGAAATATGGATTTAGATTACTAAAAAGCAGAGGCCTCTATTCTCTCCAATGCTTGAATTACATTTATTTTTTGTCTGCTTTTCTATTTGACGTGAGATGGGCCTAATGACCGGACCACAAAGATGTCCAGTCGTTCAATATGCAAATTGGAAAGAGGGGGTTGCTTTCACTTCAGCATTCATGATCATGAAGCATGTGGGGTCAGCTTATCTTAGGTTTTTAACTTTGGAAAACATTGCCAGTAAGTAAAGCCTATTAATTTTATTATGTATAAATGAACATATATCATGTATGCATTGTTTGAAATGAAATTGAGATTAAAGGGTAGTAGTATCTTATCTTATAAAATGCGCCTGCTAAAGTCTAAAAGCCAATTTTTTGTACACATTGGATGCTGAATTTGTTGGGGACTTGTGTTGTGTTCAAAGAAGAAAGAGAAAGCAAAGACTTATAAGTGGGCTTTTTTCTGATGGCACCACCGCACGCTTCAGGGTGGTTGCAAATTGCAATGCCATGACAAAATAACACTTCGAAAAAAAAAATCCTTTTTGGTTTGGACACAAAACTTTCCTATTTTAAAACTTCCCTGCCTTCCCCAAATGGGTCTCTTCTCTCTTTCTTTCTTTTTTTTTTTTTAAAAATTTATTTTTAAATAAAAAAAAAGTTATATGTGAATCTCTTGCCAAAGAACAAAGGATCCAACTTTATGGGATTTGTTATGTTACTGTGGGTTTAGATTTAAAAGAAGAGTAAAAACTGTAAAGGAAAATAGTAGTAAGATTGTAAGAGGAGGATTGATTAATGAATAGTGGGATTCATATAAATTCAAATTATGAACATTATTATATAATAGCGTGTAATAGCGTGCAGAGGAGAAGAGTCAAAACTGAAGAGATTAATGAAGTTGTTTATCAAATAAAAAAAAAAAAAGAAAAAAAGAAAAGAGAGATAAATGAAGTCAGAGAGAGAGAAGGCTAAGCGTTGGTTACAGCTGTATTCACGACCTCGCTCTTACTTTTTCTTTCTCATTACATTACACATGTATCTTTTTTAAAAGCAAAAATTCCAATAACCAATTATAATTATAACATCATAACCAATATTATTTTGTAATTATATCAAATTTATTATTTTTCTTGCTCGTCAGCATCTCACACATGTTTCATCACTCTCTATTCTTTATATGCTATTTCTATTACTATAGGGTATATGCCCTTGTTTTGTCAATCTCTATGACCATACAGCTCAATCTCATTCATTCATTCATTTATTTGGGTATTAAAATTTTGTTATAAAAACGAGTTTCCAAAATGCATCTATGGCAAATGGAGAGAGTGGCTGGTAATTGTGAGGACTAACTGCCGAGGCTTAACTCTTTAAGAAGAGCTAGCCAAGGCCTCCTATTCCTATTTCTATATAGCCTGCTATCGTTGCTGTGTCCTCGTGATGCGTTCACAGTCCACTTGTCATGATTTGATATCCAAACAACAATAACAAAAAACCAATAATACCCACTTCCTTAATTTCCCCATCTCCGTGTGTTTTCAACTAACCCCTCTTTGGAATTTTTTAAGGCTTACCATGCCTTGGCTTCCCTTGGCTCAGTTCCTATGAATGAAACCAAACCAAACTCTAAAGAAGACTGAAGAATGATTATTTCTATGTTTCCAAAGTCCAAACCATTACCATAGGACTGTTGAGTGAGAAGAAACCAAATAGTATTACTATATTAGACTATTAGCATACATATTAATACACACAATATCTCTTCCCCTTTCTCCCTTTCTCTATGCTGTTTCTCCTTTTGCTTGCTGCTATGCCTTCCACTTCTCAATTGAGGTGAGTTTGGTCCTCTCTCTCTCTCTCTCTCTCTCTCTCTCTCTCTCTCTCTTCACTTTTGCTTTTATCTTTTATCTTTTATTTTTTATTTTTACTTTCGGAGTTGTTCCTTGTTGGTGGGTGTTTGAGTTTTGAGTTTCCGATTGTTATAAACTTATGCTGACTTCAGTTTCAACGCGGTTCTTAATTCGTTCGTGTTTTAACTTGGTTTACCTTGTTTTGGGGTTATGTTGATGCTTCCCCACTTACCACTAACCAACTTCTTCAATATTTACTTATCTCAAAGTTTCTGCTTTAATCTGTACCCTTGGAACCCTTTGTTTTTCAGTTGATTGATGAAAATGGGACACTATAGCCTGAAAACTGAAGCTTTCTTTTGAGTCTTTGACTTATTAGGATGTAATCCATGCAAAACTATATTTGACTGTAATTACATAATCTGTCTTCTTAGTTTCATGGGAGGAAAAGGAAATTTGGAGTTTTTCCCATCATCGACATTCATAATTGTACAAGGATAACCTGCTCAGAAACACTAGATTAGAAAAACTAATCATCTTGCATTTCATTACTTGTTTAATAGTGTCACAACTTTGAAGCATAGCCTCTGTTCACTCAATTGTTTTTAACACATCATTCAATTAGAGCAGTTACAAAATATAAGATAACTTTTACTATTATGTTACTGTCATAATGTAAATTTAATTGGGTGTAGAAAGAAAATGACACCAAAACTAGACATCTAAGAACATTGCTGATGAGGGCATGTAGCATGCATCCAAAAGTCCAATCCTCTCAGACTTGTTAGAAATGTTTCATCCTACTTGAGTGTGTCTAACTTGTCGGTTACAACGTGTAGCAATATATTCGAATTTGTTACCCAGCTTTGCTTATTCTCTCTACTTACGAATGCCACAAATGTTCATTACAAAAGGTTAGACAAGGCTTCCTTTCTTCAGTGCATCGATTCACATGCTTTTCGTTCTCTCGAGTTCTTTCTGAAGAGGAAAACAGAAGTATTTTGAAGAAAGAACGATCTTATGTACTTCCATTATCATTCAGATTATTTTGTGGAGAAGCTTTTAAAAGGCAACTTGGGGGGTTAAGAACAAGATGAACTCAATCCTTCGCATGCATGGAAATTAAATTCAAAGTATCATCAAATAATATAACACCTTACTACTTTCATATGGCGAGTTTTCCAACCTTAAGAAAATAAATTATTCGTGTGTCTTGCCATGCGCCCTGTGTCAGTCATTATAGTAAGAAAAAGATAATAAGGGTGACAGTAAGAGACTGAGTAGTTCAAGTGGTTGAGTATCAGAACAACTAACCTGATAAAAAAAGACAAGCCGAAGCCTTTTCTGCCTTGAATGTCGGTGTATTAAGTGCCATTTGTGCAGCATGTTCATGCCTCGTACTGATGGAGTGCCCTGATGAAAGGTATAACTGTTAAGATGAGTTATCAGGTTGATCAAAACTATTGAGGTAGAGGTAGACTTTTCTTCTCTTTCATGGTTATGTTTCACTCTCTTTATTGTTAGATAATTATACCACTTTGTATAAATGTGATCATTACTAGTGTGCAAAACTTTGCATTTCCCGTGCTTTATCTCTAGCTCTGTTTGGTTCTATAAGCTGAGCTTGTTATTAAATCGGAGGAATTGTAGAAAGGTTAGAGCATTGGTTTTTTATTACCTTTTTTTCCAAAATAATATCCACCATGGAACTTGGAGTTCTATGTTCAATCATATACTACATTAATTAACCTCTGGATTGACAGGCTGCTCCTTGGGTGCAAAGGGTCAAGGAACTCCAAAATTTTGACAACATTAGTGTGATTGTGTGAGCCTGTGGCTATGAATTCATAAAGAGTTGTCAATACATGTGACTACATTTGGACATAGTAACGTTGTAATATGTTTCTTCTTTTATTTGAGACACTAATCTTTGTCATATTCTAACTTTTATGGTCATCTAAGAGTTCTACTTCTATGAAAAGATTT
Source organism: Parasponia andersonii (assembly GCA_002914805.1). Taxonomy (NCBI): domain Eukaryota; kingdom Viridiplantae; phylum Streptophyta; class Magnoliopsida; order Rosales; family Cannabaceae; genus Trema; species Trema andersonii. The sequence goes on from JXTB01000168.1 coordinate 62,935, forward strand.
TGTTTAGGCGCTTTTTACTCTCAACTATTGAATTAACGAGCATTTTGTTTATGATCTAATTATTGCTCATCTCTTGATGTAGTGGGGTTCTTGACCTGTACAAGACTACATCTTTTGGTACAATGGGGCGACATTTTTGACCAGGATGGATCCTCAGGCTTTTATTAGGTTGTCAATAGGCTCACTGGGATTGAGGATTCCTGGAACAGCCTTGAACTCTACAAAGTCTGAGTTTCATGCATTCTCTTCCCCATGTTTATGTGAAATTCGTCTTCGAGGTTTCCCTGTGCAGACAACTTCTGTGCCTTTAATATCTTCTCCTCAAACCACACTTGATTCTCATAACATTGCATCCAGTTTTTATCTTGAAGAATCTGATTTGAAAGCATTATTAGCACCTGGCTGCTTCTATAGCACTCATGCTTGCTTGGAAATTGCTGTTTTCATGGGGAGGAAGGGATCCCATTGTGGTGTCAGCATCAAAAGGCAACAAATTGGGACTTTTAAGCTAGTGGTTGGTCCTGAATGGGGTGAAGGGAAGCCAGTAATTCTTTTCAACGGGTGGATAGGTATTGGAAAAAGCAAGACAGACACTGGAAAACCAGGTGCGGAGCTTCACTTGAGAGTGAAAGTGGATCCCGATCCTAGATATGTTTTCCAGTTTGAAGATGTAACCAGATTGAGTCCTCAAATAGTACAGCTTCAAGGCACCATCAAGCAGCCAATTTTTAGTTGCAAGTTTAGTCGAGACAGGTGATATGCAATCTCTGTAGTTTCTTTTGTAAATATTTAGAACATCTATGCAAACGATCACCTAATTAACTCCCTTTTACTGGTTGCAGTTGACAAGTGAAACTTATTTAATGTCAGTATGCATAACCAAGAAAAAATGGCAAAGAATCGAAGAGATCATTTACAGTGTTGGTTGTAAAGAAAACCACAAGCTTTCGTAACCTTCCAAAAATATTCATTATAGTTCCAGATACCAATAAGCGAACTGTTAGCTAAATTATTGTTGCAAGACCATGATGCTTGAATCAAACTGCATTTTCGGCAAAGTCATCCACTTTTTCACTACATTTGCTTTTGTCTACCCCTACTTTTGGAGATTAGCCTTTTCCTTTTTCACGTATGATTTCATGTCCTGTTTTGTTTTTCTTTCTTCTGTCAGGTTCTTATTAATACTAGAAGCAGAAAATCAAGTGGTCATCTCCATCAAATAAAATCTTTTATTTACGAAATTGATTTTTGTATTGGTACTTTGCTACTTTACTAGTAGGTGGAACCACAAAAGGCTGCTCTTTGTTTTCATGTACTTGGGTCGTCCGTGAGACTTATGATACTTGTATGAATCAACAGGGTGCCCCAGGTAGATCCTTTGAGCTCTTACTGGTCAGGTTCTGGAGACAGTTCTGATCTTGAGTGCGAAAGAAGAGAGAGGAAGGGATGGAAGGTGAAGATACATGATCTTTCTGGCTCGGCTGTTGCGGCAGCCTTCATGACAACCCCATTTGTGCCATCAACAGGTTGTGATTGGGTTGCCAAATCCAACCCAGGAGCTTGGTTGATTGTTCGTCCTGATGCTTGCAGGCCTGAGAGCTGGCAGCCGTGGGGAAAGCTTGAAGCATGGCGTGAACGTGGCCTTAGGGACTCTGTTTGCTGCAGATTTCGGCTTATGTCTGAAGGTCAGGATGGAGGAGAGCTTCTCATGTCTGAGATTTATATCAATGCTGAAAAGGGAGGGGAGTTTTTCATAGACACTGACAGGCAGATGCCAGCAGCAGCAGCAGCAAGTCCAATCCCAAGCCCGCAAAGCAGCGGAGACTTTGCAGCACTGGGTCCAGTTGTTGGAGGCTTTGTCATGAGCTGTAGGGTGCAGGGGGAAGGGAAGAGTAGCAAGCCACTGGTACAGCTAGCCATGCGTCACATAACATGTGTTGAGGATGCGGCCATCTTCATGGCTCTTGCAGCTGCTGTTGATCTCAGTATTGAGGCATGTCGGCCTTTCCGTCGGAAGATAAAGAGAGGGTCATGCCATTCTTTATGAATACAAGAAAACATAAAAAGCAAAAATGAAACGGATTACGAACGAGTACATAACGACTCTACTTTTATCTTTTTAATTGTTGGAACATCTGGGATTGTGTACAGTACAGGAGGAACTAAATTGTGTTTTCTCTAAGAACATGTCGAGTCATGGTAGTGTAGTTTGGATCTGCAACAATTGGCAGTATTTTACCCGTGAACTTGAATTGACGACCAGTTTAGTCAGCACTTGGGATCGGAAACGAAAACCGATTGGCCTAGTTACGGCACCTTTTTTTTTTTTCTTTTTCTTAAGGTGGTTGGTGGAAGATCACCTCCTTAGCTTCTCTTAGTTTGTTATATTGTGGGATTACGAGGAGGGAGAGAAACCAGAATTTAATTAGATAAAACTCCCTTCAGCTAACACACACCATCAGCAGTTCAATCTTGCCACACACCAGTATCAAACTTAGCAATCAAGTAGTGACTGGTGACGAATTGATCATGTTATTTTCTTCAATAAGGGAATTATGAAATTCTAAGGAGGGGGAACTTTTAACTCCGAACTTCCAACAAATCCCTGAACTTAAAATATTTTGAATCAGAACATCATATGCTACACAAAAGAAAACTCCCATGATAAGAGTGTGCACATGTGACACATAAAAAGATGTTGAACTCCATAGCAGAAAACATACAGAATGACAAAATACAAGGAAAGAATAATCAGTACACAGATGACACAAAGTTAACAAGAAGCTCTTCACTATGCTACCTAATCAATGAACTATCCTAAAGCAAAATCCTTTTGGAAAATGTGTTCAATATCCCATTTTATTCTTTCCTTGAGCAAGTTCACTGCTTCCCCCAAACTACATTTCAAGCCTCTTATGTACGTGCTTACTGTAACACAAGTATACTACACTAACCTAGAACCACAGCTACATGCTTTTCATTATCAATGTTTCCTTTCCCACTTCCCCTCGCGTCTACCATCTCGTTCCCTACGTTCTACCACCTGCCTAGATTTGCTCCCTCGGGATCCATGCCTCTGTGCAGACCCATATCCACCAACCTGTCCGTCAAATGCTGAAGCCAAGTCTGGATCCCCAACACTACCAGTGTCACCTGAGTCCTTGCTTCCATCTATATTCTCTTCATAACTGCTGCCGCATTCATCTAGACGATCACGTGATTGCAAAATGGTAGGAAGCTGGCCAGAAAATTGTCGGGACCCAGAGAGTACAACAGTAGGCATGGACGCCATAGAAGAACTGGTAGAGGTTTCAAGCTGCAAGCTGCCACTAGTACTTGTTCTTGTGCTCCCTTCATTGCCCGCTCTTCCATTTTCCCTTTCACGATACCTTTCCCGGGGCCGGCTGCAGGTGAAGACAGAAAATTATAAGGCCCAATTATATGCCATCAATGATTACTGGCAAAGTAACTTAACTTAAATCATTTCATATTACAACAAATAGCCAGCCAGGGACTGTTCAATTATCCATAAATTCGTGCTAATAAATACACAGACAAATTCATTTTATGACAGAAATATAGCAGATAAAAATCCACTGCCTCCCACGGAACTTTATATGAATTCTACAATACATAGATAATAATTCAGTCAAATAACAATATTACTGAAGAAATATAGTAGCAATAGGAGACAAGAAAATTTCACCAGCTGAAAGAGAGAAATATTGGGCAGTTTCCATGACTGACATAAGGCTTACCCACTATGAGTGGAAGAAGAAAAGTCACGCCTAGATGGCCGTACTCCTGATTCAGCCTGCTCCAACTCCCGCTGAAGTTCTCTCTGCATATGGTCGAGATATTAAAACCAGAAGCCCAGATAAAATAATCTTAGAGACAAAGTAAACATAATCCTAAAACTCTCTCTGCGTGTTTATTGAGGCTGCTAGAATGAAAGATTTTAAAAACGAATAACTGAAGTCCGTTTTAGTAAGCAAATGAACTGGTACCATCAAGAGTGGAGAAACAATATACTTCCTTGATGATGGCAACTTCATAAATTAAACAGTGTAAAGGGAAAAGGTAAAAAGGCCTGAATTCTCAACAGAAGAGAAAATGTATTTGCATTCACCCATCCAAAATATATATAGATAACTGGTGAGAGAATGATGGATTAAACTAGGAATCATTATTGTTATTATTATTATTATTATTTATTATCTATTTTTATTTAAATTAATATTGGGATTTATTGAGTCATTTCCCAATTGTATTTGGTTTCCTATTCATGTTTAGTTTTCCTATTATTTAGTTTCCTATCTCAGGTTTACGTTTCCTGTCTGGTGTTATAGCTTGTCTGTACATAAGCCTCTCTATGTCCATTAATTTTAAGACTTGATTTATGAAAGATACACTTTTCAGACTCTCTCTCTCTCTCTAAATTAATCTCATTCTCTCTCTAAACTTCCTCTCTCCTTCTAATTCATCTAAAACGCTTCTCTTTCTTTTCTCCTTCTAGTTCTACATCACAGAGATTATAATATAAATTTGGAAGCTCTGTTCTTTCTTTCTTCCACTTCTTTATAGCCATTAATCCCAACTACTTGAGGATTTGTACATGAAATATAGTCGGTTAATAATTACATACCATATCAACTGTAACCAAGTTTGTAGAATGCATCCAAAAAGCAATGCGTTCTTCAAAAATTTATAGGCAGATAGATTTTGCAAGGGTTTATACCTGTGTTTGCCTCTCCTTCTCCATATCAAGATTGTGTCTCAGTTCGCTGGTTTTTGCACGCTCTAGTTCTAGCAATCGCTGTCTCTCAATTTCCTTCTCAGCTTCAGCTGCTCTCTCCCTAAAGGATGAAAGGTCAATAATATTTGTTACATCGCCAAATTATATATCCATCAAATCTTTGCTGCTGAAGAATACGAGATAAGTTTATTAGGATGTAACACCTATCAAGTTCTCGTAAATGCTCTGCTTCTCGTACAGCTGCCTCTTCTAAATATTTTTGACGGTTGTGTCTCATAAGAAGTTTTCTCTGCCTGCGAACTGCTATGTCTTCTTGGAGCTTGGATTTTTCTCTAATAGTAGAAGAAGAAGACAACAAAGTACCAATATGAGAGACCCCCAATTAAATTTTCCCAAAAGACAGAAAGAAAGAAAAGCAAACAAAATTGCTTGAAGAGCTCCATAAAGCTCTATTTCTTCTAAAGATTGGCAAAGAAATAGACTCCACATCTCCACCTTAACCACCAATGTTGGGGACTATATAGACTTTAGTGTGTGGGGGAAAAAAAAAGGTGTGGGGAAAAAAAAAAGGTGTATATATTGCAGTAAAAGGGATTTTGTAATCAGTTGGAAAGGAAGTCTATTCCACGCAAGTTAAGACTTTATTTTTTATAAGATAACTTAAGGGACTTGAACGCCAATACAATTTAGACCACAGCGGGAGTAAGTGGGAGTAAACTCTACAATTTGGTAAAACGTAACATTTAAGTATTCAAAACCCTCTCAAACTGACACCTTTCGAACAGATACAAAGATGAAGCTTTTAAAGGTTTAGACACAAATATGCCCTTCAACTAAGTCTCTTGCTAGTCAGTCAAACTCGCTTCTGATATTAATCTACAAGGGCCTAAGAAAGAAAGGGCTACTTTGCCAGCAGCCAAGCCATAACTTCATACCAAATTCTTAACAAGTACAAATGCACTTCTATCACATAAACAGTTTGACTACTTTATTTTTACAAAAGTCAAATATTTATTCGGGAGGAAAAAAAAAATTAGAGGACTAAGTGGCCTTTAAAAAGAAATTAACTACCAAACAAGAGGAATCAACTTAATCTACCAATTCTCCTTCTTTCTTTCCCACTCAAATTAAACAATACAAAACAGAAAACAAAATTAGTACATACAGGGAACGAATGGACTCCTTGATTTGCTGAAGGCGCAAATCATCTTTCACAGTAGCTGGAAAACGAAGTAACAAAAACAAACACAGCATAAGTATTAAAAATAAACATTAAAGGCAATAAAGTCCTCAGACAGCAAATAAACATAAAAGTGAGCAGAGCAAAACATAATTTACATGCTAGTAAAGGAATCTGACATGCTTCTTTGGAATCACTAGATGATTCCTGTCGTGCCTGTTCTTTTTGAAGAATATAAAATTCCATTTCAGCTTCCTCCAGTTCCTGTAATGTTTACGATTAAAATTTGGGAATAGCTTGAAAATGAAAAATGACACTAATTATAGCGCAGCTTACCATGACTTCTTGGTCTACTTTGTTGGAGAAGAAATCAAAGTATGACTTAACAGATGTTAAATTGGCCATGACCTATCAGAAACTGTAAATTACCAACTATAACAAGAAAAGGCAATACGAAAAGACAGTATTGAATGGCTACAAGAAATTTTGATAATCCGTGCCAAATGGACACCAAACAAGTTCTTTAAAAATGGGGAAAAAATGAAAAATACACATCTAAGTGAGTACACGTTATGTAAAACAAGCACAACCCGAAGGGTAAATCCAGTGAACAAGATACAGCTTATTTCTTTGTCTTACTTGGTGTGCTATCTTATTCTCCTCTTTCTAATGGAAATAAATCATAGCAGCTAAAGATAGCCACAGTCAGGTAAACATTTTGAAATGCACATACATTACAATTTAATAGTCAATACAAGCATATACTATGAATTTCAACTAATGAAGTTTATTACCTGAAGAATCGCTTCACGTGTACTCACAAAATCTGGGTTGATTTGTTTTGAAGAACTCGCAGTTAGTACTTCCCTTAGAGCCTTAAATGCAAATGTTGTACAATGAAGTAACAGCAGTTAGACGTAAAACTTGTCCATCATACTTAAATACAACTCAGGAAAATGAAAGTTCGCATAGAATTTAACAACTCCATTATGCTGTACAATATACTGAAACTTAAGCCTGAACCTACCACATACCTCTTTAGCTTCAACCTCATCATCTTTCAATCGACACAAAATTTGGCAAGCCCTTTTTTCAAGATCGCCAATCCTACTTTCTACAAAAGGCAGGATACAATAAATAAGTTGAGGGCAATGAATACCCTCAATTCTAGATATAAAAGTACATGCACACATACAACTACTTACATATATATAAATTAAATAATAGAGCTATACCAGATTTCAACAATCCTAAAGTCTCAATATTTCTCCAAACATTTTGTGGAATCAGAGAAATATCTTCAGGAGGACTGTACAGACAAGCACCAGCAATAAGTGCCAATGAAAGTCGTAGCAAGGGGCCCTCAAAAGTTGGTTGACCAAGCTTTCCCAGACCATGAACACTATCTGCTGATGCCAGGAAAGATTGCAATTGGTGCCTTCGAGCAAATGGGATAAAATGTACAAGAAGGGCCATTGCACATTTTCTAAGATGCAAAGATACATCAGATGATGCTATCACAACAACAACATCCCATGTACTTGATACCAAATAACAGATCGATGACTCAGGAATTGTTGCAAATAGGCCAGGGGAAGATAAATTGCTGCAACAACTAAAATCTTGTAGGTCAGGTCTTCCATTCATATCTTGGCCAACAAGTTTTCCCAAGAGCTGAAGTGCTATAAAGCGTTGTTCAGGTTCCGGATGACCCAACAGCACACAGAACAGGTTGACCAGAGAAGTCTCACATTCATTAACGGCATGGATGTCTCTAGCAAGTAAACTTGACAACCATTTATCCGTCCGCAAACGCCAAGCAATTTTTGGTGCACCGCATGAATTATTTTTTATAGCAGAACAAATAAGACCAATGACATCACTCAGTGCAAAACAATGGGGTACTCCAAGTAAACAATCAAGCATCGCAGATGCAACTTCCCAGCAACCCTTTTCTTGAAGGGTCAGAATAGTTTCAGAAATTCCTTCGAGACCAGCTCTCCAATGAACAAGGAATGGGTCAACTGACTTAGATGTACTAGAACTTTCACTGTCATTGTCTTGCACATTATCAGCTTTTTGTGCAACTGATGACAAACACCTTAAGTATATAAAACATTCTGCCGATGTTATGGTAAGCTTCCGAGTCAATTGATAATGAAGATTCCAACACAACTCAGTCGCTGGGTTAAGCTTAGTAATGAGAACCTCTAAGTCTTTGGCAAATTCTACTATTTCCTCGGCGGATAAATTGAGAACTTTCTGATTTAAATTAGCAGCATTGTTATCCTCCAACTTAGTTTGGACTTTGTTCAGTGAGCCTTGGTAGACATCACAGAGAAACCCTAATTGTGACTCTGAGTTGTTGCCTGAGTGTCTATCAACGGACGGCTGAAGTGGAACAGTGCCAAACACTTGTAAAATCTGGACTAACAAGAGTTTGCAACTTTGCATAACATTCTGAAATGCAAAAAGGTAGTCATAGAAAGAACTTGTTGGTTCGAAAGAAGTAAATTTAGCCCAGGACAACAAGGACTGAAGCATCTCCTTTCTACGTTGAATAGACAGATCAGGAAAGACAGAAGCCAAAATGAAAATTGTCAGTCCTCTACTATATGCTTCTTCAGGAGCCCGGTCCTGGTTCTCTTGAGGTCTAATGTTATTGAAAAGCTCATCAAAGCACAATGACTCAAAATTAAGACACAAGTCATCATGTAATAGTCTTTCCTCATCAGACACCTTGCTTAAGGAATATGAAATGATTGGCTTCGACAAACACAATACAGAATCAATAACTGAAACATCACAATATGAAGCTCTAGAAAGGGACAGAAGCACTTGCACTACTCTAGGAATCTCAGGCACCATAGCTTCCATGTGCTCAGTTATGATGGCTTCTAATACATAAAGGATAACCACCTTAGCATTCTTTGCAACGTAACCTTTCAAATAATCAGAACTACTTTGAGAAGCCATTCGCTCCACATGATAAAACGGCCATGAACACAACTCAGAGAACCAACACAAAATATCTGGCACAACAGTCGAAGGAAGGGATCTCAACTGCAAACCAACAGCCTCCAAAATGGTCTCCCCAAAATCTCCGAACTGTTTTTTCATATTAGGAAAGAACTTATAGAGGTCAGGGTAAATAACATGAAAAGAGTGAAAAGATTGGTTTTCACGCCGTTGACCACCTGATTCTTCCACCTTCACATCCTCACGTTCACGATTGCTAACATTATCTATTACAGCAAGCTCATCTGCAAATATAGATAATAAATTTGTCAGCTGTTGCAGATCAGAGGCAAGGAAAATCCGATCCTTTATATACTGTTTTGCATTACGAGATACTGCCATCCAACCAAGAAACCGAACTAGAGGAGATTTACATCTAGAAAATGCAGAGATTCTATTTGTCCAGGCTGAAGGTGGAATCAAATTTGTATATTTGAAACCACTGTTCTTATTGATAGCAAACTCTGCCCCTTCATCACCACTGCTCGAGGCAACTACCAACCTCTGAAGCAGTATCCATCGGCGTTGTATCCCATGCATTGTTTCTGGCTCCAAATGACGTTTCCCTTCTTTGAACTGCTGATAAAGGGATGTTAGCATCCCATTTAAGTACTCGGCGGACTGTAAAACAATATCAATCACAGGTTCTGAACTACAATGTAACTTTGTCGCTGAGTGCAATAAAAAAACAAGACTCTGCATAAGAATTTCATGCAATGAGTGATGTTTTCTTTGCAACCTTTCAATTAAAAAGTTGCAAAACAGAACTTGATTTTGTCGAACCAATGTGATGGCATCCACAGATTGTGCATCAAGCAAAGACAAGTTCACAACTTGTTCATCAGATATTCCGTTATTGCACAAACCATCTTCACCACCAGACATCTTTTCCTGATATTTCCTGTCTAATTCAGCAGCCTCTAGCAAAATTTGGAGAACAATTTTGTCTCTTTTCTTTTCAAGTTGAGCTATTGTTTCCAAGTCAGTCCTAGACTTAACGGAGACCTTCATAAACTCAAATTCATGGTCTTTTAAAGAACTAGTCTCTTTGATGTTGACCCGATTCATTAACTTTGGACTTTTCTTCAAAGATATCATAAAAAAAGGGTTGACATAGCATTCAGCAGCCAAGAGCAAAGCATCTATTGCTGCATCATGGCTCTCCACTGTAATCTCGTCCTGGGAATGCAAATCTAAGGCCAAACGCCGAAACTCAGAAGCCCTAAGCTCACAGTCTTGATAGTTTATAAGTTGAAAGTAATCTGCTTGCATGTTAAAGTATTCAGCCCTGAAACCAGTATCCATTACCAAGTCAACATGAGACTGCTTGGGAAAGACTTTCTCAACCTCTAGGTTTGGTTCTAAGCTGATCACCCCAGGGTTAGAGCCAGAGCTATACTCATTCTCATTCAAGTCATTATATGTATTTGTAAGTGCAATGCTACGCAATTCTATTGGAGCGAAAAGAAGACTGACATCTTCAAAAACATCCATCTTTGTTGCGGTATCTGCAACATCTGATTTTGCATCAAGTTCATCCTGGTTATTTAATTTTAAAGAAACTACTCCATGGCAAGAGTTAGAAGAAACGGATAAACCACTTGAAGATTCAAGTTCCATAGGCTCGGAAATAGAAGACGTGCGAAGGTCTATTTCAGGAGGTAATTGCATGCGGGGTTCCAATATTGCTAGAAGGACACTGCAATAAGAAATAAATACCCGTTATGAGTCCCATAAGAGAGAAAGAAGACTGCTTTTGCGCAAGATAAAATAATTCAAAAATAACATCATATAGAAAACAAGATCATAAATCAATTCGAGAGTTTCTCTCTGTCTTTGATTTTATATGATAGGGTTGCTCTTGCATAAATTGGAAAGTAGGTATCCTGTTATCTTCGTATTTCTTTTATTTCTCTACCGTTGCTCTTGATTTTTTTCTTTTTTTACAAGTCTTTGTTTCTTACCAAAAGTTATTATTACCCTCCAAGTACACAAGAAAGTGTCCTTTGTGTTTTTGGACATTTAGCACAATAAAACATATTAGCTTAAAGCGTGGTTATAACGTTATGCTGCAGAGTAATATTTAAGGCAGACTTTACATGGGTTTTTCCAAAATGTTGTGGTTTGGTATTGAATGGGAAGCCTACTGGTTTTGAAAAAAAGGGAAGATAGAATCTGAATGAGGAATTGCATCGCATTGGATATTCTTTGAGTAATCGAGAAGAAGCTGGAAATTCAAGCTTTTAGCTTGTCTTTCAGAAGTGGTGGCTAAGAAACTCAAGAATTTCTCTCTTTTCTTGATCATAATTAGCCGGGAAAAAAAATATGTTTATAAGTTCTTAGCATTTAGTTCTCTAGCTTATATTTTCTTTGTTGTCTTTTGTTCTTGAGGGTACCTTATCCTCTACAAACCTGTACTTTATTGGTAGAGTGCATTAAAGGGGGCAGACAGATTCGTGATGCTAGTAATCCAATGGTTAATGATTATGTACGAGTTTGTGGAGAAAACAGTTATCATATGTATATAATATATTGAGAAGGAAAATACGAAATTATTAGCTAAATGTTACGCCTGCTCATTTGGCTCCCCAAAATCCAAATGTCGCTACTCATGGTTCTAAAATCCTATATATATACTGCTCACTCAAAAGGATAGAGAAAGGCCCAAGAACGTGGTGGACACTTCTAGAATGATCAAGAGAGGTCTTGACCGTATTAGAAGACTCTAGATGGCGCTACTAAGTCCTAAAAGGCTCTAGACAAGGCCAGATAGTGTTAGATGGGTTGGACGATCCTAAAAGCTCCTAGAATGACTTGGAAAAACCAAGATGGTGGGTGAACCTCCTAGAAGGATTTAAGCCATGCTTGTTCTAGATTTCTCTATGTAAATATTTTTGTAGATATTACCACTTTATTTGAAAATATTCTATACCCTTTATAAGATCATGCCACTTGGTACGATTATAATCCTTGGTTGGTTTAGGCTTTGCCTATATAAAGGACCCCTTGGGTTCATTTATATTCAAGTCCCATTTATGAGAGTTGCAAGCATTCTAAGAATAATACAAAGTTTTCTTTTACTCAAACTCTCTTATCCTTACCACTTTGTCTCAAAACTTACTCTAAGCCCCTTTCTTGAGTGTTGGTAGGCTAACTTAGTGCGACGGACTGTGCTGAGTGTCACACGATTTTCTAGTTTAAAGCTAGAGTCATGACATAAAGCTTCTAATTTATAGGCTGAGGAGATTTAGTTTCATGAAAAAATGAAGTAGATTTCTTTTTAAATCTGAATTATGTGGCATTCTGTTTCGAATGGATCACATTCCACTTTTTACTAGTATGATAATTATCAGAAATGGGGGCCATCTTTCCCTTTTCTTGTTCACATTGGTCATGTAAGATGATGCCTGGGGAAATAAATCATTGCTATCTTTAGCGCTTTGGAATTGAGATATGACATTATGATAGGCAATGCCTCATCTTTTCTCGGCTGGCAAGACCTCTGCCGTTGGCAAATGAGAATATTCAAACATCAAGCTTTAAAATTGATATTAAGAGAAGTCAGCAACATTGTTGGTCTTTAAGACACCAGATCAAAATAATTAATCTCAGGTTCTAAGAACGACAGTACTAAAAAGTAAATTATGGTAGTTAGAAACGATAAAAAAGCACAAGATTAAGTAAACCTTTTGGGTTAAAAGGTCAATCAACTGCTGCTCCTTAATTGGGATAACCATTGTACTCTTTTCTTACAGGAGAAATCTATATGGGAGCCACTGGTGGAGAGGATGGAACAAAGATTAGAAGGCAGGTCGGGAGAGGGAGAAACATAATTCTAAACTTTCATCTTTTTGGGATAGCTGAGGTTTCGGATTGCTTAAGCTGAAACTTTTAGTTGTTTCTGGTCCATTTTGCAATATTTTCACCAGTACATTTTTGTTGTCCAAAATTATAACTTTTCTACGTCAGACAAGAGGAAAAGCATGCTTATCTAAATTATCTTGTAACCAAACATTTTGCGACCTTCAGAAAACTAAGAGATTAAATAACATGACCAACATGTATTACCTAGGAGTAACTGTGCCACGCCTCCATTCAGATTCCAAAGAAGGTAAAACCGCTGGCTTTTGTACCGCTGTACGAATCACATTGAGAGCAATCACACAATTGCTTTCCTGTTTTTCAGGATAAGTGGAAGACAGATCTCCGAAGGATATTGTGCTCTTAAATGAAGCAACGGCAGGATCAATAAATGGCTCTAGCATCTCCACAAGAAAGAGAATCTTGTGCTTTACTTCCTGAAACAAAAACAAAATACAACTAACAGCACCATTCTGCAATATCACATACAGGAGCTGTTTACGAGTATCAAGAAATTCAACCTGTTAAGGGGCATATCACTGTAAAGCACAAAGAACAGCAGACAACAGAATCATTTGAAGAAAAGAAAAAAAAATCGCAACATGATAAGTATTATCTCTTTGCCAAAACATTCCAGTAGACGCCATATATTCAGAGTAACATTGTAAACAATGACTTATTATCTTTCTTTCTCTTAAAAACTCCTCCATGAAAAATCACCAAAGCAAGAAATTATACCTTATACTTTCCCAGTATATCGTCCGTATGACCAGAGATAGCCAGCACAATATATTTTAAAGCAGCACGAGCACGGGCCAGGTAATGTTTAGCCCCCTAAAGCACATGTCATGTCAATAACAAAAACAAGTATTGCTACAACGTCTACAAATAAGAAGTAAATAAGCATCCAGCAAGAAGTAAAATATCCACCAAAACCTCTAGTAACTGATACATTCTAAAGGGAAGAAAGTACCTAATTCTGTTTTTATTGAGAAAGTAAAAGCATATATAAACTACAGTATCTGTATATTGTAACTCCAAGTGAATAGGTATATGCAAATTTGCAGAATTTGAGTTTTGTTTCTTTTTCTAAAAGGAACTAGGAATTTTTTTTTTTAATTTGAAAATTCGTTTATAGGATAGGGCATTTGAATTTTAGGTAATTGACTACCTTTTTTTATTGCTATCAACAAGTTGAAACAAAACATATGGACAGATGCCAGAAAAATATTTGTTCTTCTAGTAGATAAATAACAGATATACCCGGATTGTACCCAAAAGATCCTCCAGAAGCTCCACAGTGAGATCAACCTGTAGTAAGTCAGCTGATAAGACCCAATGGTATGCTCACAAATTAAAGAAGATAAACATAAAGGAAATTGAGATAATAGGACTACTGAAACATTGAAAATATGATAGATGACGAAGATGCAGTAACTTTAGGTATTTGAGAGGTCTAGACTGGAGCTCAGCTCCAATAACCAACTCTCCACCAAATGACTCCATGCCATCCCTTGCCACTCGTGAGTTCTAAATATACCCCTCCATTATTTCAGCCACTACTAACAAACTAACAGAAGACTATACTACCCTTGTGTCCAAAAGTCAACCATCCGATTCCTTACACCTCCTAGCCTACGTGGTTCAGATTGGGGCTTATCATCAGCTTACCAAGCTGAGAATTTAAACAAGACAAGACATGTGCAAACCAACAATTCACTACAAAATCCTCACAGCACAAAGTTCAAAACACAAATTTTGCCCTTGGCGAACCTTTGCAATCACTTGAGCCATCCAAGGTGCTAGAACACTACAACACAGGTCAATCAGGACACTAGCAGCCTTCACCTGTAAAATGAGTTGCAATTAACAGTTAATCATGAGTTTCACCAAATGAAAAATAAAAGAAACAAAGACTTCAGGCCACAGAATTAAACTTTGAGCACTTTCTGGGGGTGCATTAATACATTTTGTGGGTCATATACTATTAAACTTGCACTACTCATTCTCATTGAACATACTTATGGTATGAACCAATAGAGTCTCTGTTTACCTACGTGAAAGTAAAAAGATCACTTTGAGATTGATAATCATGTGCATAATGTTTCTAGGAGAAAAACAAAAGCTATGTTAATGGAGATCAAAGACAAATTACACCAATAAAACACATTATCTACCTAAATATCACCAAAAGCTGATTGCAACACCACACAATACTGAAACAATAGCGCCATTTAAGCCAATCATGAATTTACAACATCAAATGGAGAAACATCTTTCATACCGAATGCATAGTATCATAATACTTTTGCGCACTCCCCCACCCCTTATCATACAAATAGCAATATATTTGCACTTTTTACCACTCCAAACAAGATGGTATATTGTTTAGAACCGGTAGTAGATTATTAGCTTTTATAGATATTTCTTCTCTTTTCTTTTATATTATTTCAGAAGACATTTCGTCTTTAATTCTGCAGTTATTTAGGCTGCTTCTTGTAAATGTTCTTTTTGTACCTTTGATGGAATAATCTACTCAATTCATTAAAAATATATCTCCATTCGGGTACTCTATGCAGGGGGGAGAGGGACTGGTATTAGAGAAAGTGTGGGTTGTTATTGGCAAAAATATGCATCTATAACAGGTGAAAGCAAAGAACCATGATAAAGATTCAACAGACATATAACTAAAATGAAACCAGAGAGACTAACATGCGATTGCGAAAACGACGATAAGTAGCCAGCACAGGCATTAAGAAGTGGACGGTATAAAGATGATGATGAAGTTACTACAATCTGCAATTGTAACCAGCATGGTCAGTAAGCTGTTATCTATATTATGGCTTACATCAAAATTACCAAGCCAAAAGTAACAATAAGAAAAGAAAGAAATGAATACACTTTGACAGTAACCCTAACCTGAGATAGGGCTTGTTGTACAATGGGTTGTCTCCACTGAGAAAAATTATCATCAACAATGTCAGATGGACTGCTCACTAAAGGACGAAGAGCTACAAAACCGCCAAGAACAACAAACATGAAAAATAGAACTACCAAAGTCAGTTAACAAACTAACAATGAGGTCAACAGTCAAGTGACTCAAGTTTGAAAGTATTTTAATATGAGTAATCTAAAAACTTTTGTGCCGCCCTCCAAATCTTCTTGCTATGCTCAGGTGCTCACAGATAGATCATCTCCAAACGCATTGTCTTAAAATGCATTTTCTTACAACAATTTGACACAATTAATTCCTGTGGCCATACAGGTAAGTGCTTCAGAAATTGATACTCACCTGGCAGCAATGCTTGTATCAATGGTAATGCAGACCAGAAGTCAGAACTGCTCCCTGCCAATTTACTGCAGAGAATAGGCTGAGAAACATAAAGGTCAAAGATAAATATGTAACTGAAGGATCAGAATGTGAAAACAATTGAAATCAGAAATCGTATATATTGAAAATAATGCTTTAGGATTTCCATATCCTTGTTCCTGTAATTAACCTGTGACGCACAAGCAAAAAGAACGTGTAAAATCCCTTCTTCCACCGCCCCTAAATCCAAGATGTTAGTATAGCTGGAGTCCCACTGATCGTCGTGCAGCTGGAATTCTTCTCCAAATAAATTTGAGTAATCGAGTAAAAGAACAGGATTCAGTAAATTGGATTTAAATGATTCTTCCCCAGATGTCAATTCACTAGGAGATGTTGATGCTTCTTGCACAGTAAGAGGTTCTAAAAGCTTCTGCAGAATTCTAGAAGCCTGAGACAAAGGGATAGTAACATCCCGTTAAAAAGTAAAATAAAAGGCAGCAATCAGCCATCAATATTTGAAAAAATAGAGTATAACATATAAAAGAAAAAGGAAAGGAAAGGAAGAAAGAAAAACTACCGTCCTGCAAACAATTCCCAGATCAGAATCTTTGTATGCCTTTCTCAACAGCATGAAAATAAGATCAGGGCGGAACACCATGGAACTAGATGTGGATAAGACAAAAGGCAATGTACTGCGAAGTCTCCGTGGCTACACGCAGATAAGAAGAAAGGTCATTGACCAGTAATCAAGATCATGGGGAAAGGTCAGAAAGATTGATGAATATACAATGCCTACAATCGTCATGGTAGATCAATAACCACAGCTCTACTTATTTGTTATAACGCAATTAAAACAAAAAGGAATAACAATTTACCAGTACAGAAAATGTTAAGATTAAACTTTAATCCTGCTCATGCAGATGGTGAACAATCAGATTACCAATATCAAATGAGAATGGGAAAAGTTTACAGAAAGTAAGTACGATGATGAAATTGAAAAACCTAATATCTCCAGCAAAGCAGGTATAGTATTGGGGAATTTCCAACTGAGTACGCTCAGCAAGTAGAATAAAACAGATATGAGAAATAAAGATCAAACATTACCTCAAAGTTAGATGAAACAGTTAAGGCTGATGACGGCTGACTATTTTTGGAAACTTCAGTGTCTGAAACACTGCCCACAGACTTTGTAGTTGCCCTACAGTATCGATGGCTGTTAGAAGATTTGAGGGGAGGACCACCACAGCTTCAAACGAAAGGACTTAACCAAGATACAAATGATGACTAAGAAGATAACAAATAGGGGAACATGTAATGATGGATTGAAATGAGAAAACCTGAAAGGATGGATCTTCCATCTAGATAGGCATGTAATGGGAAACGTTCAAAGAAACCTTGGGTTATTTGTTAAGGATATCAGTCGCTCTTGTGGACACCAAGTATTTGTTATATCTTTTTTTTCTTTCTTTTTTATTTTTGAAAAAGAAAAGGTTTTGCAAAGTGAAAAGGGCATTATTTGTGATTTGCTTTAGAAAGTTCTTTCAAAGTAAAAAGGAGAAAAGTGCATCAGAATTCACGAAGTATCTTTAGTAGCAGAGTATAAAATCTGCCTACATAAGCTTTGTTTCATCGCAAAATTTCATTTCAAATTCTGTTGGTACATACAATATGTTGGGAGCATTTATGGTAGTTGTCCCTCCTAGTGAATTAGAACTTGCAGAAAAAGAATCAGTCTGAGACTATTATTTAAGGTCATCCTTCCAAACCAATCAGTATAACTATAAGAAAGAGCCTTAATTCAATTGCTTGGTTTCCCATAAAGTCGATATCATGTGAGCTTCTATTTCATATCTCAGCAGTATAAGAACCGTAATGCAATGAAAAAGTTGTTGAAGAATGAGATTCTGATATTTTTAGCAGGGTGAGGAAAGCAATACATACCTTTCATTTACGACATAGAGAATCGGATAGAGTGGACCAGCAAGCATAGCAAGAAAGCGTAAGTTAGGTTCAGCAGCATCTGAAAAGCTGTTAAGGTCTGGCTGTAGAGTGTAGAGAGTTTGAAAAAAGGTTACCACACAAAGATAGAAAGAGGAAATATGTGATGAGTGACATGGAGTCTTCTTGAAGAAGAAGAAGAAGAAGTGAGATATCAAGAGAAGCATATGATGTAATTGTAAATATTAATATTACCTCAAGTTGGGGAAGGAAGGCATGTAAGCGATTGGTCATGTCTTTAAGCAACTACAATAGAATTAAGTTGATATGAGAAATAAAAAGAATAAGGGTATTTGGTATCCATGGAGCATGGAGCAAGGAGCAAGCAGCAACCTGAAGATGCATATCATGGGCATCTTGCTTGTGAGATATGATTTGAGGCAACAAGTGATTAACAAGAGGCTGAAACTCGGGTTCAAGACCAATGACAGGAACCCCAATCAGCTGAATGAAAAAAATAGCAATTGGGTTTCCACGCAGACAAGAAATTCGGACATAGCGACAGGGAGTGTAGTTGATGGGGTACATGATGTCTCGGCGAGGAGCTTCACAACGGGGCCGTACTTTGACAAATGTCTCAGGCTGTTTAGATTTAGAGAATTAGAATCAGAAAGATAGAAGATGGTAAAGTCGTAAATCGAAAACAAAACAAACATAAAATAGATGGATCGAATTCAAAGGTAGCACCACCTTGTAGCGTAAACCAAGAGAAATTTCCCATTCGAGAACGGACTTGTTGTGAATCCGAATATGGGAAAGCAAGCAAGGTTCCTGCAAAACCAAAATTGTTTGTATAATTGGATTAGGAATAGGAATAGGAATAGGAAGAAATTTGAAATTAGAATAGAATAGAATGGAAGAAGAAAGTACGTTGAGCTCGAGAAGAATCCACTCCTTGGTATTGGTAGCGGTGGACCAGTGGGTGCGGAGGTCGGAGTCGAGGACATGGGCGGCCTTCTGCGACGCTGACTCTCGAGACATGGCCTTCACTTTGTACGCCAACGCCTTCACCCGCCCTTCCACCACCTCCATCTCCATCGTATTCATCGCCATGCCATTAACAAATAACAGCACAGCACAACACAACACAACACAATTCTACTCCTACTCTACTCTACTCTACTCTCTTTCCACTTCTCTTTTCTTTACTCCATTCCATTAACACACACACACATAACACGTATATATATATATATATATATATATATATATATATATATGAAATGTGAAATGTGAAATGTGAAATGTGAAGAAAAAGAGCTTTTTTTGGGCCAGCATGGGCCCGCAGTCAAATGAGCCCAGTTGGGTCGACCTACACCTCTATTTTCAGGCTTTTTAGCTCTCTTTGCTCTCACAGTCGAGTAAGGAGTCACTTCTCTCTTTTCTTTTATAGTGGGCTTTTCTATACCGATGGGCCTCATAAACTCAAATAACTCATACGGGCCTCATCTTTGCCCCACTTCATACCCCCGCCCCCTGCCAAAAAAAAAAAAATGCTCTTTTTTCTTCACACTTTATTTTAATAAAATATCCCCCCCAGTCCTTTTTGGTAACGTACCTCACCTGTAATCTCTTTAATGTAGTTTTACTATAATGGAAAGGTAATTTTGTTTTGGCGAATATTATTCTATCCTTAAGAACTTATTATTAAGATCCTATATACATTATTTTGCATTGTGTTATACGGTGATATATTGTATTGGGTTTTTTTGTATTGTCTTATTCCATTACGCTATTATATTTGCCATTGTTCTTTATTGTATTGTATTATCTTATTCTATTACATTACTATATTTGTTTTTCCAATGTGTTAAGACGTGGTATTAAAAGTTATTAAAAAAAAATACCATTTTTAAAAGTAATTTTTTTTAAAAATACCAATTTCTATAATTTATTTTAGAAGATATAGAAGGAGATCTTTACAGACTTTATTGGTAGCAACAGAAATTCAAACAAAGGCAAAGAGACACAACTACTCCTCAAGTCCTCAACTAACATTATAATGTGATTCACCAAATTATTAACACATGTTTGCTAACCCTACAAATACAAAATACTCCTTTACCAAACATTAACTATTTATGGTATCTCTTTCAATATACCAACTACTCCCAACAATTATTAACCCCACTTTTATAAAGCTCGTTTTCTCTCTCTCTGTCCTCAACTCATTGATACCAAAGTTTGTTCTTTCTTTATAGATATAGATATTGATGATCTTTGCTGTTTTGATTGATATGGTCATATAAATAATGATGTATTATTGGAGAAAATGGATGATAGTGGTGGCGGTGACATGGATACAAGCGTTGACGGGTACCAACTTAGATTTCTCATCGTACTCGTCGCATCTCAAGGAGGTGTTGGGAATATCTCAGGTGCAGCTCAACTATCTGTCTGTGGCCTCAGATTTAGGGAAGGCCTTGGGATGGTGTTCTGGCCTCTCCCTATTGTATCTTCCTCTATGGGGAATCATGCTCATGTCTGCCTTTATTGGATTCTTCGGTTATGCTCTCCAGTGGCTTCTTATTCGGGGAACCATCTCCTTGCCTTATGTCCTGGTAATAATCAATAATAATACCATTCCTCATTTCCTTACTAAATTAAACTTAAAACTTTCACCATTATTACCCTCCACAAACCAAAGCCACAACCACACGTATCAAATTTAGTTTATAAATGTTGCTTCCCTTTTATTTATTAAACGTCTATTATTAATATTGTTTTTCTTTTTATTTTTTATCATATAAATAAATTTTATTGATTAAAATAATACTTATTTATAGATTAAAAAAATAAAAAAACCTAGTGACCATATATATATATTTTCAATCATAGATTAAGAGTGTTATATAATTTAGTGCCTAAAGTGTTTGAGTGAACTAAGGAGCGCAGGAATTAAGGGTCTTATAAACATATATTATTTTATATATTTATATATTTGACACTTAAGCTAATTAGCAATAATGTATTTGACACAAATATATTTATCCAACTACATATTATATATATATGAGCATGATTTGGATGAGATTCATAAATTAGCTTTGATAGTTGGAGTGGGAGTGAAGAAACTAGGAAGCCACCTATAAAAGTCACAAAGTTATCATGTAGGTTTTGTAAACCTTCTATTTAAACTGATACAAAAAAGTCGCAAAGATGGTATTCTTTGTTTTTTTTTTTTTTTTTTTTTTCTTTTCTCTGTCAAAATTACTAAACTTATCTGAGAAAAGTATTGCTAGCTCCAACAAGTAACGTACATACTTCAACTAAATTGGCCGAGTGGATTAGCTATCCAAAACTTTATTTACTAAACTCATCTCCAAACATAACCAACAGCCTCTCAACTAAAGAAAAGAAAATCAGAGTAGGCCAACTAAAGTAGGTGAGTTTGGAACAGATTCAGAAATCACGTTAGCTCATTTACTTTGCATATAAAACACAAATTATAAGAATTCTGTTTGAACCACAAAATACAAGGCTAGAAGCTGGCCTGCTACACAAGTGTGATTTATCAAGTTAACATGTTGTTAATTGTGCATCAACAAGCCATTACATATAAAGATATTAATCATATGTAGACTAGACTAGTACAAGTTACAAAAACTGACATATAATTATAGATGGTTAATGATATATTGTTGGGCTTGGGCATGGGCATGGATAATGCAGGTGTTCTTTCTGTGTTTGTTGGGAGGGTGCAGCATATGTTGGTTCAACACAGTGTGCTTAGTGCTATGCATCAGAAACTTCCAAGCAAACAGAGCGCTTGCCCTGTCTCTCACAATCAGCTTCAATGGCCTTACTGCAGCTCTCTACACCCTCATTGCCAACGCCATAAATCCCAGAGACGACACCCTTTATCTCTTCCTCAACGCACTGGTCCCACTCCTCACATCCGTCGCGGCGCTTGTCCCCATCCTCCGCCAACCTCCTCCTCAGCCTGAACCAGCCAGTGTAGTCCGCCGTGATTCCCTCATTTTTGGTTGCCTATACGTACTGGCTTTTGTCACTGGCCTCTATCTGCTTTTCCTCAATTTCCTATCCTCTAACATCCTCAGAGCTCGTATTCTCCTAGTTGGTGCTATCGTTCTCCTTGTCATACCTTTATGCCTGCCCGGCATTGCATACGCCAGGGATTTGGCTCGTCGTAACATCAACTTCTTCTCCCCTTCCGTTGGCTACTCAGGCCTCATTTCGGTTGAACCTGAAGAATTCGAGCTTGAGAAGGAACTCGTTGAAAGAGATGGTAATGTTACTAATGTCAGTGGCATGACTGAAATCTCTCATGGGGTAGGAGATAAGGAAGGCTGTTCTGGAAAAGTAATAGAGAAAGATACACTAATGGAGCTGGGAGAGGAGCACCCGGTTCATTTACTAGTTCGTCGTGGGGATTTTTGGTTATATTATGCGACTTACTTTTGTGGAGGGACAGTAGGATTGGTTTACAGCAACAATCTGGGACAGATTTCTCAATCACTTGGATACTCTTCTCAAACAGCCTCACTTGTCACGCTCTACTCCTCATGCTCCTTCTTTGGTCGTCTACTCTCGGCTGCCCCTGATTTCCTGCGCGAGTACGTAATCAACATGGTGTATTATTCACTATACAATGTTAAAGAAAAAACTAGTCTGATAGTTACATATTTTACTAATGCAGCAAGGTCTATTTTCCAAGGACTGGGTGGCTGGCCATTGCTATAGTGCCAGCACCAATTGCCTTGTTTTTGCTTGCTATGTCGGGTAAGGAGGCGGTGTTGCGCATCGGCACGGCCTTAATAGGGGTAAGCTCTGGGTTTGTGTTCTCTGCAGCGGTGTCGATCACGTCAGAGCTTTTTGGGGCAAATAGCGCGGGGGTTAACCACAACATCCTCATTACAAACATTCCAATCGGATCACTCCTATATGGCCTGCTAGCAGCCGTAGTGTATGATTCAAACGGTGGAAGCTCAACTACGGTCAGCTTATTGCAAGAAGCAACCCTGTGCATTGGTAGAAAATGCTATTGGCAGACGTTTATGTTGTGGGGTTGTTTCTCCATGTTGGGGTTGGTTTCTGGTTTTTGGCTTTTCCTACGGACAAGGCCTGCTTATGATCGCATTGAGAGGGATCGAAATCGGACACAATTCTCATTTTAGATTTGGGACTATGCCTATATACAATGACACAACTGCATAATCTTGAGTTACGCTTGGAGCTTTGACGAGGTCAAGTAAGAAATAGAAACATAAAGAAAGATTTAACCAAACTCAAAGGTAACAGAAACATAATAGGCTAGGAATTCTCATAGGCAGGTGGCTTGTTAAACTAACATTCCAGGGCAGATGAGCAATTACTCATTCCCGGATGATATCGAATAGCTGAAATGCGCAAGTTTGGTTAGCAATTTTCTCGCTGCAACGGAGTGTAATGTGTTTGACCTCGATGTATATGTGCCCAAGGAAATCAAATGTAGAAAGAACAAGACTTGCCGATATAAAGATTTTTACTTGTTGAAAATTTAAATTTGCAAGTGAAGAATGCTTTTACCAGAGCTTACTCCCATTGTTTGTCCTTTTGAGACAGTTTTTAAGTTCACTCAAAGTGGTACAAGTTGATCTCAAATTTGAAATTTGGACTTTTCAGGTGCTAGTGAAATCTAGACTCCTCTGCAATAATTAGCTGTTCAAAGGCTGCCCAACGGCTTCCAGGGAGCAATTTTACATAAAAGCAAGGATGCCGTATGGTGATTATGTACGTGCTGCAATCACAAGACATGCCGTGGCCATTTCTAATTCCACAAATATTAGCATTAGATACTCTATTTGGTCCATATTAATAAGCTCATATATTTCAACTTATATATTTTTAAATTAACAACATAATAATTAGGTATTCTAAGCTGTTTCACAAAAGTTTACACTTTAAATTACAATAGATAGAAAATATTAATAATAGATTATATAATCTTTTATGTGCATAAATTAAGTGAAGATTGGCCTGAATCTGATACTTTCTAATCAAAAAGTGCATTTGATCTGCAAAATTACGAACTTTAATCTAATGTACAATTATCCGCACTTTGCAAATTTGCAAATTAGATTGAAATTGAATTAGACCAATTCATGAGGATTTTGAATGTATTGAACTACTTTTTAGTATTACATTCTCATCCCACTACCCTGCGTTAGAATTTTTTTTTTTTATTTGTCTTATTTTTGTTAGAAAGTGGCTTTTATGCTTCTCTAACCATTTTCAACGAGGTACTTTTTTCATATTTTCACGTCTTAAAACAATTCTTGCATTGTCAACAACCTAAAGAAAGTCTTCTTCTTCGCATTTTTCTTTTAGAAAGAGGAGGAAATCAAAGAAACATCTCATACTACATTTTATTGTGTAAAGTTAGAAAAACAAATTTGGAATTTTTTTTAACGTAAAAAAATAAAGTTGGAACTGCAAATATGGAAGGTATCAAAGTGATGCTTTTCAAATTTATCACACACACTAGAATAATATACAATGATTTGCAACAAACCAGACTCGCTTTACTTGTTGGCAGTTGCAAACTGCAAGAGAGGAATGCCGCAACCACAACAAACACACTAACCAGCGTATTCCCTCCATTTTTGAGGGACAGTTTTCAATTTGAAACATGGACTTTTACTGCTAGTGAATTGTAGACAAATTTAAGATTATTCTCTGCAATAATTAGCTTATTCTAATTAGACATACCTGAATCACTAGTGGAAGTTTTGAGAGCAAGCATTGTCGCCAAATGCTCTCCTCCAAAGTCTAGATTACTGGACAACATTTAATGAGATCATCACAGATCAATTTAGCCCAGCCAGTATGTGGAATTACAGGAGAGCACGTATATGGCAATACTTTGAAATTTCTCTAAAGCTTTAAAAATTGATCTTCTTTCATGGTTGCAAATCACAAAAGCATGTTTTGTAAATGCGTTCCTTATTGGGAAATTAAATGGCTAGAGTACTAGTCAACAAGTTAACAACACATAAATTTCTATGAAAACTGCTCATATGCAGCAAGAAAGAATTATGTGTACATATCTGTATGTACACACAGACACAGAGACACATAATAAAAAGAGAAATGTCCCCACTCCTGCCATCCTTAGCTAATTTCCTACAGGGATGTCTCAAAGCAAACAGTTTTCCATACCAAAAAGCTCTACTCTTATCCTTCCGACAGGAATAAAGCTCTATTCCTTTCCATAATCTCGCTTATTTTGTTGCTAAATTCAAATAAAAGCATGAGCTGAAATTAGAATGACTGAAAATGAAACAATATATTCAGAGACAGTCCCAATGAAGGGGGAAAAAAATACTATCTTATCTTTAAAATGTCTCTTCGTATATTGACTTGCTGCTCCTAAAAATACAAGAATCTTTTCAGCAATAAATGTCTAACAAGAAATCATTATGATATAGTGAATACGTCTCCACCCACATCCTTCTCGTCATGTTTGCAACTAAAGATGTAAAAGCCAAAAAAACTCATCAAGCAATCAATGAAACAACGGAAAAGAAACGTCAGGAACAAGACAAACGTTATTATTAAAAAAATAGAGAATATGAAAATCTGAGACCTTTGCTAAAAATTTAAACCTATGTGACGAGAAAACAAGAACAGAATCATAAATTCATCATGTGGTCAAGAACAAAAATGAAGAAGGAGAAAGAACCCCTTTTTACTTCTTCTTTTCCTCTTCTACTTCAGGTCCCTTTTTCTTCGAACCCGAGGTGGCCTGTGAATATAAGAAAGTGCCAAATATGGCAATGGCGGTTCCAAGTGCATTGAGAGGCCTAACTGGGTTTCTGAACACCAAAACAGTGGACACTATGACCACCACCCTCTTCATTGTGTTCCCCACGGAGAAAGTGAGGGGGCTAATTTCGTCGAGCGCTTGGTAGGAAGATTGGTTGTAAAGATGATAAAACACTCCAGAGAGCAAAACCCATAGGTAGAATGTGGATGCTTTCCCAGCAGCCGCTATGGCCTGGTGATACCCTTGAACCCATTGAGACCCTTCAACGAAAACCGCCACCGGAAACAGATAAAACAAGGAGATTATACTAATCCAACCATACAAATTAAGGCCATCTACTTCCTTGAAGCTCTGTAGACTCCTTTTGGAATAAATGTTCCTCAAAACAAAGCCAACATTGCTAATCAAAGCACCCCACAAGCCTTGTAGATTGAAAGAAACCTCAGTGACTGCAGCCAAAGAACAGCCCATAACAATGGGGAGAATGGAGAGCCATACCTTCAAAGGGTAGGTGTCCCCCAGAAAGGAAGAGAAGACCACAGAGAAGACTGGCTCCGAAGATTTGATGACATGGGTGAATGAGACAGCCACCTTGGAAAAGGAGACGCAGGCAGAGATGTGGCCTATGGTGTGGAACAATGCGGGTCCGAGAAGCGCAAGGAGGAAGGGCTTAGAGATTTTGGGGCAGGGTTGGAACTTGAGAGACCAGAGAACGAGCATCCAGAGGGATCCAACAAAGAGCTGAAAGGAGGCGAGAAGCCATGGGAAGGGGAAGAGGTTGAGGGCCTTCTTGTTGTAGATGTTGAAGACGATGTTTTGGAAGTACCAGAGGCCGAAGACGAGAGCGAGCTGGAGGCTCTTGGACTTGGAAACGACAGCTTCTCCTCCGTCGTTTGGATCCGATGAGGCAGTAGCGGCTCTGGGGAGGAGATGGGAAGAAGAAGAAGACCCGAAAGAATGTTGGATCCGAAGGATGGGGTTAGCAGAGGATCCAAAAGGGTAGGCATGGGCATAGATGGAGATTTTAGAGGTGGGCTGCTGTTGGAGGAGGAGGAGGAGGAGATGGAGGGGAGGTAGTCTTGTGGTTTGGGGTGTATGGAGATTGAAAGGTGATTTGTTTAACTTTAGAGTATATCGGTGGATGAAAGATTTGGATTTGGAGGATATGGTAGTGGCAGAGGGAGAGGCAGAGGCAGAGGCAGAGGCAGAGGAGAAGGGGGTAATAAGATTCAAAGTAAGCATTTTTTTTTTTTTTTTTCGGTTGTTGTTTTCTGATACAGAGGCAGACAGAGTAGATGTGTAGTAGAAGAACTAGGCTAGAGCTAAAGAAAAAGAAACAGAGGAGTAAAAAGAAAAAGAAAGAAAGAAAATGTTGTAAAAGAGATTTGGGGACGAGGTTTTCACTTTTCAGTACTCACTTCACTTCACTTCACTTCACTTCATTTGTGCCTTTTTGGATCATATCTTTGTGTACAAACTGAGATTCGGAAATTGGGCTTCTTGCGGCCCGCAGCGCGTGCACTCTCGATACTGATTTTTTCTTTTTGGAAAATAGAAAGCCTCTCCTTTTTCTTTTTTCTTTTTTCTTTTAGTAATCACGCTTGTACTATTTTACTTCTCTAATTTTCAACTCATACAGTACTTTTATCTTAAATATATAATTATTTTAATAATGACTTAGTTGTGAATTATTCTTTTTAGGGTTTAGTGTTTAGCACTGCACGTCTCTAAATTTTTTAATTACTACCGTTATGTCCCTAAAAGTATAAACTTTAAAAATTTCTAAATTAAAAGAATTAGTAGAAATAAAATCATTTTTCCTAAATAAGTTAAATCGATAGTAGAAATTAGGACTTAGTTGTAATTTTCAGTCTTAACTATGTGTGTCTTTTGTCGATCTTATTTTTTAATTAAAGCAGAATGGCCTGTTTAATCTAATTAGCTGTAACTATAGGCTAAATTCTTTAATAATCCAGTTCCTAATCTTTACCAAACACCTTTTAATCCAAAACTTATTATAGAAAAGTATTTTTAACTTCTTAAAAAGCTTAATCAACCGAAAACACCTTTTTTTTTTTTTTTTGTATTACTGGCTCAAGCTTTATATATTTTTTTTTATAAATACTAATTTTTTTACTTAAATTATGTGCAAAAACTCCTACTCAAAAATTATGTAAAAAAGACAAAATGTACAAACCTGCTTGTTTTTTTGGTTTTGTACTGGATGATTTAGTTGAATAAAAGTGCAAACCCGTTCACTTTCAAAAAAAAAATGCAGTTTTAGTCCTCACTAGACAAATCCTGGCTTTGTGACCAAATGCAGATATGTGATAAAAATGTAAATTAAGCTTTCTTTGAATAATATTATGGAGGGCTATATTTGCACACCAAATCGCATAAAGATACTCCTATTCTGAATTAATCCCATTAAAAGATTTAGAAAATGTATTTTTTAGTATTAATGGCTCTCCAAATGATCCCTAAAATAGATCTTTCTTTATATATAGCCTTCAATTTTATTAACCTATTAATTTTGATAACTCTAATGATATTAAAGAACTTTTTTATTTTTAAAAAATATTTTTCTATTAGAAATATACTTTTAATGTTTATATGGTTTGATTGACTTTTCTTTTTCCTCTCTTTTAAATTCTCTATTTATAATGATGATGACGATGTTTGTTTTACATACAGTCATGTATTGTTCATTCTAACATGAATCAATGCAAGAGATGTGGGAAGTTTGCTTTTATAAAAATAAATAAACAAAGTAGTTTCCAACTCATCTGAAAGAATATCAACAAAAATTAAAATATTATATAATAATCATCACAAAGATATACTAGTAATTAAAATTAAAATACTATATAATAATCATCACAAAGTCACACTAATAATAAAAAACAATCAAAGAAAATATATATGTAGTTGCCGAAGTTTTGTTTTCAAAAGCATTAAAGTGATAAATTTTACTTTTTTTAAAAAAAAAAATTAAATCCCAAGCAAACCGGCTAATTTACTTCTCCCTTTTCTTCTTTTTATTATTTTTTTTCTCTTTGGAATTATGATTTTTTTTTTTTGGAAAAAGTTTGAATTCTCACAATATCCATCACTAAAGAGTAATTTTTTAAAAAAATAATTTTAATAACGTCTAAATTTAGGAAATTTCTGGATAAAATATTTAAGATTTTAAATTATAATATCATGAGATGTAATTATTAAGAGTAAAATATCATATATTTAATAGAATGGTATATAATTGTACTTTTTGGTCTTTTTAGTTAAGGATAAAGATATAACAATTTTTTTTCTGAAAATTAGGGGTGCTTTTATGCACGATGGGGGAGTTATGTAATTATAATTCCACTAATATTATTCTGGTTTGGGTGTGAGATACAAAGTAGCCTAAAATATGAAAATCAGTTTACATCTTCTGATCTTATTCGGTTTGATTTCCTAGAAAATTGGGGTATAAAGAGATTTATTACTCATGGCCAGTGCGGTACAATAAAAATTTTATTTTTTCCTATCAATGTGAATATACAATATTATGTAAACTTGTAAAAGTTGCGATTGTTTCCTCCAAAAAAAAAAAGAAAGGTTGCCATTGTTTTCCGAAAGTGAAAGTTGTGATTATTGGTATATATGTCGTTGAAAATGTGTGATTTTCTGTGTGAATGCATCAACAATAATTATCTCATTTATTTTTATTCAGACACGTACGTCATTAGTAGTTAATTGATAGTATATATAATGGTCAAAGCATGTGATCTCAAATTATTGGCAAGAATGTAAAAATTTGTTTTAATGTATGTATAACCAGCTACTCTTATATATTTCAATTTATAATTTAATAAGTAATTTTTTTATTTATGTATAAGTATTTCTTTTTTAGTTGTTGGATCATATCTAATATCTAATTGTTATAATGATTGTATCAAAAAATACATATTATTAATATTACTTTTTTTTTTTTTTTTTTAATAAAAAAAATATACATAATAAATTTAATCGACAAAAATAATACCTAATTAAAAAAAATCCATCGTGCCATAAATATATATATATTTCTTCGAAGTCAAAGTATAATAAATAAAAAATATTCGCTCTTGAAAAGGTGTCATTCGTAAATGTTGGCAGTAATTAAGCAAGCAATGTCTACTGCGCTGGCAAAATGCAATTTTCCAGAGAGTTGATTATGCTTCTTTCGAAGTCCATCAAAATGCAAGTATTATTCCAAAGAAGAATATATATGGAAAAATTAACCTATTTGATGACTTATTATTTAGATTCTTAGTATTAAAATGGTTTACTTATTTAGTTACTTATTTGTCTTCGGAATCACTAATTATTGTATAATCGTCAGATTCTGCTCTTTTTAATTTGTAAAGAGTATTTGGAGAAATGTAAATGTATTTACGTACGTCTTAATTGTAAAGTCACACATTTTTGGAAAAAAGTAAAAAAAATAAAAAATAAAAAATAATTCCACATTGATGTCCTTCTAATTAATATATATCTAAAAAATTTAATATTATCTAAAAAATTCCACATTAATTTGTAAAATGCTCTTTTATTAATATATATATATATAAATAAGTTGCCAATCTAATAATATTTTTTTATTTTTCTTATGATTAAGTATTTATTTTTTAGCTGTTGGATCGTAATTCAATGACTATAACGAAATGTATTAAAAGACGTACATTATTAATGCTTTTTTTCTCTCTTATTTTTTACAATAAAAAAATATATATACTAAATTTTTCCAAATTAATACTTATGTATACGTTAAAAAAAAAAAAAAAACCTACCGTGCCCATATAAATATATCTTTTAAAGTCTGATATCTTTGCTGTCTTCGGTCTTACATAGTCATGTACCTTCGGGTAAGAAATTGAAACAAAATTAATTCTACATTGATCACCTTTTACCGGAGAATATATATATATATATATATATATATATCTGAATGAATATAGTCATAAATATTTTGTTTCTCGTTAAAATCAACGTCAATTTGGCGTTTATGTGGCTGGCAATGTAAATTTTGTAGATTCGATGTAAACCCAAAATGAAATCCAGCAGAAAATATAGCTGGCCGAATTCTGTTATATATAGTTGACAGTATTACTAGTTGTTGTAGTAGTAGTCATAAAAGTAAAAAATAAAAAATAAAAAATAAAAAATAAAAATTCGATTAACGAACCATGGCTTTGGTAGTAGCTAAAGCTCTCTTTTCCTTTTCATTATACGTCTGTTTAGTATTAGTATTAATATTATTATTGTCATCATTATCAGCTTCCGCTGGTCTTGATCATCATGGGCGTGGCGGGTTCAGCGTGGAGCTGATCCACCGTGACTCCCCCAAATCCCCTCTCTACGATCCCTCAGAGACTCCTTCCCGGCGCATCGCCAATGCTATCCGCCGCTCCATCAGCCGCGCCGCCACCCGCTTTTCATCTCGAATAATTATTAAATCATCATCATCATCGTCAGTAGGGCCATCAGGATCAGGATCAGGTTCAGTCCAATCAACTTTGTACACCAACCGTGGCGAGTATCTCATGTCACTCTCCATCGGAACGCCGCCGTTTCCAATCCTGGCGATCGCGGACACAGGCAGCGACCTCACCTGGACTCAGTGCCAGCCTTGCTCTAGTCGCTGTTACAACCAAACGTCGCCTCTCTTCAACCCTAGATCTTCCTCAACTTACAAGAACGCTCCTTGCCAGTCTACTCTTTGCCAGTCCGCAACTGGAGCCAGAATCTCTTGCTCCTCTGGCGACACCTCTTGCCACTACCTAATCACCTACGGAGACCAGTCCTACACCCGTGGCAACCTCGCCACTGACACCGTAACCCTCTCTTCCACCACCGGCCGGCCCATCTCCTTCCCGCGAATCGTCATAGGCTGCGGCCACGACAATGCCGGTACTTTCGAGGAAAAGGGTTCTGGCATTGTGGGACTTGGAGGCGCCTCTGATTCCCTCGTTTCCCAGTTGGATTCCTCCATTGGTGGCAAGTTCTCGTACTGCTTGGTCCCCTTTACCTCGGTGGATCAGCCCAAGAACTCGAGCAAACTCAACTTTGGAAGCAACGCGGTGGTTTCCGGTCGTGGAGTGGTGTCTACTCCTTTTGTTTTGAGTGGTCAGTACAATACTTTCTACTCCTTGACTCTGGAAGGAATAAGCGTAGATTCTGCTGGGAGTAGTACTAATACGACGTTTATAAAGTTTAGAGGTACTGGATATTCGTCGTCGGATCAGACTGATGAGGGCAACATTATAATCGACTCTGGCACGACGCTGACGATGGTACCGGAAGAGTTGTACTCAGACTTGGAAGTGGCGGTGGCTAAAGAGGTGGACAAGAGTGCAAAGCAAGTGGACGACCCGACTGGTGCGTTGAGTTTGTGCTACTCGATTGGCAGTGGTAGTGTTGTTGCTCATCTTAAAATCCCGGTTGTCACTTTTCATTTCAGAGGTGGTGCTGACGTGAAGCTGAATGGGATCAACACCTTCGTTGTGATCTCTGAGGGAGTAGCGTGCTTTTCTATAGTTCCAGTACAAGGCTTGGCCATTTTTGGGAATTTGGCTCAGATGAATTTCTTGATTGGATATAATCGTCAGAATAATACTCTGTCCTTTAAGCCAACCGACTGCGCTAAATTCTAAATAATATCTATTTAATTAAGGGCATTTTACGTTACGTATTTATGTCTTTTAATATCAAGAGTTATATTTTGTAAGTTTCTAGCTTCGTCTCAACAAGATAATTAATTAATTAATCATTTTCTCGATATAGTACTTAAATAGTTGTCAACGTTGCTATAATTTCTAGTACTTTTGTCTGTCACGCATGGTACTACTGCCAACCGCCTATATATGCATTGTGTACTTGAGGAAATATCAATGCACTATCCCCTATAATAAAAAAATATTTTGGTATTACGTTATCTTATTGTCAGTATCATTTAAAGGTATTCATATTAATCTGTAAGGGAAGGTTTAGATTTTTAAATTTTTTATTCCTATGTTAGGATATTTGGTAGAGGATTGTCCCCTTGATTTTTTTTTTTTCCATCGCTTTTTCATTTTTCTATACTATCTATACTTCATTCCCAAGAGCGGCGGCAAAGACTCTACCTTAACTTCATCTCTCACTTAGTGAGGATGAGAGAAGTCAAGTGTTCGAACCATTAATTTGCTATCGAAAGACTAATTAAATGTCAAGATGGGAGAGTTGGCACCTTGGTATTGTTTTTAAGGAGTGTAATTAAATGAGAATAACTCTAGTAAATAACTCACCTGTATCTCATCTGTCTTTTTGTTTATGAAAAATACTTCAGAAAGAGAGAAGGTACAAATGCTCGTTATTAGTAGATATTTGGCTACTATATATTTTTCTTAATAGGATATTACAATACATTTAACGGGTAGTTTTGGCTTTTAGTAATTTCCCATTAAAACATAGGATTAATAAAGCATAACTTGAGGACTTAATTTGCGAAAGTAAACAATTCCTACACTTGGTTTGAACTTTTCGGTTTACGAATTTGTTACGAATTTGTTATACTATAAAGAAAAAGGACTGCATATGTAAAATCTCGTTTTTAACAATGGCAAATTGGGTCTTTTGACCAAAATTATATATAAAAAAAAAATTTCTTTTTTCTCCCCTTCTTCTTCTCGTCCGATCTCACCCTCTCTCAGTTTCTCTCTCATTCTCGTTCTCTCTCCCTGTCGTCTCTCTTTTTCTCTTTCGCCATTCTCTCCCTTTGGAGTGCCCGCCGCCGCATGAGACGAGCACGCTACCCAGCCGAAGCTCCGAGATGCCGGACTGCCGTGCTGCCGAGTAGGGGGACGCGAAGCTTTGCCGTTGTCATCGCTCGCCGGCGCGAATTCTGGCGACAAAAAGCCGCGAAACCGGCGGCGATCGAATCCTCTCGTCGTGGGCTTTCTCCAGGTATACATATCACGATCTTCTTTTACCCGAATTAAAAGTTACCATTTTTGTGTAATTTTGAGCTGGGTTCGACTATTGATCTGACCGTTAAATTTCGTTTTTGTTGTCAGTTTTAGAATGTACTCGAAAAATGGTGAAGTTTGATATATATATATATATATATATTGACTATATTTGGTGATTGACACGAAAAATCATATCTAACGGCTTAGATTTTATCTCGTTTTGCGTGACACCGGTCCAGTGTCAGCCCGGACCCAAACTGGTCGAATCATATGTCTAATTTAATTATTTTGGATGCTAAGAGTTCGGTAAAGAAGTTTATTTGTCGGTTCGAAGCTCCGTTGAGGATTTGATTTTTCATAAGTGAGCGATCGAGGCCTAGAATTGGTTCTCGACCCTCCGAGCAATCGTTCAACAGCGCCTTGAGGACCCATTGGCGTGATATCACTATTCTAGTAAGATAGAGGTTTAATTACCAAGTTTTATACTTATTTTGATTTAAAATATGCATTATGACTTATTTCTTGAAAATGTCGATTTTCATGGAATTCAATGGTTTGATTGGATATTTGATAAATTTGTGAACTGTTGAAATATATTGGATTGTTTTGGGATTGGATTGTATGGTTTTTATGCAGGTTTAAAATTTTGGTTTTGGAAAAATACAGCCGTCATGCTGCCCGATTTTCTATAAATCCCATAATAATACCAAATGAGTATTAAAGCATGATTTCTTAAAATACTTGATGCATGGGTATTACACACTCTATGACATATTGTACCTACAATAGGATCACGTACTTGAGTTCTATTTCAGTATCATGGTATTTAGATCGCTGGCGAGTTGCTGCAATGCTAGGTGAGAGACCTAGGCCTCTGCGCAGGATTTACTGACATATCTCTGGGTAGTGTCAGGATACTGGGTATCTCTATTATAAAGGTATTAAAGGACCGTGATGAGAGAATGAGAGCTCATGTATATACTTATACCTGTTTGATTTATGATATGTACAATGATGAATATTATTTCTTATGATTTTTGATTACTTTGTGAACTTATTTTATAAATGGATTTTGGAAAGGTGCTAACCATGCTGGTTTGAAAAGTTGCATTCATATAAAAAAGGGTAATTGAAATTCCTACTTAGCATATGAATGCTCACTCCTTTTCTTTCCATTCTCAGGTGATTTACAGTGCGACTTGGGCAACTCTGGGGCGGAGTAATCCAAGAAGAAGTTTACCCTAGTTTGTGGTTGGTAATTACTTAGATACTCACCTTGGACTTGTAATAATATTTAAGGCTCATACTTTAGGCTTAGTCTGTATTATCTATGATGCCCACTGGTGATGACGATGTGATATATATTAATGTTTTATTACTATTATTAACAGTTTATGTCTAGTGGTGATCACAAACTGTAGGAATTTAAAATTTGAATTATTTTTATAAACTAATTGTCGTCTTTCTAAAATTTTCTAAAATAAATTATGAATTTTTACTTGTGAAATTCTTTTTCTACCACTGGCCCGGAGTTTGGATCGTGACAGCATACTCCTGCTTACCATTAAAATATATAGGAAAATCTAATTAATTCATTGCATAACTTAGTTGATAGATTCTTAAACGAATTTAAACGGTTAAGATTTGTTTCGTTTTATGTGTTATCAGTCTGGTTTTAGCCTGGATCCGAATTAGAGGAATTATATATCTAATCTAGTTCTGAATGATCGTCCAATAACACCTTAAGATTCTAATAGCGTAGTATCGCTATTCTAGTGAGATAGGGATCCAGTTACCTCTATTTTATATAGTTTTAAATAAAACTTATTTTTTGCTACATATGATGGTAAACATGATTTTAGAACTGTTTTAAATATCAGTTATATATGTTGGATTGCTCTGGGACTTTTCTGAATGTATGTTATTTTTGGATATATTAAACTAGGACCGTTATACTGCCTATTTTTCCATAAAATTTAATTAACTAGTTTATTAAAAACTATAGCGTCATTTGAACTTAAATTACTGTATGACTATTTCTACACATCAGTTCAGAGTATACGTATCCTAGGATCTTATATGAGTACTAGGTTAGCATCATGGGAATTTATAGTATGGTACTATGGTTCTACAATGATGCAGAGTCTGTAAACTTGCGCAGAGTTTTTTTTCTAATTACCTTCCCATTTGGTAGTCGTAGATAATGCAGTTGCCCCACTAGATTTAGTAGGCGACACATGGATGTCTCTTCCAAGTATGGGCTAGGTGTCAGATAGGTTGTATAGCACACGTAATACCAACATCCTGATTTCTATTAATGAGAGGTGGTGAACTCATAAGTATTAGTGGATTTGTGTCACGTGTTTGCAGACTAATTGATTTTGGATATCATATTTTGATATACATAGGTATATACATATACGGACTATCAACTTTGCAAATTGTTATATATGTGTATATATATATATATATATATATATATATATATAGTTTTGCAAAGGAGTTTTGGATTAAACTAATTGTACAGGGACTCTCCATTACTAAAATTTTTTTTATATAAGGTAACAATTTTCGTACTAATCTTTTGTCATCAAATCAAAACCATGTATGGAACACAATATAATAAAAATATATAAAATAGTCCACACAATC
The DNA here is from genome assembly GCA_002914805.1 of Parasponia andersonii. Lineage (NCBI taxonomy): Eukaryota > Viridiplantae > Streptophyta > Magnoliopsida > Rosales > Cannabaceae > Trema > Trema andersonii. The sequence continues at coordinate 99,451 of JXTB01000168.1, forward strand.
CAATCCCATTATAATCTAATAATTTTCAACGATTTGTCAAACCATCATGAAATCACGATTTTTCATAATTAACTTTTAATACAATTACAAATCAAAACATATATAAAATTAGGTAACTGAACTCCTGCCTCAATGTGGTAGGTAAACCAAGCAAAAAAAATAAAATGCTCGAAGAAACTCATGTTGGTCATTTGGGTATTTAAACAGCCGTTTAGGATCTTAGTAAGTCCACTTGTGAAAGTGACTTTTATACCAGAGCCTTAAATAGAGAAACAAAAGTCACCACCGAATTCAAAGCATCCAAAGATAATAGGTTAAATATATACTTTGTCAAAAATGGGTCCCAGTATGGGACCCATCATGTGGGACGCAAAACGATACTATTCACGAGTCTTGGAATTTGTATTATTTCGAAACATAGCAATATTATATATCAAAATTTGTTTTTTGACCTCAAAAATTCCAAATTTAATATTAGAATTCAATTTTGAAATCTTGAGCCTTAAACGGGCTTTAAATCCGAGAATTACAAAATGTTTCTTTTTGAAAATAATTTGAAAAACATCCACTTTTCTAAAGTATTTAGAAAAATATCATTGAAGCTGATTATTCTAAAAAATATCACTTTTATGAAATATCATTATCACAAAATTATTTAGGAAAATATCTCTTTCAAAAATATTTGAAAAGGTGTCAAATTCACTAATAGTTTGTAACAAATGTAATTTTTACAATAATAATTCAAAAAATAATAGCTTTCTAATCTCAGCCCAAGGCTCAAATATGAGCAGTAACAAATTTCAGTCCAATACTATTTAATTTTATAAAAATATCACTTTTTGTCTGGAATTAGAAAAATATCATATTTTTCAATTCAAAATTTCTCTCAAACTAGATTTCGATTCAACATAATACTACCATATTTATTCATGATTCAATCTATTCTATTAACTTATATAACTTTTATGATAATCAAAATGACAAAAATTATAGAATGCTCACCGGCAGCGAACAAGGACGTGAGAAAGATCTTGAATGGAAGCTCGTAATGAGATGAGTCGAAAGAGACTAACAGCAACTCTCCAGATGGTCGGACAGCGACACGATGGCGCTAGAAAATTGCACGGCAGTTTTCTTTTTGTAGTCGTTTGGCTAGTTTGATCACTTGTAACTCCGTATTCTGACAACCAACCAAGTAGGAGGAGATCAGATCTTGAAAGTAGCATGGTAAGGAGTAAGATGGCAGGGCACATGATAACTATTCCTTTGTGGTTATGCACGGAGAGAAGAAAGAAATTGGTAGTTTGGCTATAGTTAAAAGAAAAAAAGAAGAAGAAAAATCATAAAGAGAATGAGTGTGTCGGATAAGGAAGAGAAGAGTGCCACATTTAAGACAAAATGGGTCCTACCATTTATATAAAATATTATTTTTAGTTTTATTTTTTAATTATTTTTTTAGGCTAAAAATTACTAGAATACTCTTAAAAAATTTAGATTTTTTACTTTAGTTTTTTTGAGCAGTTGTATTGTTTTAGCTGTTGTACGACTCATGTGGATGATAACAAATAGCACTTTGCTCTCGCCATGGTCATCTCCTTTGTTGCATTGCTCTCTTAGTACCTACTGATCCCTAAAATTGAATTTTGGGATTTCGTTGGGAAGATGACCTTTTAAACAAATCTCAGTACATGTGTAGCTCGTGATAAACTAACTGCAAACTTGAAAGCTAAAAGAGAAAATTAAGGAAGGACCTATTTGATAACTATATATAAATTTAGAGATGTAAATGCCAAGGATAAATAATTAGGGACTAATATGATAATATCCCAAGAGATGTAAGAATTCGGAGCCTGATGCCAATAAGCCTCTCTTTAAATTGTCCGGTGAGCCAAATAATCTCATTTTAAATATTGCTTTAACTTCAAGAGTCCAAGTATCCAAAATAAATCTGTTAATATTAAAAACCAGATATCAGTGCATTAATTAGGACATTAATGTCCACAGCTTTATCAAACTAATGGAATAACTAATTAAAGAGAGAAAAATATTTTGCCATCTCCATTAGCAATTGGCTTCAAACTTCACACCCTTCTCATCCATTGTTTTCCTTCAAACTTTGGTTTAACTTATATCAAGTTATATAGTCATGCTGGCCATCTTCAGAAATCAATCACCAATTTTCTCGAAACTGTTACTTGATATAATCAATCTAGTGTTGTTGGTTTCTCTTCCAATTTTTGCATCTGATGCACAAGGTACTACTATTAATAACGATGGTGTTTCGATCAGCTTAGAATTGATCCACCGTGATTCACCAAAATCTCCTTTGTATTCTCCTTCACAAACTCATTGGGAACGCTTAGCCAAAGTGTTGAACCGCTCAAATCACCGCGCCAACGACCTTTTCATGAGGCACCAAAACTGCAATTATCATAGTCCTAGTAAGATTATCAATCTTAATGGGGTACAATCCGATATAATCTCGAGCAAAGGAGAGTACCTAATGAGTATTTCAATCGGTACTCCGCCCATCAGCTTCATAGGAATCGCAGACACCGGAAGTGATCTTATATGGACGCAATGCAAGCCTTGCCTGGGTTGCTTCAGTCAAAGAGACCCTTTCTTTGATTCCGCAACTTCCTCAACGTATGAGGTCCTTCCATGCAAATCCAAAGAGTGCAAATACCTAACCTCCACCTCTTGTTACCCTAAAAACTCGTGCTTCTACGTCTATGCATATGGGGATAAGTCCTTCACCAAAGGGAACCTCTCCCTTGAAACTCTCACCTTATCTTCCTCAGCAGGGCCCAATAAACCCGTATCCTTCCCTAGGACTATTTTCGGCTGCGGACATCAAGACGGCGGACTCTTTACCGGGATAGAATCAGGAATAATCGGACTTGGAAGTGGCAAATTGTCTCTTGTTTCTCAAATGGGTTCTTCAATGAATAGAAAATTCTCTTATTGCTTGGTACCTATATCTTCTTCTTCTGACCTCTCAAGTAAAATAAATTTTGGTAGTAAGGGTTTGAGTTCCGGCCCCGGTGTGGTCACCACTCCTTTACTCTCAAAGGCTTCAAAGTCCTTTTACTACTTAGTTCTTCAAGGTATTAGTGTTGATAATAAGAGATTATTCTTTACTAGTACCAATGCTTTATCATCATCATCAAGGACTAATTTTTGGGGGTCTTTTAAGGGAAACATTATCATAGACACCGGAGCTACGTTAAGCTATTTGCCTAGTAACTTATATTACCAATTGGAATCAGCAATGAGAAAGGCAGTTGGTTTGCCAGAGATTAAGGATCCCACTAAGGTTTTAAGTCTTTGTTACAACACTAACCAATCCGATGTTGGGAATCTTCTTCCAACAGTCACATTTCATTTCAAAGGAGCGGATTTGAATCTCAAGGCCTTCAACACCTTCCTTAGGATCAAACAAGATATTCTATGCCTTGCGTTTCTCAAAACAGAAGGCATTGCTGTCTTTGGTAATGTAGCACAGATGAACCACTTGGTGGAATACGACCTTAAACGAAAGGTCGTATCTTTTAAGCCAACTGATTGTACCAAGTAATATAAGTAATGCATGTTTATAATATATACATATATATGGCACAAAGTATTTTTTTTTTTTTAACCTATAACATTAAAATACCATGAGTTTTTAACTTTTTTATATACAAAAAAAAAATCTTGACTTTCGAATGTCTGCAAAATAATATCTCTATTTTTAAATTTTTGCAAAATAATATCCTAATTTTTGAATTTTTGTAAAATAATACCCTTATTTTTGGATTCTGCAAATTAATATTCTGACAATTAAAATTCTCACAAATTAATACTCTAACATTTAAAATTCATATAAATTTATAATCTTAATGGCCAATTAATTGATTTTAATAATAAAAGGATGGTAGTAATCATCATCAACTTAATTAAAACTTATTAAACAATAATAAAATTTATGAAAAAATATTTGTAGTTAGCATATTTCACTTTTCATTTAAAAAAGAAAAGTAAAAAATTAGAACGAGAGATAAAAGTAGTTAATTGTAAAAAAAAAAAATAAAGAAACATGAGAGGTAAAAAAAAATTGCATTTTTTAGCAATTAACCAAAAAAAAAGTAGTTATAAAATAATTTCTAATAATATATTAATATCTAAACATATTTAATAAGTTAATGAGAGATGTTTACATCTTTTAATTTGCTCATTGTATAAATATACAAAGAAAACAAAAACAAAAAGTATTAATTTGTAGAAATCGTAAATGTCAAGGTATCAATTTACAAAATTTCAACAATTATGGCATTATTTTGTAAAAATTTAAAACTGAAAGTATTATTTTGTAGATATTCAAAAGTCAGGATTTTTTTATTAAAAATTCAAAACTCAGGATATTTTTACGTGATTAACCCTAAAATTTATCATACATATTTTTTTTATATTAAAAGTAATTGAGAGAAGTAGCTTTAATGATACACAATTTTTTTATGCATATAATTATAGTCATTAGATCACAATTAGATGATATACATAGATAAAAAAAAATATCTACTAATTTGGAAACATATATATTATTTTAATTCTAAAACATACTTTATACTATCTCAATTNTTGATTCATCGTGATACTGCGGATGAGATTTGTTATATGTTATCTACGTACTAATCCATGATTCAATGAATCTAACTCGATCACTATGATCACTATGACTTTTATAATCACGTTGATGATAATATAAAGGAAGGAACAAACTCGTTAATTATGTCCCAAATCTTTTTTTTTTTCCAAAAATTCTTCTCTGATACATGGACTAAAAAAGCTGTCCTTGCTAATTTAATAGATTCTTCACATCTTAGAGATTCAAGTACACCTATTTATACTATAAATAGTGGATACATTTCTTTCAATTGCAATAATATTGCTTATAATTCCAAAAGAAAATCAGTCATAAATTGGAAATATGTATGAGAAATTCAAGTATACATAGTTTTTTTTTATTATTATAGTTACTAATTTCCAACATAATTTTTCCGCCACAGCTGTCTGTATATAATATGAGAAAGAAAATATATCTTTTCAAAAATCCAAATTAATTGAAATTAACTATTGAAGGTTAAGATTCCTAAATGAAATTTGGTCTTGATTAAGACAATCTTCTCAGCTTTTATTGTAATCCCAATTATACACCCATTAATTGTATAATTGTATTACAAATCCAGCGGGATGGTGAGCGCATTGGAGATTGTACTGCTAAATTATAATTGGTAACAAGACCATCGCATAAAACTATGTAGGAGAATTTTCCAAACAAGAAAAAGTCATGCATGCTGTACCAAAAAAATACTACTAACCCTTTTGGACTGATAATAAAATAAATATTCCATCTTCTTTTATCCCTCCCATTAATTTCCACCTTAATTGTTCCCATGTCCGATTAAATCTATTCTTGATCCATTTGTGTATTGTTACGTCCCGTGGCCGGAGTAAGTGACAGAATGAATATTTCATAAAATAGAAATACCGAAAAAAAAATATATATTTTAAATTGACTCACTTAATTCAAAAATATACACCGGAGACTCTATCCTTTCAAAACTAGCATTCACAAAACCTCACAGTTATACGTCACTCATTGAACATAAACCGAAATTAAAACAGTTGTTTAATAGTCATACATCTCAAATCATCTCACACTCAAATACAGACATAAGTAATACAAACTGTGTCCAAATCTCATATTCTAGTTTATTAAGTCTAATGAAAACCAAATACCTACTCAAATTTAAATATTTCACAAGTCTCGTAGGAATTTACCAAAATATAAATAAACTAGTTATTCTACAAATGCCTCGATCTAGTTATTCTGGTCCAAATCACACTGAGTGCCACTTGAGGGAAAGAAAGGATGATCTTGTGCCCACTAGAGAATCGATTTCAATATTTTATATATATAAGAAATATACTAATCTTGAAAGTTCTGCATGGTTAGTAGTCTACTCAAATAGTTCACAAAACCCAAGTAGAAATCATAGTCCAATAGTTCAAACATTCCAAACTATTGTAAAGCATCCATAAAAACCAGTATATTTCTATTCAAACAAACATATAACTATATATATAATCATGAAGGACTAGTGGATCACTCGTAAGTCCGAGCCACCTAAAGAGGCGTTGTAAGTCCGATTACCCGATATGGGGCATCGTAAGTCCAATCACCCAATGTAGGGCATCGTAAATGTGTGAATATATGCAAATGTTATATGCATGACAGAATAAGGATATACACAATTTTCACAAAATCTCAAAATAACCCATGTAGTGTTCTTTAATCAAACAATATTTAGTCCTCAAATCGTATTGAATTTTCTAAGAATTTTGGCATTATAATAGTCATTTTTTTATCAAAATCCAAAAATCCAATTTCCTGTAAAAAAAAAAAAAAAAAACTGTTTCAAACAATATATATATGACATGCCAACCAGTGTGACGTGCCTTCCAAACAGTTTATATCTCAAATCAAATAAAAATAGATATAAACATAATTTTAATAAATCATTTCACGAAATTCTATATTTATCAAAAATATGTGAAAATCAAAATTAAATCAATTTGAAGATCAAGTAATCGAATCTCTACCTCAATCGAGGGTCCAATTAGCATTACAAGGCTATGGAGAAAGATTAGCGTCGTTTGGATGTCGTTTAGAAGAACGGATGTCGTTTTCGAACCTTTGGTTCCTTGGTTTGAAAACTTGATTTTTAAATGGAGATTCAAATCATTAAACAGACTTCACAATTGAATTCAGGGCACCTAAAAACTCTAGGTTAGACATAAAATTTGTCAAATTTTGATGCAGACTCCATGACACGCAAATCGAGGCAAATCTGAGCCGTCCGATTTCGTTTTTTGGGCCCATTTCAGAACATAGTCAATATATATCTCATTTTCACTATTTTTAACGTAGATTCTAAAAATGATATTAGTTTTTAAATCTAACGGTCCGATCGAAAAGTCAATTTCAAAATCATTTACACATAAAACTGTCTAACGAAATTAAAACCAAACGGAGTAAAATTGAGATACAAGACACCTACTAACAGATTGTGTATGAAGAAATGAGTTCATGACGCCAATTTCGCGGCGAACGGTGACCGGAATCGGCTCCGGCAAGCAAAGTTGTCTGCAACGTTTTTTGGCGATTTCCAGTGGTAGACAGCTCCGGCGAGGTTGGCTTCGGCGGCGGTCTGTTCGTCTGGCAACGACATGTCGTTTTCAGGTAGTGGCGAGCTCCAACGGTAGCCGAAGAAGGAGCGACGGTGGTTGGTAGTGGCTGGTCTTCGCGGAGACTTCAAGGGAGAAGATGGGTAAGTGCAGGGATTTAAAAGAAATTTTAGAACTGTAACGCCACGTGTCAATTTCTGGTTAATTGAGTACTATTTGCTTATTTATATTTTGACCCAATTTTTTAAAAATTTTCTCAAAAATATATTTAAATAATTATATTTTGACCTCAATTTTCAAACTTTTCTTATATTTTCGCCCAAATGAACCTGGACCTAAATCCATCCAAATTTATCCAATAATTTAACCCTTAATTTTTTTTTTTCGGGTCAAAAGACCAATTTATCCTTACAATTGTTAAGGGATATCACATATATACACATATACACACATACATATGTATATACATATATATATACTTTTTTTTTTTTTTGGTTTTGTTTTTGAGGTTTCTATATATCATGAATATTCACTGATTCATATTCATACATATATATATATATGATTGCCAATCTGATAGGTTTTTTTTTTTTAATCTATGGGTAGGTATTTTTTTTTAGCCGTTGGATCACTATCTAATGGTGATCTAATGGTTATAATGAAATATATGAAAAAACGTATATCATTAATGTTTTTTCTCTCTCTTATTTTTTATAATAAAAAAAAGTGCATGCTAAATTTTCATTGGTCAAATTGATATCTATGCATAGATAAAAAAAAAAATACCTACTAGATTGGTGCCCATATATATATATATATATATATATATATATATAAAACAAGGCTGCAGACTTGAAAGCACACCCTTTTAATTAGCCTTTCGATTAATATGATCATGGCAGCCATCAAAACATGCCATAGTTGTCTAATAATATTCTTGGTGTTGTTCATTGTTTCACTTCCAACATTCTCTTCCGCAGAAGAAGAAGCTGATGATGGGAATCATCAATATGGTAATTTCATTAGCTTGGAATTGATCCATCGCGACTCACCAAAATCTCCATTGTATTCTCCTGCACAAAGCACTTGGCAACGCTTAGCCAATGCCCTTCAACGTTCCAACCACCGAGCCAACCATTTTGAGAAAAGCCTGTCAAAATTGATCGCTTCTGCTAATAATAACAAAAACAACACAGCACAATCTGAGTTATTCCCCAGCGGAGGAGAATATCTCATGAACATCTCACTTGGCAATCCACCCTTGAGTATTGTCGCCATTGCAGACACTGGAAGTGATCTCATTTGGACGCAATGCAAGCCTTGTCCCTCGAATCTGGAATCATTGGACTCGGAGGCGGAAAATTGTCCCTCGTTTCTCAAATGGGGTCTTCAATCAATGGAAAATTTTCTTATTGCTTGGTCCCCATGTCTTCTCGATCTAAACATTCAAGCAAATTGACTTTTGGTGGTTCAAGTTTGATTTCGGGTCCTCGTCATGGAAAGGTATTTAGTACTCCTTTACTGTTAAATGGTACTCAAAGCTACTATTACCTTGCACTTAAAGCTGTCAGTGTTGGACATAAGAAATTTGATTTGGAAAGGAATAACAATAATATTATAGTCTCGAAAGCTAATTTCAAGGGCAACATTATTATAGATTCTGGGACAACATTGACGTACTTGCCTACCAAGTTGTACAACAGATTAGAACTAGAAATGAGAAAGGAAGTTAAGCATTTGGAGTTGGCTAACGATCCAAATCAGGTTCTAACTCTATGTTACAAGACGAAATCCGATGACATCGATGTTCCTGTTGTGACTTTCCATTTCGATGGCGCAGACGTGGAGTTAAAGGCCGTCAACACATTTCTTCGGGTTGAAAAATATGTTATATGCTTTGCATTTACCTCCACTGAGGGTATTTTAATCTACGGTAATGTCGCGCAAATCAACTTTCAGGTGCAATACGGCCTAACTAAAAAGACTTTATCGTTTAAGCCAACTGATTGTACCAAGTAGCTAGCTACTATTAATTTGCATGATTAGTTTGTACTATGCATCTATATATATTTTGGTGTGTACGGTGCAACAAACTAGAACATATGAAATTTTTGGTACGCAATTATTAATTTAATTTCCAAATAACAACACTTCCCATATGGGCCGGATACTTCATTACCAATTCATCATATGCCTCTGTGTGTCAATATATATATCATGACATGTCCTTGAGATAATTGTTTTATAGGTGGATCTATTGCTACTTAATTTATCTACTCTCCCACACTTTCTTTTAGTAAAATTTAGTTAAAAAAAAAAAAAAAATCCTTTTATATATATATAATCACATTTTTAAAAAAAAAAAATTCGTTCATATTGTTACTTGTTTTTTCTTTCCGAAGAGAGCCTGCAACGTGAAGTGAAGAGATCATTAGCGTTTTTTTTTCCCTTTTCGAAGAGGGCCTGCAATGAAGTGAAGAAGAGTGAGAGAAGAGATACATAAATATATATTTTGACAAAGAGAAAAAAAAAATAACTTGAAAAACTTATATATAAATATTATAAAAGAAACTAAAAGAATTTATATAGATGCTTAGATTGAATCGTCACTTTCAAGTCTAATATTTAGAATACTCATTAATTTTTTTGGTGAAATAAGATGGAGAAGAATGAAAGAAAATAAAAGAAGAGAGATAAGAGAGTGACAGGCGGGAAGAAAAATGACAAAGTTAGATTTAAGGGATAATTAGAAAAAATTTGGGTAAAAAAAGTAGTAGTTAAATTTTAATTTTAATTGGAAGTGTGATAATAAAACTACCCTTGTTTTATATGCACGCGAGCGTTCTTGAAAATGTTTTCATGATAAAGATATTCTTGACAGAAAATATATTAATAAAACTTGAAATTAAAGACTGTAAACATATAGAGCTAGTATTATCAATTGTGCTTTTGCATAGTAGTAGTTATTTTGTGATATTTTATAGCCTACAGCATAGGCACAAAGACTACTGAATGATGTCAATTTAGAAAATTAAGTCTAATGCCATTCATCTATTTTGTTTTTACAAAAATTTAAAATGTTACTAATTTGGAGGAAATTGTTACTTAAACATAAATTGAAAGGAAAATTGGAGATTTTTTTTTTCAGAAACCAAATATCACATTTCAAAAATATCAATATCACGACTTGCGCCAATTGCCTTCTTTTTATTGTGTGTCTTATAGCAAACTGACTAAATTTTGAGCTCTAAGCAAATATTATGTTTTTTAAATACCGTAGCAACATTAATGACGTGTAGATCCTTTTATATATTAAATGTAAAATATAATATATCAAATATGAAAACTCATATACTCTGTACATAAACCAAAATTAACATATAAATAAATATATTAAGCATAAAATTACATATACTCATCATTTTAACTATAAAAAGAGAAAAAAGAATATTCATTAAAATAAAATATAAGAAAAGGACATGTGCTCTAATTTCCCTCTTCTTTTTCTTTTTTGTTGTCGGGTGATACAATGGCTTCCATATATAAATAATAAATATAAGAAATAATAATATTTTTTCGATGGTGTTTACTAGTTATGGTAACGAAAATGTAGGAAAACTAGAGGGTATGTCCGTTTTTTATATTTTGTTTTAATAAATATATTTTTTTCTTCTTCTTTTAATAGTTAAATAGTCAAATATATATAATTTTATATTTAGTATACGACATACTAATTTTAGTTTATGTATGAATATATTAATTTTTATACTAAATATATTATGTTTTACATTTTGTATATAAAAAATAAACCGATTATTTTGCTATAATATTTAAAAAAACATATATTTACTTAAAATGTGCACAAAATTTAACCATTTTATCTTCGATCAGAAGTCATTATGATAGTGGCCAAATCGTAAAAAAAAAAAAAAAAAAAGTTATGATCACAAGTCAAATATATTTATGACCTCACCTCAAAAAAAAGTTACAATATCAAGTCACAAGAGTTATGAACTCAGGTTGGCAATCCCCACAGCGATCTTGAAACCATAAAGTTCTAGTAACAAAAAGTAGAGATTAGCTTTTTTGACCTTTCAGAAACATTACACAGCCATAAACGACCCCAGAATAACTATTTCATAGAAGAATGATATTAATTGACAATCAAAAAATGCCCAAAAAGTTCAAAACAACGCAATAAACGAAACGATTCACCAGTAATGATGCTCTAAGGAGAGAGAGAGAGAGAGAGAGAGAGAGAGAGAGCATATTCTCATCGTGAAGGAAAAGGAAAGAATTAATTTTTCTTTTTTTAGACTTGACACTATCAACAAGGGTAATCTTGGAAATGGATCCCTCCTCCCCTCCTTTTAAGTCCTAAAAAAAAGTATATAAAGTAGTCGTAGAATTGTCAATTTAAGAAATGGTTACAAAAAATTCCAATGGGGCCAAGTTACTCCTAGCCATGTTCTTATCAATGTAAAACTTGGCAATCTTGTAAGTAGTAAGTAAAGAGAAAATGACGCGTAGAGGACTAACTTTGGCTAAAATGAATTTTTGGTGCATTTTTTTAGGAATGACAATTTTAGTAGTATCAAGGACGTTTTGATCGTAGAAAAATCATTATTTAAGAGACTTTCATGGTCAAAAACTCTTAATCATATGACGTCTTAGACATTTCTAATAATGTTTTTTTAAAAAGTTGCACAAAAAATCATTTTGGCCCAAATTTGTCCTTAAAAATTATACAAAAAAAAGGTCATTTTGGGCCGACTCCCAAATTAGTCGTACCCATCACCTTTTCTTGTAAGTAAACTCAGTTTTGTAAGCCCATTAATATAAGGCCTAACTTAGCCCAGTCAAACATCTCTAGATTGTTGCTCAATTTCAGCCTACGGAAAGCACAATTTAAGATAAAGCTTATAATAGCAGAAGAGAAGAGAGTAAAAGAAGCCAAGTATAGTAGTGAGTGAGCTTTGCTTTTTGGAAAAAACAAGAGGGACTCACTGCTCTTCCGTTTTGGTAAGTACTTTACTTATCTCATCTTAAGAATAAAAGGTCAATGTAAATTGCTAAAAGAACCATTTTATGTTACATGATAAAAATGCTAAAATGTGATTTCTAAAGTAGACAAATTTTGCTTTGTGAATTTCAGTTGATAACAGGAGAAAAGAAAAGACAAAAAAAAAATGGCACTGAAATCGTGTTGGTTGATGCAGCCTCACTTACATTCCATTCCTAAACTCACCTGCTGCTGTTGCTGTTGTTTCAAACCAACAAATTTGGCCCTGAAGAAGGCTTCGCAACCCAAAACTAGAAGAGGGTTTGTTGTAATGGTGGCAATTGCAGCCTCACTGGTTTTGAATTTTAATGGGAAGTTGGCAAATGGGTTGGACTTGGAATTGGTGGCTCCGGACCAGACTCTGGAGGAAGCCCAGAGTGGGATAAGAGGCCATGCACTTGCTTTGTTACAAGTCAAAGCTTTCATAGATTCTGAGTCATGGGGGGAAGCTCAGAAGGCTCTCAGAAGGAGCTCGGCTTATGTCAAGCAAGATTTCTATACCATTATTCAAGGCAGACCCGCCAGTGAGAGGCCCCAACTCAGAAAGCTCTATTTTGATCTCTTCAACAATGTCACTAAAGTAAGTTGTGCTGCCTTTATTCAGATTGTCTCTTAATATAGTTAATTGCATCGTGGTAATGACAATATTGGTTTTTCTTTAGCTGGATTTACTATTCATTAGTTTGGTGAAATTGTCAAAGCAGAGCAGCTAGATATAGTTTGTATGTATCTCATATGATATGAGGCATTAGGCAAAAGCTTCTAACCGGGACACTTAATAGTACTAAGACTTGTTCTAGTTTATCTGCTTTCTCAATGTACAGCATTATTAGTTCTTAATTAATTTATGTTTAAGTTCTTCTCCCTGCAAAAGAAAATAGTTTAAGTGTTCAGATATACGTAGATTAGGTCTCTTGTACATTGACCTTAGGTAGGTTTTGGCTCCATTAATCATCATACTTGTCCAGAAGATATTAATTATTAAAAAAATAATAGTTACAGAGGGGGGGAAAAAAAAAAGGAAGGCTTTTGCTATGGATAACAATACTTTGGAAGGGTCAAAACTGATGATAGAATACATTTTTATTGTAGTAAATGCATTGCTTTTAGTTAAATCACAACAAAAAATTATGTTGAAAGAAAAGGAGAGCCGGAAGCTACCCAAATCATGGGGTTACTAGTGGAGATACGCTACACACAAGTCAATTGTGGATCCTAGCAAAGCTGTATATATCTCTGCTTAATTTGTTTCCTTGAATAAGTTAATCTTTTGTTCCTGTAATTTTGCTTGTTCCTGCCTATGTATATAAACATGCACCATAAACACATCAGTGAAAATAGCAGCAATTTTTCCAGCAAAAAGGAAAGAATGCAGGAGAAACATTTTGTACAAAGCCTTTGAGATTATAGTTACAGACGTTTTTTGTCCAGAACAAATGTATTTTCATGATAAAAAGTGGAGTGAGAAAAAAACATTAAATAATAAATTTTTTTATTTTTTTTTTTAACTACCCAAATTATGATAGTCGTTGGATAGTTGGATAATTATCTAATGATTAAAAAAAAAAACACTTGTGAATAAGTGAAAGGAAAAAAAAAAAAAAAACTCATTGGATTGAGAACCTATATATTCGTGTATATACATATCGATCTATATGTACATACTAAAAGAAATGAAAAACAGAAAGTTATGGGGATATATAAGAGTGAGGCCTATGGCACAAGGGGGCCCTTAGGCTACCCATGAGCCAGGCACGACTACAGTTGGGTATTAATGGAGCAGTTGTGTATTAATTTTTTTTCTCTTCTTTCTCACTTTTTGTATTGATGTTTTCATAGATTCGTAGTTTTATTTCTTTCATAAGGTGAGAATTTTTAATGGAAATTTGCAGCTAGATTACGCAGCAAGGGATAAGGATGCATCTCGTGTATTGCAGTGCTATCACAACATTGTGATGACTATCAATGACATCTTATCCAGAGTTTGATGCATCCAACCAATCTATCCGCTAGCTAGGTCGTCTTTACATTTTTTGTTTTACAAAACAATACAAACATATACTGTGGTAGTATTAGCATTATCTTTGGGTCCAAAACTAATTGTCTTGAAAAAACAGCATTTTGTGTGATGAAATCTAATAGATTCATCAGTCATAATTCATTTCATTCTCTCATTGTTCATCTCCAACATCATGTATTTTGTAAAGAAATGGTACATAGGACTTAAAACATATTTCATTGAGGATTGTTATACTCGTAGAAAATCCACAACACCTTGAACTCTCACACACGAACACCTTCTTTCCACTTAGCTCTTCTATCAGGCATTTGAACTTCTTTGAATCTGCTGCTTTGAGCTTCCTCTTGCTCCCTACCCTGCTAAATTGTAAGTTTCTCCAAAACCGATGAGAAAACCTATCATTGAAAGAGAAATATACTTATAGAATCAGCCTTTTCAAGCCCGCCATAGCTCCTCAAAGAGTATCTATAAGGAATCCAGCAAAAGGTTCTCTGAATACGATGCTAGAGATCTTTACTTATATCCTTTTAGCTCCTCATATTGTCACTCTCTATATGCTGTTTTGTTTGACTGTTTGCATTATTTTTGGAGCAAAAAGAGTTGACCATGTTCTAAACAGCTTCAATCCATTAATGATGTAGATGATTTCCTTACTAAATTAATTCGCAAGTCACAAGCCTTTTCTGCAGAGAATTTGGGCCTGTGCTCCTTAAAATTTACCCAGTTTGACATTTTACCCCTAATTCCTTAATCTTAACAAATTTATTAGTAACCTATGTAGAACATCATATAAATAGTGTTGTATTCTTATGTATTACCACGTATAGTGAAAGGGTGAACGCCTTTGGTTGGTGGGTAGTTTTGGTGCCCAAATGCAAGAAAATTGGAAAAGGAGATCGTAGAGAAGGAGCAATGAGCTTAGACTACTTGATCTCATCATCCTGACCAATACCACTGGATCTTTATATGGCCTTTTCGCTATATTCCATGTACCGTCATTAGAAAACGGAAAGCGTATGCATGTGTAGCAAGTTCCAGCTATTATGTACGTATAAGTAGATTCACACGTGTGGTTGCTGTTTAGTACACTTGGTGTCCAAGTAAATATGAAAAAAATTCTATGTTATTAAAAAAAAAAAACAATCTTTCTATTTTTCTTTTTTCTTTTTTTTTTTCTTTTTTTCTGAAAGGGCAATCACTCTATTTTTCAACATGGAAAAATATACTCTATATATTTTCTTGGTCAAACTTTGAATGTAAAATATCTAAAATGTCATTATTTAAAATTCAAAAACTTGTTACTAAACACTCCATATTATCTAATTATTTAATGAAAAAAATATGTCAATGATATTGTGTTTGTTTGGCAATATAATTTTTTTGTTTAACGAGGAGGCCATAAAGACACTTTTTTTTTTTTTAATTCCTTTGTCTATCTCACTCTCGTTACGAACAAAAAAAGTAGGGCACACAGAAAAGTAGGGCGGCGTTGTACACTCCCTTCGTTCGTAGATCCCTTGTTGATTCTGAACTTCGTTCAAGAAGGAACTGGACTTTTGACGGACCAGCCCTTCTCTTTTTCTAGGAATTATTTGGACATGGATATTCTAAGTGCAATATTATCGTGTAGAAAAAAATTTAGTAAAAAACTTGACCAAAAATGAACGAAGAGTTACGTTTTTCGTTTTAGAAAATAGATGGGTTACTTTTGAGTTTTATGAAAATAATCTAGCGTGATATTTAAACATAATAGTGGGGTATTTTTGGGATTACACAAATTTAGAAATTCCTTCAATATCGAGTTGTATAGGAATAATTGTCATACCACATATCTTCCTTAAAGAAAAGCCGAATTAATAACCAAACCTAAGTTAACGTACGTCTCATGCATAGCATATATAGATATATAGATATTTAAAAATCAAAATAAGATTGATCGAAGATATATCATGCTTTTAATTAGGAATCTGATCCGGCGGCAGATCGATTTTAATAATTTGGCTTTTATATTATAAGATGACAAAGATTGATCCAATTATTTAATTTATTACGTAAACAAAACAATCTTACTGGTCTTTTTGTGCCTCTTTTGAAAGTCTAGTCTGGCGGATGGCATGGTACTTGGCTACGAGTTTGTCTCTAGGCGGCCAGTTCTCTTTCACCACGGGAATCTCCGCAAAAGCCTCCATCCAACCCCACAACCCCGGAAACTTATCTTGCTCGATCAGTTTCAGACCAGTTATCTCTTCAAGCACGCTCACCAAGTTGGCAAGCCACCCCAATGTTATGTCCACCACTCCAATTTCTTCTCCACCAAACAGCTTCTTTCCATTTATCTCTTCTTCCAACAACTTGAGCTTCTCCAAGGCTCTCGAATGAGCTTCCTCTTGCCCCTTACCCGGCCCCTTTGTAAACGCATCCCATACCGATGGCAAGACCTATTATCAAATTCATTCAATAACTAGTAATCAGAAATTGCTACATATAAATGTAGTAGTAGTAGTCTTATGTAAATATGTACTGTGACTATATATTATATATTATAAAGAACAACCAGTAGTAATGATGAGTGTCGTAGTACTAATACATATTTGGTCATAAATAATTAGCTAGGAGCCTAGGTAGGTGGTACCTCAGTGTCGCCGAACTTGGCCCAAAAGCGAGCTGTGGCTCTCTGATAAGGGTCTCGGGGCAGCAAATAAGGAGAATGGGTCCAAGTCTCATCGATGTATTCAAGAATGACATGGGATTCAGCGATGGATTTTGCGTTGTGCAAAAGGACAGGCACTTTCTTATGGATGGGGTTGCACTCAAGAAGAGCCTCGCTTTTGTTGGACAGATCTTCATAGATGGTCTCGTATTCGATCCCTTTCAGCTTCAGCGCCCAAACAATCCTCAGAGCATACGGGCTTGACCATGTCCGGAACAACTTCACTACTTCCTCTCCCATATTTTTTCTACAAGACTACTTCTCTTAATTTTCTCCGTCCCTTATTTTGTTTGTTTAGCTAATTAATTAAGCTAGCATGACTCACTTTTATATGCACAACTTTCCATATCTTTAACACGAGCGTCCATAACTTTGCTATATTTTTCTGATAAATCCTTCCGTACTTTACAATTCACTTACGATATATATTATATCTACAAGTTGATAGACGTCATGTCACGATCAGTAAATGAGCATTCACTTATCACATGATACAAAAGAAAAAACAAAAACCAAACAAAGAAGGGAGGGTGAAAGTGGAATTTAACAACACTGCGAGGACTTGTATAACGTTATGATTGTTAATGGAATTATTTTTGGGGCTAATAATCAATCATTGTGTTTTTATATTCAATATCGACATCGACTTTTCCCTTTTGAAAAAGAAAGTTTTAGTCGTGAATGCCGGCTGGAAAACAGGAAAGATGTACTCTCGTCTTTGACGAATTTTCATTGAAATTGCAAGAAAATTCAACTAAAATTGGATGGGATTTCTACTATAAAACCATCTTTTTTACCATATAATTGCAACCCTTCTAATCATTATTGTTGGATATAAAATTGACCGCTTAAATGATACGAGGTACACAAAGCATAATATGTGCCAAACTACATAAGACTAGTACATTTTTTTTGAGACGGGATATGATTACTAGTTATGTCAAGATATTAATAATAATAATTAATACTTTCTTCTTTTTTTTTTTTTTTTTATCTGTGATTGAGCATGGCGTTGAAACTTTTCCCCCGCCAAAGTACTTGATTTAACAATGTCTATTTGATTCTATAATTTCCGTTCTTTAAATTTCCTTTGTTTAATCCTTTTGGGGTTAGAAGATACCAAACAAATCTTCTTCCTTATTTTCAAGGCTCTTTATATTTTCACAAAGATTAGTTTTTTGTCTGGGTTTAATCATCGAATATGATACACAAGAAACTCATTTTTCTTCCATAAAACCCAAATGCCAAATCAACAAAATTCAAAATAATGAAAAAAAAAAAGACAAAAGGTCGTTCCAAATACCCGAAATAGATAGATATGGGACATAGAGTTTGTTTGAATTGAATGATTTATCTTTAGAGGATAAGATTGTCCTAGCTACTTTGAAAAATTGTAGCCATTTCTTTCTTAAAAACCTAACACCCGAATTTGAATTCCAAACCCAGAGAGAGAGAGAGAGAGAGAGAGAGAGAGAGAGAGAGAGAGAGAGAGAGATACAGAAATAGGAATTGAGTGATATATAGATAGAAGTAAAAAGTGATGAAAGAACAAAAGATGCAGACTATGATGGGTTTTTTTTTTTTAATTAAAAAAATGTTGATTTCTCTTAGCTCTGAGCGATTTAATTGAAGAATAAGTCTATAAGAAAGAAGAAAAACAAAGCTAGAAGACTTTTCCATCAACCTGTGATTCCAATCCCTCTATATTAGTCACTTTGCTTCTCAATAGCTCTATGGAGCAATTTCTCCTCTGAGTTTCCGAGTTCATCAAAGCAAGGAAGTTTGTGGCCACCACTAATGGAGGATTTGGCTGCATGGATCTTCAATTAATTATAAGATCCTTATTTGTGTAAACCGTAAGGAACAACTACGTTCTTAAAACTCTATACGCTTGTGTAACACGATGTGATTTAACAAGCGAAACTTTAGAACAAAAAGAATCATCTGTTTTTTGCAGCTTAATTATAAGGTTTTGAGTACCAGAAATTATAATGTCAATTTATTTATTCTTATATTTTTTCAAAAGCTTCTGAAGAGCAATCGTCATGGATTAACTTACCGATGGACCAAGTATAATTGTAATATCAAGAGTATAGTATAGAATATAGGCCATGATTCATAAGCTCAAGTAGCACCAACTTGTTCACTTGATACATAAGCTCAAATTATTCATTCTACTCAAGTTAAGGTAACACCAGCAACTATAATTTTACGAGGACAATGTTGTGGTACACTATATATAAGAGAGAGATGCTACTGATCTTCATCATCCATTGGGATTGGATATGCATATTTTAGGATGTGCATATTAATGAAAAGTCGCTACATGATCACATTTGTGGGTCTCAAACTTACAAGTAGTGCATGGATAAGTCTTTTAAAGCGAGGCATGAAGTTTAGCCATTAAAGACATGAAGGAGAGGGTGTCAACTAGTGATGACATATGACCCAATGCCACCTTCAGCACTTGTTCGGAGCAACCTGGTTTCACCATATTCATCACCTGAACGAGATTGAGTGAGTAGAAGAAGCATCAAGCTTTGGGGTTAAGTAACTTACCGATGATGCAGGGTTGAGCTGATGCAGGGGTGAATCTTTAATCTTTTCTTTGTTAGGTTGTTGTTTATCTAGCTAAATAGTTGTCGTTTGTGTAGTTAATTTGTAGTAAGGTCATACCTGTCTTTTGTTGATTTTAGCGCCACTAAACGGTGTGTTTGGGAACATCATTGGAGATATATCTGTTTCCATTTTCATTACAACGAGAGAGTTGATGATAGCCTTGAACTTCAGCCCTCAGAGCTTATTGAAATGAGCAGTCTCTGAAGGTTTGATTCGACAAAATCAACCTTCTCTTTATCTAGAAGCTTGTTTAATTTACTTGTAAATTTTCTCTATCAGATTTGGTATCAAGAGCCGAGTTCTTCCTCGGTGACTATAGCTGAAGCTAAAAATACTAGCTCTCGAGATGTCGATCTGAATGTTCAGACTCTTTTAGCAGCCATGAAATCTCTTAAGTCGAAGCTTGACGCTAAATTTGACGAGTTCCTCCAGGATCTACGTCAGGTATTGATTCAACCGCTCATCTCAACTACCGATGTTCCTGCAGCACCGCGTGACCTTAGTCCATAAGCACGAAGGGTGCTTGAAACCCCATTTGATCCGCGTTTGGGACGAAATAGAGACCGAGAATTTGTTCGTCCTCTACCTGCTACTGATCGAGGTCAATGTTTCCTCCAGCGACCAATCTATGGTGATTACGAGACAGATCTGGGTGATTCAGAATCGGAAGAGGAAGTCGCACCATGGGACTTTGGTTAGCATCACCATCCACCGACTCGGAACAGGTGTTTTTGCCCTCCAGAATCTAGTGATTACAGACTTAAAATTGACATTCCTTATTTTGATGGCAATATGTGAATTGAGAATGACCTCGATTGGATTCAAAATGTCAAGAACTTCATTGAATACATGAATATCCCAGAGGAAAAACAAGTGTGTCTAGTTGCATATAAACTTAAGGGCGGAGCTGCCGCCTGGTGGGAACAATTTTAGCAAAATCGTCGTCATCAAGGGGAACGTCCTGTCGTTACGTGGCCTTGTATGCATCAATTAATGCGAGCTCAATTTCTACCCTGTGACTATGAACAGATACTGTATCAACAATACCAGCGCTGTAATCAACGAGAGAGGTCAGTGAGTGAGTACACAACAGAATTTTATCGCCTCAATGCACGCAATAATCTTCACGAGTCTGAAATGCAACAAGCTGCTAGGTACACAGGGGGACTTCAAGACCAATTAGCCCTCTGTCCCATTTATAACCTCTCTGAAGCTATGAACCTTGCTCTTAAAGTTGAGCAACAACTTAACCGAGGGAGCTCTCGACCGACCTACCCTCGAAAACCATTTTCGGACTCCAACACTGAGAAAGTGAGGTCCACAACTCAACCCTCTAGCAGCACCGCACTTGTGCCACCTAAAGTTCCTGCTGACTCCACAACCACCATAAACAAAATTAATGGGAAACAACCTTCAACCCAAGTTACAACCAATCCTTATGCCAAACCTATGCCCATTCGTTGTTATAAATGTAACCAGCATGGACATAGATCCAATAAGTGTCCACTACAGCGCCAACTTTATATAGCCGAAAGACTGATCCTTCTACCGAGTTCGAAGAATGCATAGAAGACTCAGGGGAGCTTGCCGATACAGAATTTGTTCCTGGAGATGAATGAGAGCCATTGATTTGTGTTCTTCAACGTTTACTAGTTACTCCTAAACAACCATCACCAAACCAGTGACACTCTTTGTTCCGGGCACACTGTACCATCAAGAAGAAGGTGTGTGATGTCATAATTGACAGTGGGAACAGCGACAATATGGTGTCGAAGGCTCTTGTGAAAGCCCTTGAGTTGCCTACTGAAAAGCATCCAAACCCTTACAAAATAGGGTGGATTAAGAAGGGAGTTGAAACAAAGGTTCAAGAAATTTATCGTATTCCCCTCTTGATTGGAAAGTACTATCAAGACGAAGTGCTTTGTGATGTAGTTGATATGGATGCCTACCACCTTTTATTAGGTCGGCCATGGCAATATGATGTCGATGCTATCCATCAATGTAAAGAGAACAGCTACTGTTTCACCTGGAAGGGAATCAAGATTGTACTTATTCCTCTCGGCTCAACCCACCCTTCATCCAACAAAAGCACATGTAAGCCTACTCTTATTACCATCCCAAGCTCAGAGATACTAAGTTCCATACATAATGATGAAATTATACTAGCTATGATTGTTAGAGATGCTTCATAATCTGCTAGTAACGTATCTCTTATATTATACTCATTAATACAAGAATTTTCTGATTTGTACCCTGAGGAACTTTCGGCTGAATTACCACCAACCAGGGATGTACAACACTGTATTGACTTTGTACCCAGAACAAGCCTCCCCAACCTGCCACACTATCGAATGAGTCCAAGAGAGCATGATATTTTGCAGACAATGGTTGACGAGCTGTTGGCCAAAAAGCTCATCCGAGTAAGTCTCAGTCTTTGCACTGTTCTTGCCCTCTTAGTCCCTAAAAAGGGCGGGACCTGGTACATGTGCATTGATTGTAGAGCCATCAACAAAATTACTATCAAGTATCGATTCCCAATCCCTCACTTAGAAGACATGATTGACAAGCTCAAAGGGACCCGTATTTTCTCAAAGCTCGACCTTCGTAGCAGTTATCACCAAATTCGAATTCGGGCAGGTGATGAATGGAAGACTGCTTTCAAAACAAAAGAGGGCTTGTATAAATGGCTCGTAATACCTTTTGGGTTGTGTAACACTCCAAGCACTTTTATGAGGCTAATGAACCAAGTACTTAAGTCTTTCATTGGACATTTTGTGGTGGTATATTTTGATGACATCCTTATATATAGCAAGACGGAGGTTGAACACATCACTCATTTAAAGAAGGTGCTTGAATCACTAGGAGAACCATTACTATTCGAGCTCCCACTGTTCGGAGTACCCTGGGCTGACCACTGCCCCTGGTTCATTCTGATGGCTTTCTTGTCATTTTCTCTCCATTGGTTCCTCATGGAATCCAAACTTTCTTCGATGGCCTCTGCCCGCTGGGCAGCCACTGTAATCTCAGAAAGAGTATGGAAAGTCTGAGTACCAATCCTGTTGAAAATATTTCGATTCAGACGACTCCTGAACTTGGCAACTCGGTACTTCTCACTCGTACCCGGTCCAAGAGCAATGCTTGCCAACTCAGTGAACTCTATCAGGTACTCATTCACTATTCTGATACCTTGGGTCAACGTCTCAAATCGGTTCACAACTTCATCCTGTTGATCCTCATTAGCATACTGGGCCTTGAAAATTCGTTCAAAGTCTTCCCAAGTCAAGCCCACTACATCTTTTATCCGTTCCACTGTCTCCCACCAACGAATGGCACTCCCCGTCAAACAGGTAATAGCAAACACATCCCAAAACTCAACCGGATACCAAGAGCTCGAAAGTGCCTCTCTATCTCACGCAACCAAGCAATTGCCGTGAGAGCTTCTGGTCTACCATCAAATTGCCCTGACCGGATACACATGAACCGTTGGAGGTGATCAGCCTGATCCAACTGACGTTCCCTCGGAGCTGGAGGCTGATAGTCTGGATTGCTCATCTGGACGAATGCTTGCTGCATTGCCTCGATCAGATGAGTGAAATCCGGACAAGGAGGTTCGATAACCGGCTGGTGCCTCGGAACTCTTCTAAGAGGCATCCTTAAAAGTCAGAAACAATATGCCAAACTGTTAGTGCGATAATAATGAATGCTTGTCATAAAAATCAACTTCAATCTAGTTTAGTAGTGATATGTCCGAGCTGTTAAACTCAAAGCTCTGATACCAAAAATTTCTGTCACGACCCAAAACCCGGGCCAGTGGCAGAAGGGAAATTTCACAAAGGTGGGAAATTCTTTGATTTATTTGAAAAATGTCAAAAGTTTTATATAAAAAAAACGGTCCATTTAAGTAAAGTAATCGGAATTCCATCCCGTGAACCACTCCCATAGTTTTTATACACCATTAAACATGGATTGAACAATTACTAAAAAAACGCGAAATTAAATATAAAACCCAGCATCATCATCATCCACCAAAAAGTCAAACACCAGAATGACATACATCAGTTTGCAAACAAAATAGAAAACAGTAATCTTGGTTCAATGCTAGTACAAAACCCAAATAGTCCAAAGATTATGACAACAAACTCTTAGCATTACCAAGAGGCGAACTGCAATCCAGATGATCTCTTACTCTTCTTGATCACTAAGATCGCACTAGACACCACCTGAGGAGGAAGGTAGGGGGGGTGAGCATAAAATTCCCAGTAGGAAAGATAATTACCTCGTTCGAAAACATTTAGTGATAGGGAATTCCTGCATGGTTAGTTTAGTCCAAAACATCCATATATATATAATCCAAACCGGAAATCCCCATATATATATATATATATATATATATATATATATATATATATATAAAGCAGTATAATCAAAACCATTCAATTTATATACACATGACACAAATCAACCCATACCCATGAGCTTACATCCTCTTATCTGTGGAAACCCAGGATGGTGGCACTGAGTGTACCTAACAGCCTGCCTGATACCTAAGTCCATACCCGGAGGGAGCACCCATGTGTCGCCTACCAAATCTGGAGGGGCAATCGAATTGCCTACACCTGCCAAATGGGGAGATAATCAGAAGTAACAAGACCTCACGCGAGTTTACGGACTTTCACTGACGGTGGGGCACGCAGTGCCACACTGTAGACCCACGATGCTAACACGGTACTCATGTATGATCCTATGACACGTGCAATACCGAACTGAAGTGTGAAAAATAACTATGCTCGGGTTTTTCAATAAAATCGGCATACTGGGTTTTTATAGAAAAATGGGCAGCATAACGGCCCAATTTTTATTATACCCAAAATAACCTGCACTCAGAAAATTCTCAGAGTAATACAGTATATATCGCATACAACAAATTCCCATCACAGACATTTAAATACTCTAAAAATCACGTTTATTCTTATATGTTGCAGAAAGTAAGTTTTATTCGAAAACGATATAAAACACAGGTAATTGAAGCCCTACCTCGCTCGAATAGCAATGCCACACTATTGAGTCCTCAAGGTGTCATTGACGATCGCCCGGAGGGTCGGGAACCAATTCCAAGCCCTCGATCGTCCTCTTGCGAAAAACCAACTTCTCACCGGAGCTTCAATTTCACAAACAGACTTCTTCACTGAATTCCAAGCACCCAAAATAGCTAGGTTAGACATATAATTTATCCAATTCGGGCCCATGCCCACACCGTGCCAATGGCACGCAAAACGAGGTAAAACTTGACCATTTGATCTCGATTTTCGTGCCGATCACCAAACCAAAAAATATATATATATCAAATTTCTCCATTTTCCGAGTACATTCCAAAAATGAACTCAAAAACACAATCCAACGGCCGAATCGAAAACTAAAATTCAAAAAGTCAAAATACCCAAAAATGACAATTTTTGATCCGGACAATATGGAGTTAAGATATATATATATATCTTGACGATCCTTGCGATAATACGAATCCAACGGGACCGGTTTGGAGTCGAATGGACGCTAGAATCTTCGCCGGTAACAAAAAGTCCGAACGGCCCCATTTCATCTTCTCCGTCGACGGCGGCTCTTCCGGAGGTCGCTGCTGCTCGGCGTTGGCTCGTGGTGGCCTGGGGAGGACTCGCCGGCAGTCTGCTCGGCCGGACGAAGCCTGGAGCGGCAGCAGCTGCTCTTTGGCCGAGAGTGAGAGAGACGAGGGAGAGAGAGAGAGAGAGAGAGAGAGAGAGAGAGATCTGGGGGGCGAGTGAAACGAGAGGGAGGAGAGAGAAACGATATATATATATATAATCTGATTTTTTTATTAAAAAAAACTGGTCAAAAGACCATTTTGCCCCTTAAAAAACTGGGTTTTTACAATCAACCTTTGAAATTTCTCAATTCGCAAAAGAACCTCAGCCGGATGCATTCCCGTTGGGTACTTTTCCTTCAACGCTTCACGTTTGTTTTTAAACACAAGGCTGGTCAATCGAACATTGTTGCTGATGCCCTCAGCCGAAAGCCTTGTTTGCTTGCTACTTTGCACACGGAGATAACTAGTTTTGACTGTCTCAAGGAGCAATTTACTAAGGATGAAGATTTTGGTAATATATAGGGTCAATGCCTTCTCCATAAGTCCTTCAAAGATTTTCACATCTGCCAGGGGTATCTTTTCTGAGGGGCTCAACTCTGTGTTCCAAAAACTTCCCTCTGAGACCAACTCATCAAGGAGCTTCACGCTGGAGGACTTGCTGGTCACCCTAGCCGAGACAAGACCATATCTCTCTTGATAGAACGATTTTGTTGGCCACAGTTAGTTAAAGAGGCTACTCGTTATGTGCAACGATGTGCTATCTGTCAATCAACAAAAGGACATGCTCAAAATACAAGTTTATACACCCCACTTCCAATTCCGCACACAATTTGGGAAGATCTCAGTATGGACTTTGTCCTTGGCTTACCCAAAACTCCTCGACATGTCGACTCCATCATGGTGGTAGTCGATCGGTTCTCGAAAATGGCTCATTTTATTGCTTGCAAGAAGACTTTCGATGCTAGCAATGTTGCCTGCTTGTTTTTCAAAGAAGTTGTCCGCCTTCATGGAGTCCCCCACTCTATCACTTCGGATCAGGATGTAAAGTTCATTAGCCATTTTTGGCGGGAGTTGTGGAAACGGTTTAATACTACACTTAAATTCAGTACTGCTTACCACCCACAAACAAACCGAAGTTGTTAATCGGACACTGGGAAATATGCTCCATTGTCTAGCTGGGGACAAACCGAAACATTGGGATTTAGCTTTGGCACAGGCTGAATTTGCCTTTAACAGTATGGAGAACCGTTCAACTGGCCAATCCCTTTTTGCTGTGGTCTACTCTAAGCTCCCCAACCATGTTGTTGATCTCGTGCATTCCTTTGCTAATAAAAGAAAACCTGCGGCCATTTTCGCTGAAGAGGTCTTACGCATTCAAGACGAGGTTCGCTGACATTTGGAAGCTGCCACAGTAAAGTATAAACTGGTAGCCGACAAGCGACGACGTTTGAAGGTATTCAAAGAAGGAGACTTAGCCATGATCCACCTTCGACGTCACCATTTTCCTGTGGGCACTTATCACAAAATGCAATCAAAAAAGTTTGGGCCGTTCCGAATTTCGAAGAAAATCAATGATAATGCATATATCCTCGACCTTCCACCTGAGTTCCAAATTTCCTCAACGTTCAACGTCTCCGACATCTATGAGTATCACCCACTAGATGCCGCTCTAACGCATCAAGACGATTCGAGGGCGAATCTTTTTTTTTTGGGGCAACTGATGCATGGTTGAGCTGATGCAGGGGTGAATCTTTTCTTTGTTGGGTTGTCGTTTATCTAGCTAAATAATTGTCATTTGTGTAGCTAATTTATAGTAAAGTCATACCTGTCTTTTATTGATTTTAGCATCACTAAACGGTGCGTTTGGGAACATCTTTGGGGATATATTTGTTTCCATTTTAATTAGCACGAGAGAGTTGATGATAGCCTTGAACTTCAGCTCTCAAAGCTTATTGAAATGAGCAGTTTCTGAAGGTTTGATTCGACGAAATCAACTTTCTCTTTATCTAGCAAGTTTGTTTAATTTACTTGCAGATTTTCTCTATCAGAAGTAGCAGAAGTAGTAGTAATAGAAATAGAAATTATTTTTACCATGTCAAGGTAATCATGCAACTCATTTATCTTGTCAATGTAATCTTGATCTTCTTCTCTACACATCACTTCCACCTCCAGCTTACAAGCTGCTAGATTTTCGTGGAGATGGTCCATGAAACTTGTTTGACAATCTGATTCAATACCCTGTTACCAAAATCAAAAGTTAAAAAACAGAATAGTACTATCGCTATTGATATGATCACATTCATGGAGAGGGACAACAGAATATTTACAAAATCCAAATAGAACAATTAGCATGGTCAGAGTAGGTTAAATTGAGTTTTCTTAATTAGCCTGATTAAGCCAAAGCCAATTAAACTACTACTCGCCCAGATTGACCCTTTTCATTTTCATCATATTAGTATTCTCCTTGACCCTTCTCCATGCCTCTGATTATGTCACATAAAGCTATATATATATATATAACAACATTTTACCTCATGAATAAGAAACAACGTATAATGAAAATTGATAGAGAAAGAAGAGAATTAAGTGTTTTAGAAGAGGCCTGTGCATGTCTGGGTTCCCCTCTGCTGGTTGAATTGTAAGCTTTTCACTACCCACAAATGAATAGATTATATTTGTGGAATGTAATTAAAAAGGACAGAAAGAAAGAAAGCAAAGAGAAAAAAAGATAGGTAGTTTGAGTGGAGCATTTTGTCAAACAGATAGCAAGCAATAGCAAAAGCAGTGGGCAGAATATGTATGCGGATTGGCCAGTTGCGTTATTTATGACATCATCATAGATAAATAGTTCAGAATTTTATATATCACTCACTCGCCGCTGCCATTTATCTTTTCTGTTCATAAATAAATAAAATTATAAAATTATAAAATGTATTATTTTGGGGATAAGAAAGATGAAAGAGGTATCGTGGCGCTTCCGCACTGGCCTGGCCGTTTATCGAGATGACAAAACCAGAGTTCCTAAATCTAATCCTCTGTTTTTTTTCATCTTCTTCTCTCACTCTCTGAGCCATGGGACAAGTGTTGGACAAGCTTCAAGGTATTAATTACAACCCCCCTCCTCTCCCTCCCGGATTGTGGAGTTAAGAGTTATTTCTCTTTTTCTTTTTTCTTTTATATATAGATATATCTATCTATATCTGAGAGTTTTACAAACCTTAGTTCGTGCAGGTAAGGATTGGAGACGTAGGCAAATAAGGAAGATAACTGATAAGGTTTTTGATGGAGTTAGGAACCAGACGGGAAAGGCTACTCTGACATTTGAACATCTTTACATTGCAGTCCTCCTTGTGTACAAGTGAGAGGCTGGCTTTACTCATTTTTTTTCCTTTGTCTTATGATTTGTTCATTTAAGTGGGTGTGCAACCTTATATCTCTTTGCTTTTTAGTGACATCAACAAGCGTTTGCCTGGCCCCCATTTTGATCCACCATCTAAAGATGAAGTCCACGCTTTGATTCAGGTAATCTTTTTTTCCCTACTCTAATGAAATAACTATAATGCTCAACTCTGACATTGCAACACCTTTTGTGGTGAAATCTGCTAGATTAGAAGTTATGCATGCTTGACTTTGATTAATATTAATAATAAATGTTGACCCAGTTTAACCTTATTGCTTCAGAAGCTTATACCATGTTTCTCAAGTTTGTACCAGTACAACTTGGTTTAGGAACTAGGAAGATGAATATTAGAAACCTACAAATAAAATAAAACAAAACAATGTTGCTGTGATTTACGTAAAACAAAAGTTTAGCTATATCCCCATTGGTAAGGATGAAGTTGGATCTTGAAAGCAGCCACGTCATGTCAAACTGCTGGATCTCTCTTCCTGTGCGCCTCTCATCTTTTCCTGCCATGGATTTTGCATGTGCTTTTAACTTCTTTCTGCGTCCCTGGACCCTATGAAACTGTGTCAATTTTATGTTCCTGTACAAGGAAAGCTTAAACGAAATTGTAGAAACTTTTGTATATCAATGAGTATATTAAGTTGTATTTGGATGGATTTTTCTTTAGGTTGTCACTTCACTTGTATTTCTTGATGTGTGTAAAGCTGAAATCCTTGTCCTCCTTTTCTTCCTATCAGACTTAATGCGGTAATGGTCAGAATTATTAACATCATTATATTGGAAAAGAGTTTCTTCATCTATTTTCCATTGGTACTTTTCTTATTCCACTTATTTTATTGAAGTACGAGTTCATATTGTGATTATCAGAACAGATATTCGTACATAAAACGATGTGAGTTCTATGGTACCGTCATTGTGTGTGTCAGTGTACGCTGGCTCTGTCTTCGCATTATCCAATCATTTAACAACATTAGTTCTTCTTCCAAGTCAGATTTTCAACGATATTCGATGAAGTTGTGTCATACTTATTATGTCCTAAGTAAACTCGAACTAGGCAAATGCATATCGTGGGTTTTTGTTAGTCTATGGTACCGTCGTTTTGTGTGTCAGTGTACGTTGGCTCTGTCTTCGCATTACGCAATCATTTACAACATTAGTTCTTCTTCCAAGTCAGATTTTCAACGATATTCGATGAAGTTGTGTCATACTTATTCTGTCCAACTGGAGAGTGTATTCATGTACAGTAGTTCAAATCATGTAAAGATAGTTACATTGTCGATATAAGTATGGCGGATGATGATTGATGACCCTTAAGACAATCCATGTTTGCATCTAAGAGGCTTTGGGGATTACCATGACTACAAAGTAGGTTGCATAATTGTCGATTGTCATCAGTTAGTGAATGAACCTGACTGCTTTCTTCTAAGTTTCAGGGCCCTTAGCCCAAAGATTGCATCATCTGTCCTTGTTCTATGCATCTAATTCCAAAAATTGGCATGCTCTTGAGCGTTTCAAGTGCACTAGTTGAGGTTGCAACGATGCTAGTAATGCTTGGTGATTTTCAACAGTCTTTTCATATTTCAACTGCGTACTTTTGAACTCTGTAGTTGGTCTTCTCTATGATTTTTCTTTTTATTTTTTTTATTTTTAATAATTTTAAGATGTAAGTGGGTTTAATAAGAGAGGAAATATAACAAGCAAGGGGTCCAGTTTTATCGTTGAAGGTGGAATTCTTAGGTTTCCCATTTAAAACCAAACTTTTACATACATACCTAAAGTGCTTTGTTCGTAATCAGGTATTGGCAAATCTTTCTTCACCAAATACCTGTTTGTGAACCTGTCCTAATGAGTTCTTCAGACCAAATATTATCAAAAAAAAAAAAAAAAAAAAAAATTTCTTTTTGTGGCTAATAGTAATAGAGCCTGTATGTGCTGCAGGAGTGTGATATCAACCTTGATGGAGAAATTGACCGTGAAGAATTTGTGAGATTCATTCAACAGCTCACGGCAGGCGCATTCATCACTGTTAGTCAAGGACTGATCCTGACTTTGGTTGTAGCACCAACAGTTGCAGTGGCCACAAAGAAGGCCACAGAAGGAGTACCGGGTGTTGGAAAGGTCGTTCAGAAGTTACCCAATTCGATTTACGCCTCCATCATCACTCTTGCAATAGTCTTGTTCCAAAAATTGCAACTGGAGTCGGAAGACTAGAAATGTGTATATTCCAACAACATGTGTAAATTCATCTTGGACTTGGGGGGGGGGGGTTTGTTTTCACTTTTCGTAGTAGTAATGGAAGTAAATTCAGACAACCGAGTGGATCAAGAAAAGTAATAAGGAGATATCAGTTGTGAAGTTAATAATATTGTTTGTGGCTTAATAAAGTTGATTGGCAATTGTCATATCGCGTCTCACTGTATGGTATCTTGACTATTGCTTAAATGAAATGGTCTTGGATGTACTGAACTGAGCTAATAATCATATCACATTGGAGGGCCAAACTTGAGTCTTAAATGTCAAGGATTATAATGAAAAATGTAGTTAAAGTATCCATAGTCCATACAGAAATACAAGCAAATCATAAATGATAGAGATAGAGATAGAGCAGAGCATAAGATATGATATGATATCATATCATTTGATAATGGAATTGAGCTTGTCTAGTCGAGATTTGGCCTGATCAAGTAGTTCTGTCCGCAAAACATAAACATGGTGGTTATTAGGAAATACAGAAAGACAGCAAGAGAAGAGAAGTGTAGAGGAGTTAATAAGAAAGAAGAAGGGGTTCAATTAATTAATTACTTTGCTCAGATGATGTTGCTTTCTGGATTGTTGTGCGGAAATAGATGCTCCCATTCTTGTGATACACCGGCTGTGGAGTGGAGTTTTGGATTAAAATACACAGATTATAACATACACATAAAAATATAGGATAGGCTTACCCTGGAGGAAGAAAGAGCGTTGAGCTCTGCTAAAGCAACCTCATGGCTTCTTATCTCCTTGATGATAAGCTCAACTTTCTGAGTGGTCTCTGCCTCTATAGCCGACGACGACCATCTACTTGTACTTGCCATCATCTCTAGTCTACTGGAGAGGAAAGGAGAGCAGAGGAGGCGAACGATGAATGACGAATGAATAATGTATGGTGTACAACTCCTGTACAGTAACAAATATGAAATATTAGCTCTTGGGCTCATTATTGGATTTTGAGCTCTATTGGCCTTTGTTCTTCCAAGGATCATGGGATGGGATGGGGATCAATTACTAATGGGCTTTACTGTGTCTATGAATCATAGCCCATTTCACTATGGACCTTAGATGCCCATTTTGTATCTCTTGCTCTCTACTTGATAAATTTACGCCTAGTACCCGTTTTTAATTTTTTTTTCAAAAATTCCCATTTTTATGGTCCATATTTCATAACCAAAATATGAGTAGTATACAATAAAAATTTTATCCATGAGCTACACATTTCATGTGTAAAATATGAATAGTATACAATATGTGTCAATTTTTAGTGTAATTTTTATTCATGAAAGATAGACTGAAGTCTACATGTAATATATGAAATGTATACCGTAATCTACATTTTATGAGTAAAACAGTGGTGTTCTATATTTTTCTAAACAAACAGATATAAAACGGATATTTATGAAATAAAAGTAAAATTGGTATTTATGAAAATATCATTTAAAAACTGGTATTTATAAAAATATGTTCTTGAAAATGCGTATTTGTAACCTTTTCCCTCTCTACTTCTACTTGAACTTGAAGCGGATCTTACCCAGCAAAATGGTCCGTTTTCACATTTCTCATCCCACAGAAGGAGAATGAAGTTTAGAAAAGGGGTCAATAATCCAAACTTTTTTTCATTTTCTGAACAACATCTCATCCACTCCAAAATATATGAATTTTTTTCCCCTTAACAACGAACCACTACTATGCACTTTTTCTGACAACTTTTTTATAAAAAAATAAAAATAAAATTTGAGGTCACATAAAATAAAAGGGGTAATGCTTAGTTTTTTTTTTTTTTTTTTTAATATCATTTGACCTGTCGTAAATATGCCTTGATGCATTTTAAACATAAAACAAATATTCTCTGCTCCAATTGGGCTCCTACGCATTAGAAGTAACAAAATGGGCTTTTAGCCAAATGGCCAAATTTTGGAGCGTAATTTGAAAGTTAACCGTTTTTCATGTTTATTATATCAAAATATATTATTTTTTGATAATTGATTTATTTTTTAAAAAGTAGATCAAGTAAACAAGCGGTCATTTATCAAAATAAAATTATGAAATGGTCTTTCAAAAATAAGTATAAAAAACAACCGTTTTTAAATTGATTTTTTTTTTTTTTAAAAAGGCCATTTCTATAAATACTCCTACAAAATTCAACCAATAAAATTAAAAATAGTGTTTCTAATACTTTAACCTGTAAAAACAAAAA
The DNA here is from genome assembly GCA_002914805.1 of Parasponia andersonii. Lineage (NCBI taxonomy): Eukaryota > Viridiplantae > Streptophyta > Magnoliopsida > Rosales > Cannabaceae > Trema > Trema andersonii. Next base: position 132,565 of record JXTB01000168.1, read on the forward strand.
AAGAATTATGAAAATATGGCGGATTGGTTTCTTTTCAATTCTCATATCGCTTTTTTTTTAAAATACCACTTTTAAGAAAGTTTTTAAAAAATGTCATTATAAAATGCTTATTAATTACCAGTGTTTGAAAAATCCAATTGGGCTCGTACATTAAAAGTAGGGCTTTTTAGGGAAATTGACTTGGGTAGTTCGTAACAAAATGACTTTTTTTAGTAAATTTTTTTAAATTGACATTTCTAGTAATGTCACAAATTGTATGAGAGGTCACACAATTTGTAACTATAAGATTATAATTTTTCTAAAACTAATCAAAAGTCATAAATTATGTGACAGGCTGTCACACAATATCACAAAACACTAAAATTCTATTAGAAAAGTCATTTTTCAAACTACTCTTACAAAAGTTATTTTAGTCAAAATTACTTCTATTTATTTCAATCTCTCGGCTTTTTATCTATATATTTTCCGGCCCTTTTTTTTTTTTTTTGGTTTCCTCTCTTTCTTTCATTAAAATTTTTAGATTAATTATGTCTTTTAAAGAAAACTTCACCACAAAATTTAAAAGAAAAAAAATGTAAACCAAAAAGAAAATCCAACTTCAGCAACCAAAATAGGTTTATGGATTGGCATCTACACTAGTAACAAGAATGGGTTATATGATATCCAAGTTAGTTATTTTTGGCAGATGAATTTTGAACAAAAATTAAAATTAAGTTGTTGAAGTGATCCAGTCAAACATCCCAAGTCGAACTTTCGCGGCTGGGATCCAAATTTTTTATTAAATGAAAGTCTTGGTTTTATAAATAATTTATAATTTGTTCCTTTTTTTTCATTTCATATAATGTCCCTTCTATTTTTGAGATAACATCCCTTATCAGTTACTGTTAATCGAGATTTGGCTTGATGTAGTTTTGCACAAAACATTACTATGTAAAACTAAAACGAAGAATATTTTAAGAAAACTTAAGCACGTCAAAATTTTGAAGCAATTTTTATTTTTACTAAGATTTAAAAAATTAGATAATAGCGTGTGTAAATATATCACACGTTCAACACGAGCTAGATAATTCATAATAATTGGTGGAAAATATAACATCATCATCACCGCAAGATGAATGAAATCATTGCTCACTAGAGAAACACACTCAAAACTCACATTATCTAATAACGTGATATACGTGTGTGTATACATATGGTTAGGACATATATATATATATATACATGGAGAATGATCAAGGCGTAGCCATGACATGATTATTGGTGGCGTTGGGGACCAAGTTGAATCGTGTGAGATGCACCTCTTGAGGAAGAAGATGATATTTTATGCGAAGGCTTTCGAATATCTTCTTCAGTTCCAACACCAGCTCTGATTTTCGACTGCTCTTTTCGCCGTAGTTCTGATGGTTCATGGTATGCTGCACGTATAGCCCCATTTTCAGCTTGTTCACGTTCTCTATCTCCTTCACTAACACGCTGTGTTTCGGATTCCAGTGCTTCGGCTTACTGTCTATGTATCTGCATGCGTTTGTTCATAATTTTATTCAACCAGTTGCTAAGCAATTATATATTGGACAATTAATTAATTAGCATATCAAACGAGATTTAGTACTAATGCTAAAGAGAACATATGAAAATATGTTGCACGTGTGAACATATGAAAATATGTGATGTAATAATTATATGAAAACTTGTTGTGTGTGATATGTAATTAGTCATAATAGTCACAAAGAGCGCAAATGTGATGCGGCAAATAAGAGGGTGAATTTCAAACCATCACCATAGTGGGTTGATAGATCACTCCTAAGGGAAGGCGAACCCATCTTTTACTATAAAACCAGAGAAAAATATTTTCTCAACTCAAAATACAATCTCCAAATTAAATATGTCTCTCTTTGCAAGCCGGAAGATGATATACAGACCCAATAATTAAAGCACCGCGTTTTGCACAAGCAGCGTTAGAAAATCAAAAAAAAAAAAAAGTACTAAACATATTCTCTTTCTCAAACGTTTTTACATTTTTTAATTTTACAGTGAATTTTACTATTAAATTTAATATTTTATTAATACAATAAACTATAAAAGAATTTGCGTGTCAAACATTTAAACTAAAATGGTACAAAAGAGAGTATAACATTTGGCGAGAACCAAAACAAAACCAGGACCCACTTCAAACGACGAGTACAACTAATTTGAAAAAAGGACAATCTAACCAGAGCAAAACCACATACATTTTGACCCCTGCCTCCTACATCAAAATTTGATCTAGTTGTACACAGAAAAAGTGTTATTTATCATTATCGTAGATGCAATTATAATTATTAGTGACAATGCATGCCACTGAACAAGTTATCTATTTTATTCTCAAATACTATATTGTGTCGCATGCATCACCTAATTAAAGTACAATGCAGGCCACTAGCTAACAGGTTATTTGTTCGTCCAATTATATTCTGTCACATAGTTACAAATTTTAAGATAAACATAAATAAATGCTATCAGTATAGTGAGCTTCTTAAGGTGATGTGTACGAAATTTATTACGTGGATACTGGCCATACATACATAGCAGCAGTCATATTGTATTGTATATATAATTATATAATTATATAATTATATATATATATATATATATACATATATAACTTACGTTTGTATGGCCTTCTTGAGCTGATTGATGTCGTCGGCAGGAGTGGAGACGTCAATGGTGAACTCAACAGAATCAGCCATGTCAGGGCTCCGCCTGAAATTGCTGATAGGCTTGGTAAGGAGCACAGAGTTGGGGTAGTAAATCTTCTCGTTGTCGTATCTCAAGAAGACCGTCGTAAGAATGTTCATCTCCTCGACAATCATCTGGACACCGTCGACAACGCAGCGGTCACCAACATCGAAGGGATGCATGACAAAGACGAAGACGATGGACTCGAACATGGTCTTGCATGTGTTCTGGAACATGAAGCCAACAAGAAGCAGCTGCGACGTCACCACGAAGACCACCTTTGTGGTGGCCAAACCCATCACAAGCAGTGACACAACTGTTATCACCACCAGCACCACCGCGCTCGCCAGCTTGTGCAGTTGGTGAACCGCCGTTTTTGTGTCGTTTAGGGAATGCGCCAGAGCTTTGCGCTCCACGTATGCATGTACCTGCAATTCATACAAATATTCAATTTACAATTGAGTACATAGCTAGATATACATGCACATGTACATATGTTAATGCATGCAATGAAATTACGTACACGAATATAGACGAATATAATATAGGTGTATGTATATATGTAAGTAACTAGTACGTACCACCCAGTTTCGGAAGCAAGACTTTGAGATTCTTCCACTTTCTGATCCTTCGAATAAAGGGAAGATGGTGTAAACCTCTTCATACTTCAAGAAGCGGAGTAAATCTTCCTCTTCTATGTATCTATGTAGTTATATATACAACAAGCAATATAATTCATAGAGTTAATTAAGACATCGCTGTGTATATTACGTTATATAAGATGCAATTAATAATAATGCAAACATTAAAGCTGCAAAAATTTTAAGAGATCAGTCACATTCATTAGTATGACCAGACGCGCAGTATTTATTGTGATCACCAAAGGGTCGTCAAAAAAAATTAAAGAAGAAAGAAATTTGAGAGAATAATACGTAATGTGTCTGCAAAAGTTGTGGCAGCTTTAAATGAATGAACTACATCGGTCCCAAAAATCAACTATATATATTGTATATATAAAAATTCGTGCTAATGGAATATAAAATTTTGAATAATGTTGAATGCCCAAAAATTTATGAATTAAATGTAGGAAAATACCAGAGGCACGCGGTAAGCACTACATGCTAACACACTTTTCAAAATTTGCATGTGGATTAGCACCACAAGTGACCCTTTAACAACTATAATGTGCACTAGCTAGCAAAATGTAAATATACATTCCGAAGAATGTACGTATACTACTTTAGAGTATATCAAAAATTTTTATTAGCTGGTTCTACTTAATAAATGAATTATCTAAAGAAGATACCAATTAATTAGTCTATATGTTTTTAGATGCCACAATAGCGAGTAAAATGTATGCCCAATTCAAATTAACAAGAACATGATGTTGGTCCAAAGTCCAAAATTAAAAAAATAAAAACTATAAACCAAAAAACGAAATAAGATAAAAAAAAAAATAAAAACGGAAAAGAAAGAATCGGAATAAATAAGATCGTAATTTTTTTCAAATTGTCCACTGGCTTATTCAGTTGATATAAGTTCAATAACATATATATATATATATATATATATATCCCCTATATAGTACCCTCCGTAGGAGTTGTGAGACTCATGAGTCATGACCACGCATAAAATGTTGGCAAACTTTAAAAAATAATAATAATAAAATAAATAAAAACTATTATTATTACGAACGACATATTCATAAATAAAAGGTTCCACGTAATTAGGTGAACTTGTGAAGTATTTCCGAAAGAAGTTAGCTGGGGAAAGAACAAAGTTCAATTTTAAATTGTTTTTTAAAAAAAGAGAGAGAGAGAGAGAGAGAGAGAGAGAGAGAGAGAGAGAGAGAGAGACCGTTCAATATTGATTTAATTTCCACTATAATCGTATATTATAGTAGAATACACTAAAGAAAAACAAACAAGTAAACTAATGACACACATCCAAATTCAAATTCAAACTCGAATCCCAAATGATATGGCGTGGTTTCTGGTTTCCATTTTTGTTTCTGTAACGGTGTGCTTGATTGGGTGGAATCCATTCCACCGTTTAGTTTAAAGGTTAGAGTGTAGAATAAGGAAATTCTACTGATGGACTTGTGTTTCTATTGGTTTCTGTAAGGAATTTCGTTTTTATTACTTAGTTAATTGTTAAATAAAATATTTTTCCATTTTACTCGCCAAATTCATTATTTAGCTTTTACATGTATTTAAGAATTTTAATAGTAAAATTTATTATTTCATTTTTACCCACAAATTAGTAATATTTATTTTTGCATAATTTCAATATGAAAGTTTATTTCTACTACCTTCTAATATCCAATTTTTTTCTTAAATTTTTCATATTCAATTACTTACATGCCTTTTACAAAAAGGCCAAATTGAAAGTAAATTTTGGTATTATGTTTTATATTTATAATGTTATTTTGTTAAATAAAATATTGATGTGTTAATTTAAATATTATTTTTTTAATAGAATGAAATAATAACTTGCAATTAATTAACTGACTATTCAATAGTTAAACTATATGTAAGATTTAAAAAATAAAAATATTATTATCAATACAACCTTTGTTCCATTTCATTCCAACAAATAACCAAACATAATAATTTTTATTTTATAAATAATTCTAAATTTCAACTAAGATTCTAAATCGATTTCACACACCGTGAGCTAATAAATATTAGCTTTGAGGTCTAGTGTAAAAAAAAATACGGAAAAAATAAATTGAGAAAGAAAGAAAATGAAGAGACATTGGTCTGATCCTCTATGGTTGATGAAAAGTCAAGCGATTTAATATTGAAAGCAAATTTTGGTGTAGTAGGTAATAACATTATTAACACATTCCTTTTGCTTTTAAAAAAAATATATTAACTAACATTGTAGCAATGTATTTTAAAAAAAAAAAAAAAGAAAAGAAAAGCAAAAAAAAAAAAATGTTTTATTTGACTTTAATCATTGCACGTTGTTTACGTGGCAGTGTTTTTAAAATATATAAAATGTGCTTATTGAAAGTGGATTCTTTTTCTTTAATCTCCTAACAAAGATAAAATAGAATACGGGTTTACTAGTGTTAAATTGATTGATACCTATGTAGAAAGAAAAGCAACACTAACACCCATTACCTGGATGTCCACTACTAATCGTTGAATCTACCCACCACTTTGAAGAAAAACCAACACAAAACAAAAACTAAGCCTGAAAGTTAGAAAGGGACCAGCACTGCACTTTGATGTACGTATACGCATGGTACTATACCAACGATATTACAACCACCAACCAATTAAAATGAGTGGCATTTACGAGGTCATAAAAATACTATGCCCTATCTCTTACGAGTACATAGTGTAGTGTTGTACATAAGTTTTATTGTCCATATCATCCAACAATAACCCTTCAATGGCTACTGGTGAGACATATATGATCATTAGTATTCAGAACTATGTTTTCATGTTTATTTTGTACTTACAAAATAAACATATTTGGTCAACTATTCTATCATTACTCCATTAGTCAACCTAAAATTCAGAATTCCTAATTTTTGTCGATCATTTATAGATTAAATATCAATGTCATCAATGGCAATATTATTCATAAATAAGCAAATATGTTAATTCATTCTGCCAGAGCCGTAGCGGCAACTACATATATACCAAGTTCTCTTACGTAGAACTAGCCAGCTATTTGGTTTAGAGTAAGCATTTATGCCATCGTTGTAAGTGAATATTAGATATTTATTGTTAAAAATGGAAAAAAAAAAATCCAGAAAACAAAAGCTAGTGCATATTATTATTTCTGGTTGAGGGATGCTAGAGTTAACAACAATATTGGTGGCTAATGTACGTAATACAATTCTGTATTTAATTGAAATTCACATCAATTCCACCGACAGATCAACTAATTGAATGCATTCGTGACGTCCCGCTAATTGCACATTCACTAAGAGTAGCATAGGTTTATGAAAATTACTGTCTAAACTTAATTAATGACTATCACTTAATATAAATTCAAAATAAAATAACACATTTTACTAAAATTTGAATCTCTGAATCTCTGACCTCTTACACACGTTCCACTGACAAATATTGATGGCCCGTAGTAAATTCGTCACTAATAAGACTCCACTAATTGAGGCTCGATTGTGAACCATCATAATAGTGAATAGAGTTTTGCAATAAGATCTAGTAGATCAATCTCTAAGTTGGTGTCTTAAATTAATATTAGTTAATGGAAAATTTCGGATAACGTGAGAGGTGAGATCAATAGATATGTTTATTTGTAATGTATATATTATTAACAAGCTAGCGAGGTAGAACCAAATTAATTATATATGAGAGAGAATAAGAGAAAAATAAATGTTTAAGTGACTAACTTGGCACCAGTCTCGGCAACATGCTTGAAGATCCGCTTGGCACAGTTCCTCGCCTCCCACTCACTAGTGATCTCCGATTCAGTATTCCCAAAATCATCCACCGTCGTTGATATCGTCGACAGCCCCGACGACATAACATAGCTCACCAGCCTCTTCACGCTCCACGCGGTGGGCCGCCTCTGCCTGCTCAGCCTCTTCAGCTTCTCCATATCAATCCTCTTCCTCCCAGACGTCCCTGCAGGCTGAGGCTGAGGCTGAGGCTCATCCTGGTCCTGCTGCTGCTGCCTCCTCCCCCTCAGCCTAGCCGGCATCGACTTGGCAGCCATCATCCTCCTCAGCCTCGGCTCCTCCCTCTCGTCCTCGTCAATCGGCGGTCCCGAGAGCGCGTCCAGTATATAATGATGGAACACGCTCTCCTTCATCCGGTCGAAGAAGGTGGCGACGTGGAAGGAGGAGGCCAGAACCTTGACGAAGACGATCTTGAGGAGCCAGATGGTGGCCCCCACCAGGACGGCTATGAGGAAGCGGAACACCTTCTTCAAGACCTTGTTGTGCTTGTGGACGTCCGGGAACATGATCATCCACGCCACCAGTACGAGCGCCAGCCACGCGCAGTTCTGGAAGCTCTTCCGCAGCCCGTACACGAAGTAGAGCACCTTCTCCTTCAGCATGAAGTTGCGCTCGATCAGGAAGACGCCGAACCCCACCACCCACCCGGACACTAGGCGGCCGCAGAACACCACCATGATTATCAGGCACCATTTCCAGATCTCCAGGCTCCATTGCTGCTTGTGCTTGAGGCTTTTGAGGGTAAGGGAGCAGATCAGGCACGTCATTATGACCAGGAACAGAGTCCACTCCATCACCACTCGCTTGTTCATCATCTTCTTCTTCTTCTTCTTTCGTCGTCGTATTCTGTGCTTATTGTCGTCGTATCCAACGTCGTCGTTTTCGAGTTCTTCGCCGTACCATTCGTCGTCGGAAGAGGAGGAGGATGATGATGAGGTGTCGTCATCGGATTCGTTTAAGGGTTGGAGCTCTTGGGAGTATTCGGAGATTTTGTTAGGGGGGATCAAGGGGTGGGTTATCTCCTCAAAACGAGACCTGGGTTTGGAAAAGTTGAGGCGTCTTAGGATTTTGGGACTAGTAGTAGTACTAGTTCGGAGTTCTTGGTGATTTTGATCGGGTTTGGGTTTTGGTTTTGGTTTGGTGTTTGGTGGATCAATGTTTAAGACTACATGCTCGTTTTTGCTTTTCTCTACTTCCATGGCTGCCTTCCTCTTGATCAATATTGATTCCACAACCACACTATAGCTATAGTAGTAGTAGTAGTAGTACTAGCTAGTAGATCACACATCATCGATCACACTGATCTGTTATATATATATATATATATAGAGAGAGAGAGAGAGAGAGAGAGAGAGAGAGAGAGAGAGAGAGTCATGTGCATATGTGTATCGTGTGTATGTGAGGGTGGGTCTCTGTGTGTGAATGAATGAATGAATGAGGTTTATAGAAGACAATGCACTCTTTATAATTTGTCTAATATATGGGAATGCATTGATATATGTTTTATATATATACATATATAAATATATATAGCAGCTAAAAAAGGAATTAGCTTTTGAGGTTTTCCTCTCTTCTTCAAAAATTTCTCTCTTTTCCCTTTTTGTTTATTTAGTTATTTATTCAATAATAATATTTTGCTCTAAATTTCAATGCTAAGATTCAATTTGAATATTTTGTAATTCTATAAAGAGAAATCATCTGCGCTAGTTTCGATTTCTTTACAAATTTTTCCTTTTCTCATTTAGAAATTACAAATTCTTTTCATGTCGAAAGTAACTAAAAGAATTTAATTTATCTTTTTTTTTCAAAAAAATAGCTATAAATATCAATTAAGGGAATCGAAAATTTCGAAGCTAACAATGAATGTGTACAAATTAATAAAACATTGTAGGACTTATTTCGAGAAATTATATGAATGCCATGTGTGTCTCATCCTAAGTTACTTTGATTACTTGGACTTGATAAATAAATTTTTAAAATTGGACTTTATGTCAATTTTTGTTTTAAATTATTTAATTTTAGCACAAATTTGAGTCTTTTTTTTACAAATTTAGATGATTATTGATCATATATATATATATATAACTAAATACAATCTATTAAAATCTAAAATTTAATTTGATTTAAATCCAAAATATTAAATAATATATATTTTATTTAAAAATATATATATTACATATAGATTGGATTGAATCGATTACTTTTCAAGATAAAAAAAAAATATGATCCGCAGAATTGCAGATTTTAATTTTTCAATCCAATCCAATCCATACAAATGCAGATGTTCGTACTGTACGGATTTAATTAGATTAGATCGTGTGGATTTTGAACACCCCTAGTTGCTTGGAGAGATTAACTCGATATGATACTAACATTCATCGATAAATTAATGAAAATAGAGTTATTTTTATACTATAATGCATATAATTTTTCTATGTTATTGTCATTTTAGTACAATTTCCATTCTATTTATTTGTATAGTTTAATTAGGTAAAAAGGGGAAAAATAAAATAAAAGCTACACTATAAGACTATCTCCAATGTGTTTATGCTAAAACAATATGCTAATTCTAAATTTAGCATGACGTATTAAATTTATCATATATTTTAGATTTTCTCTAATACATACATGCTAAAACCAATGCTCTTTGTATTTATATCATATTCTTATTTATAAAATGTCTTTTTTACTATAAATTCTTATTATTTTATCCTCCAATTACTAATCATAAAAACTTTATTCCACCTAACAAGTATGAATGATTTTTCACAATTTCATCTTAATTATGATTTTTCTATTTTTCCTTTTTTATTAAATATATGAATAGAAAAATACTGAATGAGAACTATAATTTGTAGATATTTAGCGAGGATAAAATTGCAAATGAAATTCATGAAGTATGACTTTTGCATAGGTGGCAGCATCATCGTAGCGATCCCAATAAGTAGAACTTTTGCAGCAATATTCAATAGTGATGACTGATGACTGTACGTGATATAGTCAAATTGATGTATAATCTTTGTAATAACTAATTCCCCAATTTCTCCCTAAAAAAAATAATAATAACAAAACAATTCCCCAATTCAGTATTGCCGGTGAACGAATGCACATTAGTGGTAGTGGTACCACGTGAATATGTGATATTGTGCCTAAACTCGTAGTGGAATGGTAATGCTTCGGAACTGATTTTCAATTATCATTTTTATCAAAATCAATCTCAATATTATATCTATCTTATTAATCATTTTTTTATACAAAAATAATGCAAATATAAGGACAAAAATCATAATTATTCATTATTTATTGATAATAATAAAATATTAAAATAATTATTATAAAAATATTAAATTCTTTTCATAGTCAACAAAATATAAAACATAATAATATACTAATATTTTTTAAACTCTAAAATTTAAATATATAAAATTTAAATATATAAGTACACATAACTCTTTAATTTTATTATTTTACTAAATATATAAGAATATAAATAATATAAAATTAAATAGATATTTATATATATAATATTTTTTTTATGTAAATATATATATATATCAGGATAATACTATGCGGACTATGCTAATAATGTCCTCACATCATACCCGTATATTAACAGTGCAATTATTTCTCATCTCAATCATTTTTTCTGTTTAAGTAATTTTTCTATCTCCGTTCGGATCAGTTAACCCCGGAAACATATTTGTACTGTGATCCGACCTATAATATAAATTGAGGTGGCACCTTCTGATACAATGGAGATGTGATCCTTTGAGCAGCAGCTTTGAAAATCAAAATGGTGGTCAACTAAACAAATATTATTAGTTGCACTAAGCTTATGTTTTCTAAAGCACGAACCTTCCATAATTTAGACACCACTAAAGGTGAAATTCTTTAAAATTTCTTCGAAGGATACAATCAATCATCTCTTTATAGTCCTTCTATTAATTCACCAAACAAAGCATGTCAACAAATATAATTAATAACCCCCAAAACATATTTAAAACAACTGTCGTTGATCATGATTAATGGCATTTAGAATTTAAAACGTATACTTTTTCAAAAAGTTATCAAGTTTTCTTGATAAATACGCATGACTTAATTAATATTAAGTTTCCCCTTGTTTTTTAGTAATAAGTATTTAACATATTATGAAAAGCATAACCCATATCTTGCGATGATGGATGAGCCATTATAACCATGAAAGTAATAAAGATTTAAATTGTGAATCAAATTTATACTAGGTGGGCTAAATCAGACAATACAAACATTTATTGTATTATATGACAAAATCATAATCAATAGATAGATCTACCCTTATGTAAAGAAAATGCAAAAGAGCTCTTGCAGCACCACACCTGAAGGGAGAAAAAAAAAATGGGGAAAGACGAAGTCAGGAAAAAGTTTGTTTTCCTTGATAGAAATCTCACTCAAGATAAATCCCAGTTCATTATTAATAGACTGATCATGGTTCATACATAAACTCCAACTCTCCAAGATTGAGATAAACTGCAAGTAAAATAGGTCCTCATGTGATTTATCATAATGATATTATTCGAGTAAAAATATACGGTGCTGGTTTGAAATACAATACTTGACTATACCAAGTACCAACATACTCATAAATTTCATTTACATAGACACAGACGAGAGATTTCAAAATTGAGTCCTTCCTTTTCTCTGCGCATAAGTACGCTGTTGCAACAGTCGAATGTCACGTTCGCATGATCCCTAGAATGAGTAAATATATGCAAAGTCTTATACTTGCAGATTTTGTGTTTCGTTGCAATCGAATTGGCTGTGTTACTTATATAAACTTGTGTGTTTAACTTATCAACGCAACCACAGTTAGACCCCAAAATATATATATATATATATATATATATATTAATTCTTGTAAAGATTCCCTGATTACCTGTAGTATCTAAACACAAACTAAATTCTACAAACTAGAAAAAGAAAAGCCATGTTATGGACAAACTAGTACCAAATGCTAAACCTAAAGCAATGAAGGCCATTTAAATTCTAACCCAAGTAGAGCTAGTTTTAGAACACTTCCCTTGCAACCATGTCAACCGTATCTTTTCGCCTTTCAAAGAGATGAATGTCTCTCTCAAGTTAGGATCCTCGAAGAGGTCCAATGCAGCAAAATAGGTTTGTTGATCAATGCCTTCTAACTCATCCAATGCTTTGATGCAATTAGTTATGGTGAATCTGTTATCACTAGGTGCCGATCCAACTCTCCTGGACCTTGAAGCAGCAAGCATATCTAACATTGCTTGAGCCATAGCATCACAAATTTCTTGATCCCTTCTAGATTGACCAGATGAAGACTCTCTTTCAGATGGACGTTTCTTTTTCCTCTCGGGCATAACCTTAACCACCTTTTCTGCTGATGACATATTTACTTGTGCAGGTCTAGATGATGGAGGATTTTCAGAACGCTGGGTCTCACCACCTGGACATGAACTTAAAACCCCATTTTCCATTCCAGCAGACTTGTCCAACTCTTCATAGTGACTAGATTGCGCATACTTCCCGTCAGCTGACGAATCTGTGAATATTGTGCAAAGCTGCTCATAGATGGGGCAGTCCTTGGCTTTGATGGTTTCAGGCCTGGGTTGTGCCTATAAGAACAAGCAGTAAGACCTTGCAATAAAAATGTTACAGAAAGAGGAAAACGAATAAAACCAGAGCATAGTAACAAGGTAACTGTAGAAGGAATGATGTGTACCCCTATGTCTTCCCACAGATCGAAACCAACGCAACAGGACTCGTCTAAAGTGAAGTCATTACTTTGGTCATAAGTTGACTTCAGATTGTAGAAACGAGTCCTCAGAACATCCAAATGTTTCCTCAATTGGTTATTGTTGAAGTTGAGGTCAGTCTGCTTATTAAATTCATCACGAATGTGGTTCCATGTCTTCTTGTCGAAAACATTGTTGGGTCTGTTACCAAGTTGAATTTGCTCCACAACCAAGTCTGCAAATATCTTATCAAGGGATGCTGTCCACCTTGTTCTTGAACGTTCATGCTTTGGTTGATTACCGACTTCACTCTCCATCTAGAACTAAAGATAGATGTGATCAACGTGTTCAATTGAGTACAGTGACATTAAGATTCTTAAACGACCATAAATAAAGCATTTGGTGAACTACGTACTCTCTGTACAGTCTTCTGTGTATGAAAAAAAAAAAAAAAAACAGAAGCTGGTACATGTTAAAGTACCGTCTTCTTCATGGTTTTGCAATTTAAGTCACAATTTCCTCAAATACATGGACATCATACTCAAGATTTTGAACACCCCCTCCATCTTTCGAAAAACAAATACATAAACAAGACATCTATCCACCTAAAAGGGAAGAGAATAAACAATAGCCTCACAATTTTTACCTTAAGTTGATCTTGGAACCAAATGTTCCAGTAGGTGCAAGCATGTGAGCCCCAGTTATGCACCTTTGAAATACTGTCACATTAAAAAATTACTCACCATTAACATTCAATTAGGGAATTAAAAATAAGTAAACTAACAATATGATTCATCCTCTTTACACGAAATCATATATTGTTTTACCTTCAGTCTATTTATGTGAAATGGAGGGACCAGAACCAAGTAATACTAGAAGGAAAAAAAGAACTTATGAAACCCATCATTTTACAGTAAATTATGCACATAAAAATGCCCATCAAACACAGAAAGCCTGACAGAATGTGCAAGACTAATTTAACTAATAAGAAAAAAGCCGAAAGAACAATTGACAGCCACAAGTGACATTCAGAACTTTCGAGGGGGAAAGAAGGTGGGAAAGGACTAAATCAGCAAGCACACTGAAAATCCATAAAACTCTCAGCTCTATAACCATTATTCGAGTCCTCTTATCTACTGGTGCATGCAGCTTGAGAAAAGCAATTGATAACTACAAAAATAATGCAATATAAACCTAAAAGTAAGTTGAAATCCCTCTTTTAATATAGCTTCCACACACTGCATCATCAGCTACCACCATATCCCAAGAGTCATGCCAGTTATAATCTTTTCCAGTCAACAAAAAGAAACTACCGAAAAATAAATCGCAAATCCATGAAGTCCTCTTATCATCCACATCTCCATATAACACAAATGAAAAATCCCATATTATCAACCATACCAATTTCGTGGTAATATAGCCTAACCTGTGCGATAGGGAAGTAATCCCCAAATGAATATCTACTGTCACAAAACGATGATCTCTGTATCGGCATCTCCATAAGTAGATCTAACCATGCAATTACCAATAATCTCCACATGAACATCGGCCATCATCAAAATGATGAAATCTGTTTGAATCTCGCAAAACTATTTTACGACCAACAATCTTTGATATATATTTGAAGGCAGAGTGACAGTCACCACAGACTCGGAGATTTTTCATAATCCTAATAGGCAATTCTGATTTACGAGTGAGAACAAAAGCAACTGCAAGCTTCTCACTATGATAGCTCAAAATTTCTTCCTTATTCTCCATCTCAAGATCATACAGTGCAAATTTTACTTCAGGGACATACCCAGCATCCCTCATTTTCTTGTTCAGTTCCTTCAACTTCTTGTATATCAATTCTTTCTCTGGATGTGATTTGTCTCCAGCTACAAAAACATGAACCCTGTCCTTCATTGTCACCCAACTACACCCAGCTTCCTTCTTCACTGATGCCTTCCTCATTGCCATTCTAGCCTTTGCCACATCCTCCCACTTTTCCCCAGATGCATACATGTTAGCAAGAAGAACATAATTCACACCATTTTGTGGCTCTAACTCCAAAAGCATTTCAGCAGCCCTCTGCCCTAGCTCTGAATTACGACCATTTGCTCGACAGCAAGCCCCTAAAATCGTCCTCCATATAAGGACATTAGGCTTGAAAGGCATTTTATTTATGAAGTCCTCTATCTTATTAAGTTTACCTGCCCGCCCAAGAAGATCAACCATACATGAATAGTGCTCCATCTGAGGAGCCAATCCATAGACTTGACTCATGGATTTAAAATGTCTGAACCCCTCATCCACCAAACCTACATGGCTACAAGCTGATAATACCCCCACAAACGTGACATGATCCGGTAACTGACCATGTAGCTTCATTCGTATAAAAAGCCTCAAAGCTTTTTCTCCATGTCCATGGCGAGCATACCCCGATATCATGGAATTCCAAGAATATACATTCCTCACAGGCATCAAGTCAAAAAATCTTGAAGCATAATCGATTCTTCCACATTTTGCATACATGTCAACAAGCGCACTTCCAACTACGACATCAGATTCTAAACAAGCTCTTATGCCACTAGCATGAACTTCCATGCCACGTTCTAATGTTGCAACAGAGGCACAAGCACTGAGGACAGTAGCAAAAGTAAAGGAGTCCAATCTTTGACCCCTTTGCATCATAAACCACACTAAATCTATGGCTTTAGGCAAGAACTCATTGTGTATATATCCAGATATCATGGAATTCCAACTTATTTCATCCCTCCTCTCTGACATTCCAGAGAAAATTTTTTCACAATCATCTATCTCTCCACATTTTCCATAGCAAGCCAAAAGTGCATTCTCAATAGCACAGTCATTTGCAACAGGGTATTTTAATACAACAGCATGAATCTGCTGAACAAGCTTGCCAAGTGAAAGAGATGAAACTGCTCCAAGAATGTTTATGAAGGTAACTCTATTTAGGGTCCATCCCAACTGCATCATGTCCATGAAATATTTTACAGCTTCTAACCCTGACGCATCAGAATCAGCTAAAGCGCCAATTATAGAATTCCACGATACTTGATCATACTCTGGCATTAGGGAGAAAACTTTTTGGCACTCATTAAGACACCCTGTCTCAGCATACAACAAAAGAAGAGCATTTGAAACTGAAACATCCAGATCAAGTCCCAATTTGAGTGCTTCACAATGTATTTCTTGACCAAGCATGGTCCACCCCAAACTTGCACACGAACTCAGAGCACTAATTAGCGTAAAATTTGAAGGAATCAAACCAAATCTTCTCATCTCACAGAAACTCATTGATGCATCTTCAAAACACCCATTCTGGTCAAGGCCAGAAATCATGGTGTTCCATGAGACCAAATCTTTGTCAATCAGGAGTCTGAAAACTGAGCAAGCATCGGAAATAGCACCACATCTAGCATACATGTTAACAAGCCCATTTCCAATTGCAACCTTGATGTCTACCAAACCAGTCCGGATAACATATGCGTGAACCTCTTGACCCTTTCTCTTTCCAACCTCCAAATCATAAAATTCAGCAAAAGAACTTAAGAGAACCACATATGAATCTAGGTTTGGTCCAACCAATTCCTTCATATATGTGAAAACTTCAGCCGCTTCTTCTCCCCGTTTTTGTCTAACCAATCCAACCATTAAACCATTCATAGAGACTGAATTTCTCTCGCCCATCTGCTCAAATATCTGCAAAGCATAATCAAGCAACCCAGACTTTGAAAATCCACTGACCAAGGCACTACCTACATATAAATCCTGTAAGAATCCAGATTTTTTCACCCTGGCCAACATTTGTTCTAACAGAGTTGAACTAGAATTGGCCAAATAGCAAGCAGCAGGTATTAAGCTACCAAAAGTAAATTCGCTGGGCTTCAAACGAAATCCAGAATCTTGCCTTTGCATTCTAGAAAAGAGCTCAAAAGCAGAAACTGCATCCCCTCTATGGGAATAAACAGAAATGATAGAATTCCATGAAATCGAATTTTTTATCCGAGTGTGATCAAAAACACGCCGAGCATCATTAATAGACCCCAAACAGCTTCCGTACATCGAAATGAGCACGTTGCCAACCACCACGTCAGAGGCATACCGTGTTTTGGAGAGTAAACCGTGAATTTGTATCCCCAGTTTAAGCATGGGTGGTCCAGAGTCGTGACAAGCTCGGAGAGCACTACCAAAAGCATAATGATTGGGTAGAAAACCAGCGGAGAGCATAGTTTTGAAATGAGAGAATGCTTCATTTAGCATGCCGTTGTTGGTATACCCTGTAATCAAAGTAGCCCAGGTAACGGAGTTCCTCTCAGGCATTTCATCAAACAGGTGACGGGCGGAAAGCAGATTACCAATTCTAACATAGATATTGATAAGGGTATTGCACAAAAACAAATCAGTAGTAAAGCCATTCTTGAGAATTTGCAAATGAAGGCCAATGGCATCATGAGAGGTATGCGAAGCAAGAAGGTAATAAGCAGCAAGAGAGGAGGGTGGTTGTTGGGATGATTTGTGGTTATTAACAAAGTTGTGGAAAGAGGGGAGAGACTGAGACTGAGCAGGGTTTTGCCAAGGGACAAGAGCTGAGGCAGTTGAGCCTATAAACAACCGGCGAGACATTGAATGGTAGTATGATGCTGAAATGTACTACTACATATGGGTTTCATTTCACAATCTAAGATGCATAACAATAATAACAATAACAACAATAATAACAACAATTGTGTCACCAAGAGATGAGAAAAACTCCAATCAAAGGGACCTCTTTATCTTTAATAATCTTATAATCTTAAATCTTTTTTTATCAAAAATTATGATACAATCTTCTAAGGAGGAAATAACTAATAACTAATGATAGTAGTAAGTAAGGATTCTTTAAAATGTGAATACTACTAACCCCTCTCCCTCCCTCGCTCGCTCGCTAAGGCTCAGTTGAGACAGACAGAGAGGCGCAGACACATACGATGAGAGGAACGACCAAATATGCCTTTGCCTCTGTTTCTTTTGTTCTACCTCTTCTTCCTTTTCGTTTCCCAAATTTTCCTCTCTTTTTGTTCTCATTCTTTAAATTACATTCAGACCTTCCATTTATCTCAAAATTACTTATAATTAGCCCTCTCTAAATTATAATATTCTTTTCTAAATAATAGATAGATTAAAAAAAAAAATGAACGAATATGTTATTATCAAAAGGGTCATATCATATTCTTCCAACTAAATTAGTTCATCCTCCAATCTTAAACTAATTATTTGTTTAAATCAAACTAATTGGTAAAATTTTTCATTCAATTTTCAGTCTTTTTGAATATGATTCTAAATTCGAGAATATCAACACAACTCCTGCAATTATATTTTTTCGGTTTTAACAAATCTTCAATTTAACTCTGCCTATTAAATTGCCCTCTAAATTTAAGGAAGAAAATATATATATAAATATATATATAAACACAAAAATGCCCCTAAATATTAGTAACTAATCGCCTATCAAGGTCAAAAGATATGTTCTAAACAAAAAAATTAAATAAATTTTAAAATCATAAGTCCTGTTTTTTTTTTTAAATTTAATTCAAGATTTTTTTTTATTTGGCAAAAAGAAAATAGAAGTATAATAAAAATGACGTTGTTTTTACTTAATGAACGGATTAGATACTATTTATTAAGGGTATTTTTGTCTTATCATGTGTGCTTTCCCTAAATCAAACGACAATGAGGTGCAAATTTAATAAGTTGAAATTCAAGATTTGTCTTTTGATATTTCTAGATACACTAGGGTTTTTTTTTTTTTTTTTTTTTTTTGGGTAAAAATTGAACTGAAGTCTGAACACAATGTATTATGTGAAATTTTCAAACGAAAATTTTAAAATTAAACTTTTAGATTCCTTTTTCAAGCAAGGGCAAAACTATGGGTATTTATAGAAGATATCTATTCATGCCATTGTGACGAAAAAATAGATCCATCCATAAATGTTATTGAAAAAGGGCTCTTAGCAAAATACTTCTTTTAAATAGTCAATTTTTAGAAATACGTGATAAGTTTTTTTCTTTTAATAAATATCCGTTTTTAAGTTTTAAACTTTTGTGAAAATAAAAATATTGTCTAACACAAATCACATTAGGTCATGCTAGCTAGGGACAGGGCCACAGGGGTCAAGTTACTACACTCAATACCAAGTCTAGTTGTAACACCCCTGGCTTGGGTGAGGCCCAGGGTTGTTATACTAGCACTCTTAGTATTTTGACTAGCACGTGACACTCAGTTCTTAAGTCCTCGAAATTATGTCTAAAACTTTGAAATTAAAGATACATACCTTTATTTAAAAATGGATACTTACATAAAAATAGGTAATTACTTTTATATGGGCTGTGTTTTTTTATAAATCATTATGAAAAGAGTATTTTTCACCCACTTTCTTAATAAAAACATAATCCACCTGAAGCACACTGCCAATAGAGCCAATTCAGATCTAAAAAGCCCCCCCACTTTAGTCTTTTCAACTGTGGATCGAATACGTCCGAGTCGATCCCACCCCATATCCTAGCTACACCTCCCTCCTTCACCTGTCCCTTTCGGCATGGTGGAGAACCAGTATATACATATTAGATTGATAAGCAATAACTCCCAATACACATGCAATTATTATCCATTGAAAATGAGAAGTTGATTTTCTTTTTCTTTTTCTTTTTCTTTTTGCGTAATTGTATAATTGCATAGATAGAGTTGGCAAATTAAGAATTCAAGTTCAAGAGAAATATAGAAAAGATTGGTCTTCCAATGTTTGACTACTCGGAGCTAAGAAGCTTAGCCACTGACTGAAATTATCAACAAATTAGCGAGATACAAAAGGCATGATTGAATTTTCTCATGCCTGCAAGGTTGACGCTAATCCATACAATAGCAATGAAACTCCAAGTGCATCAAGCTTCCAAGTCTACCTTGGTGGTCATCATGCTACTATTCCTCTCAAAGTCTCAACCCTCAAGGCTGAATGTGATTGCAGCACCATCTAAAATCATTCCACACATTACAACAACATTGAAATTCAAAGGCCTAATAAAATTGTTTCACTTCTGATGTAGCCAAATCGACATTTAATACTCGAAGGAATTCTTTATACCCTCGAGACTCTCTCCCAAAGATAACCTGCAATGTAACTTACGTGCTTGAGTACAGTAGATCATGACAAAGTCAGAGAAGAACTTGCTAAAGGCAACAAAAAAATGCATGAAAGAACGGGATCGTGTAACCAATAAGTTAGCATCAGAGAGAGACAATGTTGAAATCACATTAGGAAACCACCAAAACAAGTAAGCTGATAAGTAATTTTAACAAGGAAGGTATATGTGCAACAAATATTTGGATACTTGATCTAACTTTTAGGAGTCGACAAATCCACGAGTGAGGTAGACTAGAATTTCAATCATGTATGTAAGAAATTGATACTCTCCATGCTTACTATGTGGACTTTAACAATACGCAGATATATTTTATGTTATCATGTTATCCGAAACTATTTGATAAATCGAAAGCAGAAATTAAGAAAAAGAAACACATGAATCACAGATTTCATTAAATAAAATAGTTCCCTTCGAACTGATGGAAAACCCACTATAATTAACTTGTTTTACCTATTTTTCTTAACTCAAATTAAAGGCATTTTCTGCCCACATTCAACACACGAATTTCGAGAATACTTGTCCCATATATGTTGACAGGCAAAGTACTTAATATGCGCATATTGACATCAACACAGAGTGGCTTATATGAAACGGCATTATTTAAGTTCGAAAGAATCGATAATCAACACCAGTGCTAGATTACTTGCACTTTTAACAATTGCCCCCTATTTATCCCTTTGTTACACAAACAATAAGACATACTACTAAATCGCCTAATGGTGACTTAATAGCATTACACAATTGTCGAAGTTCTCTCTATCCACACATAAATAATAAAAGCAGAAAAGACAACCATTCTCACATCAGCCAAGAAATTGTAGTCTCTTAGTAAACAGTTCCTTAGCAATAATCCTGAAGTGATCAAATTCTCAAACACAACCTATTCATTTTAACACCTAAAAATTGTATCTCCATAAAGTCCATAGAACAAAGCAAGGATTTACATCAAGAGACTCTCCCTTAAAATAAAATTTTCCATGTTAATACCTAGTTTATTGACAAACTATTCTATTCTAGCCCTGAAAATTCCTTCCTTACAGCCACCCAGCAAAGAAAAATGCTGAGCAATCCAGTGCACTCAATACCATAAAACAATGCAAGTGAGGACTCACATACTTGTTTGTCTTACCAATCACATCCATCAAATTAAGCACTAGATATCTTTTGTACAGAATCCAAGCAAAAGAAACTAGAAGATTTTGAAGTTAAATAATTTAGATGGGAATAGTTTTAAAACAATATGGATATGGTATTCAAACTTGTAGAGTTAATTTACACCGTACGAAAACAGACATTAGTTAAAATTCGAAATCGAAAAATACATACAAATAGGGAATGGAATTGGAACTTACTTGTGCATACAGTACTTATAATCTTGTCCCCTAACAAGATCTTTCTCTCCTTCTTCAAGCTATCAAAATGAGAATCAAAATCAGGCACATGGGACATAAAAATAAATGGGTAGAGCTAAAATAAAATAAAATAAAAGATGCAGGTTTTTTGAGTCTTACTGGATCACTCTCGTATATGATTTCATAACAAGTAGGAGAAAGGCATTTTAGAGCACAGTTTTCCCTGGCTATGGTTGAAGACTTGCAGTGCCAACCCCATAATCCACTGTTCAAAACCCACCCATTAATTTAATTTATGATGTAAAACTTTTCACATAAAAAATAGATATTGATATTTTCTGAGGAAACAAACAAGAAAAGAAAAATATAAGTATACCTGTCAATATCGGCATAGCATTGATGCTTCTTCTGCCTGGTTTCAATATCCTAAAGGGACAAAAACAAAATATAAGAAAGAAAAACCCGAAACCAAAAACCAAAAACTAGTTATGGATATGGATATATACATATACATATATATATATATAGAGAGAGAGAGAGAGAGAGAAGTTAAAGAGGAGGCATACAGTGATGGGGCGACGAGATTTGGCAACGGCCATAGTTGTGGCTGCCAATAACAAGAATAAGAATATGGTTAAAACAACACCCTTTTGTTTCGCCATTAGTATAAGATATATATATATATATATATATATATATATATATATGACACACTTAATTAATTAATTGTGTTTCTTTCCTTTCTGGGAATTGGGAATTGGGAATTGGGATTTCAGATGGATGGTTCCAAAATCAAGACTCTTTCTTTATTCTCACTCTCATTCTCCTCTGCGCTCCTACCCTAATCCTAATCCTAATCCTACGCCGCTGCTGCTTATTAGTAACAATTAATTAGAATCGTACCTGACTTTTCTACTAACTGCTAACAAATGGGCCAACAGCCCAGCCCACTATACAACTGTTTAAGGCCCACAGGACAGCTTACAAACAAAGTCTAAAAAATGGATAATCTTGTCTGGGCTAAATTTACTTTTTGAAAAAATCTCAAATTTATTAAGAAATATATCATATTTGAAAAATAACACTTTCTTTTTTAATTCAAAATTGGGAAAGCCACTTAGATTGGGATTGTTCGTCGAGTTGTTAGTCAACACCTTTGGGATCCTAATTTTGGTAGAGCTCATGATTTTTATACACCTATTAAGAGGCCTAGTGTCGGCAGGTCAAGAACAAAGATGACCTTGTTAGTTGGTGAGTTTTAACAAGAAACAAGTAAAGTGTGTAGATGCAAGCAGTACGGGCAGAATTATAAAAAAAAAAAAAAAAACAACTTGATTCTTACGGAGTTTCGTGTCATTAACAAGTTGAAAAGGCTTCGAGATTGTTAATATTCTCCTTTCAGACTTGTAGTTGATGTTTAGCTATATGTCGTCATCTTATCAGATGTTTTCGTATAATTTTCCCTTCTTTTCCTTTTTTTTTTTTTTTTAACCTTCGGTGCACTGAGGTGTGTAGATGGGTGGTGGGGCAGGCCAATGGTCGCCCGGCAAACAAGGCTGAGATTAACAGCTGGTGGTGACAATTTGTGTGGTAGACTTGCCACGTGGAGAAGTGGGTGTTACTCGAATTTTGTCTCTTTGTAAGCGCATGATACGGGACTTTTCAAAAGCGGCTGGTGATGGGGAACTGGGCACTCTGGGAATGGTCAGACTCGGGGTATGAAGCACAAAATTATAGGCCGCGACTTTTGTTTTTTTAAACTTATTTATTTTATTTCTCCCTAGGTAGAAATAGAATAGTTACCACTTATTACGGTCTCAATTTGGGTAAGTNTATAAACGGGTAACTATACAATTGGATAACGTAATTGGATAACCATTCAAAATGGATAACTAGTTGATCACAAATAGGAGACTTCAGTTTCCCTTTCCTTGTAGGTTTCTTTCATAGCATTTACTTGTTTCCCTCTTCTTGTAGGTTTCCTGTTTGACAAGGCAAACTGCACGGAGAAGGTCGCACAAAACCTGTGGAAGAGGTCGCATATAACCTTCACGGAGGAGGTCGCATATAACACTTATGCGACCTTAGGATTTTAGACCGCACAACACTATGTTATTTTATTTTATTATTTTTGGTACATTGATTTTCCTTATTGATATATTAAAATTTATTTTACTGGATTCTAGCTAATATTTTTTAGTTTTTATTCATGGTGTTGGCACATTGTTTTGTTTTGCTTGTATATTAAGATATTGACGGGGTTTATGTGAATATATTATAGTATTACTGCGCATATTTAAGTAGCTTTGTTATTTTGTTTTGTTAGTTATGGTACATGAGTTTCACTTATTTGTATAGCGAAATATTATCACGGTATAGTCTAAGATATACCAAATTTATTATACCAGATTCTAGCAACTTTTTGTTATTTCTATTCTTGGTGCTGGTACATTATTATTTTGTTTTTTAATTATTATTAACATAATGCTAGTACTTTGAATTTTTTTTTTTGGTTGGTATATTGAAATATTGTAATGATATATTCTAAAACATATCAAATTTGTTATAAAAAGAAAAACAAAAAAATAAATTCTAGCTGCTGAGGAGTCATTTTGCTCTAAAATTCGAATTTGAGTCATTTACTAAATTTTGGACCAATAAAGATTTATTTATTTATGTAATCCTAAATTCTAAAAGATGATCAAAATAAGGAGACATTTAATCTTAAAATTTTCTGTTATTTAGGGACTATAAAATGAAAGGTTTGAATATCACATTCTCCTTGGAAGTCCAACACTATCCGATACCACTAGTGTGCTTTCGGTGATGATAGCTACCTACCCTTGAAGCTTATTCTTATTAGTTTGAATTGAGTTATCTGTTATTTTTCTCCAAATATGGATCTTTTTTTAAATTGATAATGTTAAATGATTTTTTGTGGTAGATCTGTTAGTTTTATTTGAATTGATACCGTTAATTAGCTTTTTATGGCTGTGTATTTAAAGAGAGGAATGAGATTTGAGAGGTCTGGAAACATACTAGAAACATTACATGTGGGAAGTCCCTTCTGGGATTTGAGAGAGAGAGAGAGAGAACAATGCTAGACTTATGTAATTTTTTTTTTTTTGATAAAAAAAAAAAGAATAAAACAAAAAATTGGAACCCCGGCTTTACAACTCAAGAATTTTTTCAACTTCCTTTTCAGATTCTTTCTTTAGATTATTATGCCTTCTTTTATCCTTTGTCTTTTTCAAATTCGTCCACTTCCCCCAATTCCAATTTTTTAAAACGTAGAACCATTTACTGAATGAGACAACAAGTTCGTCCGTGATTCCATATATTTATATACAAGATCTAAATAGATGCTTCAATATAATTGGAACCTTTGCATTTTTATTAAAAAAATAAGTTCCTATAAAATAGAAGAATAGATCCAAAGAAGGACACTAGAAATCAGATGCACAAATCATTTCTAATTTCATTTTTCGTTCCTTTTCGAAGTTTGTAAAATAATGAACAACGTAGATCTTCGAAGAACTGTTAAATATTACCTGTTTGAATCTTTATTTTTTTAAGTGAAACAAAACTTTCTTAGTCATTCAAGTTTGAATTTATCGGTGCCGAAGACGTAGAAGTTATTCTTTTGATTTTATTTTATTTTTATTAACATTTTTTTTTTAAATTTTATTTTATTTGTATGATTTTAAAATAACAATTAACTTTAGTATATGACACATGTTTTCTGAGATGGAATTAACGGTGTAATAAAAAAATATTAGATATATAAGTGTAAATTTAAACTAAAAAAAGTGATTTTTGTTGCAATTATTCTTTTAATTTAATTGTAGTTAATAAAAATAATTTCATTCTGTTTAATTATTATTATGTTTTTGTCTCTCTTTTTCAAAGAAGAAGAAAAATGAGACGAGAAGGTTAGCTAAGGCTAAGGTAGCACTTTGGTGTGGATGAAATTCAGTGCAGAAGATGATGACAAGTGTCAGCCGCCTCCCTCCTTCATTCCTCTGTTGGGTGCCGTTTCTGAAATTCTGGTCTTCCCCAAAAATTCATTCCTATTTTTTTTGACTCCTTATTTATTTATTACTGTTTTCATCTCTCTCTCCCTCCCTATACCTATATATAGCTTTCACTAGTTCTCTTCTTAAGAGTCTTATGGGGGGGTTACATATATATATATATATATTTTTATATTTTTTAAAATAAAAAAGATTTAATTAATAATCATTATTTATTAAAAATAAAAAGAATAGCTCACACAAATTATAAGTGTTGAATTATCAACTCAATGCCTAATTCTCATCCGACCTATCCATCGAGTTAGCTCTATTAATGATATTAATAAATGTTGCTTACATAAAAATAATGGAAAAGAAGAAGAAGAAGTCATGAGTAAATAAAAATATCAAAATAGGAAAAGACTGAAAATAGAATTAGGTAGCATTGACTGAGTTGCCCAAACAGGGAAATGTCAAACTGAAAGCCACATGATAGCTTTTCTTGACTCGAGAGAGAGAGAGAGAGAGAGAGAGAGAAAGAGGGATCTGTCTCTGCGGGTGACTCTTTCCTTCATTCCTTTGCTCATCATACTTTGACCTCTCTTTCACAGTTTTCCACCCAAATTCTCTACCTCTCATCCTACTACTTATTTTCTATTACTATTACTTATTTTCTCAAATTATTAATTCTGGGCTTTCAGATTGCTTTAGATTTTTTATTCTTCGCATCAACTACTGGGAAACTTACTCCTGACACCCACCTTCCCTTTTTTTCATATTTAAATTATTAGGATTACTTAGCTTTGAATTTTGGCTTTTGAATAAAGACAGCTTCTTTTTTCTTTCTTTTTTTTTTAAATAAGCTTATATTTGCCCAACTGGGGTTCTCCCTTTCATCTTGATTATTGTTTTTTTTATTATTTTTTAAAGTTATTATCTGTGTTTCTGATAGTCGTAGGTGTTACTGTTATCTCAACATTTGGTTTTGGTAGCAAATATCAGATATTGGGTTGTAGTCTTCTTCAATCTTTTCTGATAAGGAATTGGTATGGCAAACGAGAATGAGTTTTGAAATGCCAGTCTTAGCTGGTTATGATGGAAAACGCCAGTTATTATCCAATCAGAGCTTGACTTAAAGAGAAGAATGTCTTCTAGTAAGGGTGCCTCGCAATGGGTCAAGGATGATGGGCTTCAGAAGCATACTTCTGATGTTTTAGACAGGTAACGACTTGTTATCACATGTTTAGACACCCCATGTTATGTTACCAGATTTGAATTCACCTAAATCTTCTTCCATTATTTGTAGACGATGATGCTGCCATATTACTTGCTCATTTCTATTTTAGTTTTAATTTTTGGGTTTCGTTTTTCTCTTCTTTAGACATAAATATGAATCAACTTTTGCTCCAAAGAATTTAAAAGGAGCTGGAAATATTGTTCATCTTCAAGACCGAGAGGCAATGGTATATATCCTTCTTTTAATTTAAACATACGTTGGAGATTGATATTATTCCTGTTACACTGACAAAACTTTGCAATTAGGAACTATATTCACAAGTCAGTAAACAGGAAGAGGAGATTCGATTTCTTCGTGAACAGATTGCAGTCGCCTCTGTGAAGGTATCGACTTTCTTCTAATGCTAATATGTTCTGTGCTCAACCTACTTACATAATTTTGAGTCGAGGGAATTCTATGAATTTCATGGTAATAGGAATTGCGGCTCCTTAATGAGAAGTATGCATTGGAAAGGAATTTTGCAGACTTGCGTTTGGTATACTCATCATCTCTTGAGAAGTGTTACTGATCTTTTGCTTTTTGCTAAACCACTTCCTTCTTTTTTGACTCAGTTACTACTGTCATGTATTGGTTTCCAAAGTTCTAACAGAAACGTAACATTAATTTTATGGATAGGCAATAGATGAGAAGCAAAATGAAGCTATAGCTTCTGCCTTAAATGAGTTGGCTCGTAGAAAAGGCGATCTTGAAGAAAATTTAAAATTGACCCATGACCTGAAGGTATACTTATATTCCAACTCTAGCTGTTCGGTTTATAAATGTGTATGCTGTGTAAAGCAAAATTTTAGCTGTCAGGCCGAGTCAGATTACCAAAATTAAGGAAGGAAATTTTGATATTGGGCCTAAAGTGTCAAATTATGGACAAACTAATACTTGTATATTCATGTTGCTATTTATTATATAATTGATAAAACCAGAATAGTCCGTAAATGCAGATTTCTTTAGCATTGAAGCATTACATCGAGAATGAAAAATGAGGAGCCTGATGGTTTTCTGTCTTTCCTGTTCTTTCAACTTATTATATTGTCTCTTGCAGTGCTCTTCATATTTTGGATCTTTTGCTCTGTCTTGAACTACTGATTCAATATTCTTGCTAATGTGGTGTATTCATATACTAGGCTGCTGAAGATGAAAGATATGTCTTCACGTCCTCCATGCTTGGGTTATTAGCTGAATATGGAATTTGGCCCCGTGTCATAAATGCCTCTGCTATATCAAACAGTTTAAAGGTATTTATTTATTATTTGAAAGCAACCTGTGTCGACAATGATGAGTAGTCTTGCTCAAAGGTTTTAAGTCTTATACAGCTACAAAGTGTGCTTATGATTTTTTCTTTCATTCATGAGCAACCAAGTATAAATCTAAAACAAAGCTGACATGGAGGCAGCAGATGGTGGTCCTCGATTGCATAAAACATGATATTCTATAGTTTTCTTCTGATGATTTATGCAACAGCAAGTAGTAACTGCTATAATGGCTTTGATGTGATTTTAGCTAAGTGCGAGACTCCTATTATTCTCTAGACAACTTTTTTGAATATATATAAATATATATGTATATGTGTGTGTGTGTCTGTGTGTGTACGTATATGAGATTCTATCATTTTTGGTTTAAATCCCCTCATTAAATATTTGCGTCCTACATTAGCTGTTATTTTTCGACATGCATAAGTCTTGTTTGACAATCTAATATTGTGCTGGAAATTTTCGCTGATAAGTTTATAACCAAATGCCTAACTATTTCAGTCACCATTAGCCCACGCAGCATAATCTCTATTTGATTGGGCATATGAACATCCTACTTATACTTTTAACTGTTATCTCTGGATACGTGCAACTGAGATTTTTTTATGTACTGTCCAGTACAAGAAGGCTGTTGTGTTCATTCTTTTTCCCAACACATCTTGGTGCTATTTGCATAGTTCTCTTAAAATTCTCTGGAGTTGCTCTTTTGAACTTGCTTCGTTTAGGCCTGTAGGAAAAATTAACAGACACCGAATAGCAGCACAGGATTGCATTGATTTCTCTTTATCAGTCAGTCTTCTAATTGAATAAGTTATAAGGCTTATTGTTTCTTGAATTTGCAGTACCTACACGATCAATTGCAGTGGAAGATCAGAACTTCACATGTAAGCTTCCTATCCTGTGAACGTGAGTCTAATTGAAGATTCTCTGTATTGTTATTATAGAATTTCTAGTCAAAAGTATAAAATTTAGTAATCCTGCATATCTAACGATTCTTTGCTGCTCAATTTTTTTTTTCCTTTCTAGAATTGATTCCAATCTCATAAATGGGGAATATTAAGTGCTATTACAACTATACATTGGACTTCTCGTGTTAGGTTTTTCTTTCTCAAGTGAATCTATTTCATCTTCATATGAATACTTTGGTGATTACTAATCATGCCCAGTTGTAGAGATTGCAATTGATTTTACTTGGTGCTTTGTAATTATATATTGACTTGTGTGCTCTGGTGTGATTTATCATTTAAGCTCTTAATAATATCTCGAAAACTATGAGCAATTGTATATTTAGTGATGGTTAAACAATTGAGGTTCTATGTGACTTTAATTTTGCTAAAAGAAGGTTGTTGGGGTTTATTCATATTACAATAGTCGAAACTTAAAGAATAGGAAAATTAAAATTAGTGAAGTGAAAAGGAATCTTGCATTTTTAAGCTGAAGTGTAGGATTTTTAGTATTCCTTTATTGGCTTTAGAAATTACCCATGTAGTTTTTGTCAGCTGCACTCTACCATAACGTTGAGATTTAGTTATTTTGAAGCTAGCTTTTTGTGAACCAAAATGTCCATTAAAAGCCCATGAATTAAATAAAGCTAGACAAGCCCAGAAACCATCTCTTTGGACCCCTAATTTTTTACAATATTCCGAAATAAGTTGAGTATTATCATACTCATGGGGCATGGAAAACTGCCTAACCAAAAGTTCTCTTAGACTGACTTCGTATAAGCAATGCATTTATCCATTGTGGAAAGCGAAGATCTTAAGGATATGTTAGATTGATATTAGAGCAAACCTGAGCCTCCCCAGTCTCTGCTACTTACTCGATTTGTTTTAATATCATTGTCTTCTCCTTTCCTATCTTTGCTTTTCATTATCTCTTGTCATGTATTTCTAACAAAAAAAAAATCATCT
Organism: Parasponia andersonii; assembly: GCA_002914805.1. Lineage (NCBI taxonomy): Eukaryota > Viridiplantae > Streptophyta > Magnoliopsida > Rosales > Cannabaceae > Trema > Trema andersonii. Next base: position 162,469 of record JXTB01000168.1, read on the forward strand.
CTTGTCATGATAAACTTTTAAATTTTAAATGCTCAAACATGACAGCACACATCTACACATATACTGTCTTGTGTGTCACAGATTCACAGGGAAATACAGAAGTTTGTCTAATTTTACTTTTTGCCTCTTTCTTTTGTACCTAAGATTGGTTAAAAAAAAGGTCACTTTTTTCAAACTTTCCTTTGAATGTAGGAAGGTGCCTTTTGTATTTATTTTTCACCTTTTTTAACCTTATTTTCAGTAATATGACATAAATTATGATACTTATTGATGTGTTGAATACTACAATAAAGGCATGAGTTGCACTTTTGCAGGACAGAATTAGAGGAATAACAACCATGGTGGAAACTCATGCAGAAAGCGTACCTCTTGGCCAAGGTGGCACAGCCACTAGCGTATTGAATGGCCAAGTTTCTAATAGTTCCATGGTAGTATTGGCATGTACCCTGCTCATGTACCATGTCAACTATGATTTTACTTGATGAAATGATTGTGTACTTATTTTCTTTCATAATTTATTAAACATTGTATCTTTCTCTCTCTCTCTCTCTGAAGGCCCAACATAGCTCTTCTCACTATAATCAGCCTGTTGATGAGCAACACCTGGAAACAACTGAGAATTTGCCCCGTTATATGACTGATCTTCCAGACGTGAGGTACTTGGTGCTAACCAATAATGACATTCCTCAGTTCACAACTAGCACATACTCTGTTGAGCCTTATAAGTGGTTTTGAATCTTGATCCTTTTTTTTTCCTTACCACTCACAAGCTTTTTCTGTTCACATTCTTTGTTGAGCTTTAGAAGTGGTTTGAATCTTGATCCCTTTCTTTTTCCTTACCACTTAGAAGCAATTTTTTGTTCACGTTCTTTGTTGAGCTTTATAAGTGGTTTGAATCTTGTTTCTTCTTTTTTTCCCCCCCTATCACCACTCACAAGCATTTTTTGAGCTAGCAATAGTTTTTAGCTACATTCTAACTTTTTCTCAAGTCTTCTTTGTGTCAAGGACTTGTAAACTGAAGAATCTTATATTTCTGAAAGTCTCATGCTTGAATCTTCATAATCATGAGTTCTTCATAGTAATAAAATGTTGAAGTTTGTGACTTTCTATTTTGTTACACTATCATTTTGGTATCACACACATATGGATTGAGAACGTCAATGTTGACATGCCCCAAACAATTTGAGTTAATATTTAATCTCTTTGCCAAATTTTATAATACTACGTTCATTTCCTTTTAACATTATTCTTGATTTAATTCCATAAAATGTAGTGGAGCATCCTGCCTAGAACTACCTATTTTCAAAGTTGTCTTTTCTCCTTTCCCGTCCTCCTGCAGTCATCAGTTTGATTGTATTTGCCTTTTCAGTTAGAGCATGTGATTACACACTACAGAAAGTGTTCCTTGTTTTTAATAGGCTTAAATTTCAGTATAAATTTTTGTAAATGCAAAGTTAACTAGTTTCTGCTAGGACCTTTATATTTCATCTTTAGCTAAAATGGTACACACACAGGGAGGTACCTGGCCGTTTCCCTTACAGTTCAGTTGATGAACGTGTCTTGAATGTTGGGGCAGGAAAAATGACCAATGGCACCTTGTTTCCCTCTGCCACAGGAAACGATGAGAATGCTTCTTCCATTTCTGAAGGTGATTTATATTTTGTTTGTAGGTCTGTAGCTCCATCTCTAATGTAATCTAATCTTTATACTTATTTCAATTTAGAGGGCCCTGGCATAGAGAATTTCCAGATTGTTGGTGATGCCGTACCGGGAGAAACACTTCTTGGATGCGGATTTCCAGTTCGAGGGACTTCTCTTTGCATGTTTCAGGTGAAATTCTATGATGATTATCTAAATGAAGTTTCCATCTCGTACTCAGTTTAAAGAGTTATGTCTCTAAACACAGAAATTGTAATATTATGTAGTTTCTAATGTTTACATGTCATTAATGGTCATTTTTACTTTCAGTGGGTTCGTCATCTTCAGGATGGGACTAGGCAGTACATTGAAGGTTAGCGAAAAATGACACGTCTCAATGCTGCAACTGCAATAATAGATTAGACCCTTTCCATGAGTTACAGTTTGTCATTGTAGATTATTTTATGTTATTTTCACTAACAACTAATTTATTTTTATTTCGTTGTGATTATGTTTTCTGATTTAGGAGCTACAAATCCAGAATATACTGTGACAGCTAATGATGTTGATAAAATAATTGCTGTTGAGTGCATTCCAATGGATGACAAAGGCCATCAGGTTATCTATGTACCTGATACTGATGATAATGAACAGATTAATTGCATATTGACATCCAAAATTAGATGTTTGATAGACGCACATATAACTTTAATTCTCCTACGTAACTTAATGTGCTAAAAGAAAGAAACACTGCCTAATATAGTGCCCTTATCCATACGTTAATGTAGTTTAAATTAGTTTTCTGACTAAATCTTTACAATTGTCAGGGAGATATTGTCAGGCTTTTTGCCAACGATCAGAGCAAAATAAAATGTGGTAAGCTTCCGAAAATTCCACCTCAAAATTGTAAACTCATTGAGATTAATTGTTTTAATTTGAAATTCATTTATGTTACTTTATTCTCTTTAAGGTGTGAAAACAATCAGATTAAGCTCGGTCTTTTTTCTCCCCGCTAGGTTTTTAAACTGGTTTTGTAAAGATGTCAATTTATCATGTCTGATTCATCCTTGATGAAAACTGTAAAGACTTTTGCAAGTATTGTTTGATATAGAAATTAGACAACATATATATAATTTATTTTGCCACTTGAACTTATTTCCAAAATGCAATTATGTGGAACTAGGAAGTTTTACTTCCTTATCATTCAGTTTCCATATCATTGGATGAAATTGAATTCTACCACTTTAGCCTTCTCTTATCAAAGGTTTATGTTGTTAACATGAGACTCTGATTACATCTAACAAGAATTAGAAAGCCATAGTTTTTACTTATTGCAACTTGACTAGAAAGATAAATAGGAGTTGGATGGTTAAAGAAGTGTTGTTTTATTTGACATTTTAATAAATGTAGTTGGCATAAAATAATTCTTTCTATAAATGGTCGACACCAATAAGGCTTGTTGCTGTTATATTATGTTTGTTTACTTCCTCTGTCAATCTCCTTCAACTGCTTTCTTCTTCTGAACGTTATATGTTTGCCTTGTCCTCTCAATGAGGTATTTTGTAGACCCAGAAATGAAAATGGAGATTGATAACCACATTTCCAGAGGACAAGCCTCATTTAGTGTTCTGTTACTGGTATGCTTGATTTCCACTATTTTATTGAAGTTATCTCAATCTACAATTTCTTTCCTTGGTATAAGATGGTCACTGATCTCTCAACTATAATTTAAAACGCTAGCTTGTAAGGAAAAATTGTGCTTCATGATGGTCAAGAATGCTCACTGGGGAACAAATTTGCATTTGTTTATGGTGGATTCAATGTGGGTGCATATAATATTATTTGCAATGGCTCTACCAATTCCCCGTGATGCTTAAACACAATGTTTATCCTCTTGAATAACTTTTTATATTTACATTCAAAGCTTTAAGGTTATTCTTCTATGTTGAGAATTTTGTTCAATAGTAGGCATGGAAACTCATATCAACTTCAAGAGCATATATTGCAACCAACTCGGGGCTGTATATATGATATATATATATATATATGTGTGTGTGTGAGTTTACACTCCTTTCTTGTCATTCTGTCCTTGAAATAGATGGATTCTTCTGAGAATTGGGAGAGGACCACTCTAATTTTGAGACGGCCTGGCTACCAAATTAAGATTGACGGTACAGAAGCTGTCGTGACTGCAGAGAAATTCTCCAAGGATTTATCAGTATGTTCCTTAATATTTGGTGCATTACTTTTGAAATTTAGTTCTTCTTTTACAAGATGCTCTCCATGTTCATTTGTTCAATGTCAAATGTGTATAGCATGATATTCAGCATTCATGTGGTCTAGTAGAGCTTTTCATAGTTCCTTCTGGAAATTATTGTTCTGCTTACAGTTTTAAGAAAGTGAAACTGCCAAACAGAAATTTGTCCTTTCATACCAAACTATTATGAATTTTATGTTTCTTATAAGATCCCTGCAATGTTTACAAAGTCTGCTAGAATCTGACTAGCTAAAGATAGTTTCTGTGCTTGAAAAACCGATATCTCATGACCAGGTCTTGTTAAGAACTTAAGAATATGATTTGCAACAGGGTTTTGTGCATTGATTTCATATATCCTACTTAATCTTAGAAGTTTGATAAAAAAATATTTTAGAGGTGGTCTAGAAAACATTTGGTTGCTTTTTGTTCTGAAGAACGAATGTTGAACTGTTGCAGATCAAAGTGCCCTGTGGACTTTCAACACAGTTTGTTTTGATGTCCAGTGATGGATCCTCTTATCCCTTTAGCACGTATAGTGTTCGGTAATGCTTCCATTTTATCTTTGAGATTACTGTCAAATCAACTTTTCTATTAATACAGTTCCATTTCTTTTTGTCACGGAGCTGTCTCAGGGCATATTATAGATATAGGGCTTATATTAAATTAATAATAGTTGTAGTTAAAGCACAAGGCAAAGAACTGATTGCTGCCATCAAAGTGGGGTAGTATTTGGAGAAAAATGTATTTATTTGCAATTACATTTATTTCATTTCAATTTTTATTTGCCTTTTTCTGTTTCACAAAATTTTTAATGGGGTTTNAAATAGAGAACTTTGATTATTCCCTGCCTCTCAGAGGCGTTCAAGCATTCTTATGTCTCTAAATGGTTAAGGAGTTTAATACAGTACTGTTTGTTTCCTTTCGTAGAATGCGCGATACTCTTGTGTTGACCATGAGGATGTTCCAAGCCAAGGTATGCAGTGTCATGAATCTTTATGAATCTTCTTCTTAATCAATATCCCCATTAACTTTATATCTTTGTTTAGAAACTTGTCATAAATACTCTTAAAAGTTGGCATTTTACTCCTTTTATTTACAAGTTCTTTGTACCAAAATTACTTGATAAAAATTAGTGTATAATTTTACAGATATATATATATATATATATATGTGTGTGTGTGTGGAGACAAGTAGGAATGTTTAGAAAACTGTCAACCCACGGAAACTGACCAATCCAAACCAAGCTGCTCGGTTTTTCTAGAAAGTTGGTTTGGTCGGTCAGTCGGTCTGAAAAGCTCATTTTGATATAGGTTTGGTTAATGGTTTTTGGGTGTGAAACCAACCAAATCGACCAAATAAAACCAAGAAAAATGTTATATATTTTTCTATTTTCTATACTTTCTGTCACCTTAAAACTTACAGACTCATTTATGTATTTTGTTAGATAGTAATTCAGTTGTTTTCCTTTTGTTTGGAAGACAAGCTGTTTGTTGTTTTAAACTGTGAAGCTTGGTGGTGGTTTTATTTTTTCCAATTTGGTAGTAAAGTTACTTTTTCTATGGTGAAATTTATAATTTAATCTATGGTGAATTACAATTTTAGATTAAAAGACCAGATATTAGGAGACAAGAAAAGTAGAAAGCCATTTTGGTTAATTTTGATAATATATGGTTTAAGATTTTATAAAACTTTTTTCTTCCTTCCCCCTCAGAGGTACCTTGCTTGAATAGCACTTCAAAAATGATGTGATTCAAAAGAATCAAAAAATATTTCTGGACATTCTTGTAGTAGACATATTTGACATAGATTTTTCTTTTCTTTTTCCTTTCTTCCTTCTTTTGCTGGGCCATTTTGGGGTGGGGGAAGGAGTTTTTAGCTTTGATGCTTTTGACTTGTCTTTGAATAGAAAATTTGTTAGTTCTCTCCATTTGACTTGGAACTGTTTTTGAGGCAGGCACTTGATGATAAAAGGAAAGGAAGAGCATAGTCCCCTAAAGATCATTTTTATAGCCAGAATTCATTCATAGAAGAACAAGGGAAAAAAAAAAATAAATTAAAGAATAATTTATCTCTTAGTGTTGATAATACTGAAAGTGTTATCGTGTTTATAGTTTTCTACTTTTCTTGTATAATTTTTTCAGCGTCCACAGACCATAAATGACAACAAAATAGGCTTGTTGTATAGCTGATTAGCATGCAAATGATAAATCCTGATGTTTTCTTGTACTTACCACATTGATGAAGGCACCTGAAATAGCTTTTACTCTGCTACGAATGGCACACTGTTGGTTAACTGAATGAATTTTGGTACTAAGAACTTGCAAATAAAATGGTTCACTGAATGAATGGTACACTGTTGGTTCACCACATAGATTTCAAATTGCATGTGAAATAAGGGAAATGACTTTGATCAACATTGTGATTCGTAATAGAACCATGTAGTGTACTCTTTACATTCAATGTACTCTTGATATGAATTTAATTTCTTGATGATATAGATGTACATGCATGCATGCACGCAGAACACACAGGGTACTGATGGTTAAAATATTAACAATTCAGCGTATTTAACTTGATTATAACACTAAATTATAGCAGAAAAAGTTGGAGTGTTACGAAATTCTGTAGAAATCTTAAGCTGCATTGTCCCCTCCTTTTCTGTGCACACAAACTGTCTACATGTCAGAGCACTTGAGTACCAAGGATGTGAAAAACCAAAGGCCACTTCTGGATAAGGATGTAAAAATCTAGGAATGCGTAAAGATAGTTGACAATGTTTGTTGTTGTTTATGTTGACTAAAGTCTTTTAGAGGAACTAATTCATTACTGACTTTTGGATTTGGTAAGGTGAAAAACGTGAGTTGCACGCAGAAACGCCGCTTTCTTATGTTTCCATCTCCTTGCAAAAACGTGACATAGTTTTCTTGCATTGTCCAAAGATACGGTTGACGAAACGTATGGAAGGAAAGCGAACTTGGCGGAGTTACTATATATGGCTTCCTTGAGGGGTTTTGGGGTGTTGCTAAGGGGTGAAAAAAGAAGAAAAAATCGGACTTGTTGGGCTGCTGTGTTGGAATAGATGTTGACCAAGCTTTTAGTACTTTTCACATGCAGTGTTCAAGGTTTGTTGGTTACAGTTTAGTTTCAAGCAGATAGCAATCCAGTCTCAAAAGAGAATTGTCTCAAATCTGAGTGTGATTATAGGTCACACAGAGAAATTTTTTGGCATATAGAAGATTAGTAACTCAAAACTCGCTAGTGTATTTAAGACACTAAAACTTGTTAAAGAGCGACTCATACTCATGATCAGAGAAATTTTGTTTCAAAACCTTTGACCCCGAGTCAATCAAATTTAAAACCTTGAGGGCAGAAGAAACCCAAAAAAAAAAAAAAAAAAAAAAAAAAACAAAGCAAAAACTAAACAAAACACACTCTTAATTACATATCAAGCAAGATGAGGTTGGGTCTTTGTATATAAAGAAGTTATGTGAACGTGAGGTTGCAATCACATGGTTTCCATTTCTATCTTACATTTGCAAGAGGATCCAATAACTTTCCATTTGTGTGGTGTGGAAGCCTCCATGCCCTTGGCCTACCAATTTTGTTTTTTTGTCTTTTGTTTTGCACTTGCAATATTTTTATTTTTTTTTATGGGTGGCCTAGCCTTGTTGCATGTGAGTCATGTTGCTTAGTGTTAGTTAACGTCGAACACTTTGTCAAGATGGCAAAATCCCATAGGCTGAGTTAGTTGAGTAGTGTTGGTAATGGTAGCTTAGCTCCTTCATTCCTTTCACATAAGGGAAGTTTTTGCAAACACAAAACTGCCCTTTCTATTACGCCTTACCTACACTCACCCACTGATAAAGCCATATATGATTATTTCACTTTGACGTTTGATTGATTCAAGTCCTCTGTCAAAATTTGGATGTCGTGATTTATGTTCAACTATCATAATAGATAGGATGATATTTATATAAAAATAATGATATTAAATAGAAATTAGTAGTTTCAATAATATATTTCATCAAATAAATTTGTTTAATATGAACGTTAAAAAAAAAAAAATAGATAAACAATAGCATGAATCATCTATAATGCTTAGAATTACATACTAATAGAATAGAAATGTGAGACCTAACTGCCACAGAATTAATATATACCTGGGGAACTCAGATTTTTATTAGTATAAGCTTTCCGCATGGATCAATCAAACAAATCATCATTTCCTTAGTTCATTTAGTCAACAAAACCATCACAACCCTAAACGAAGAAAAACAAAAAGGAGGCAGAATAAGAAAAAGAAAAAGAAAAGGAAAAGGAAAAATTAGATGATGATAAGAAGAAGGCACATTGATTCCCCACCTCAACTTTGCTTCCCTTTCCATCTAAGCTCCTCTCTATCCCTCCTCATTTTGCTCCTCCTTTCTCTATTCTCTCTCTTCTTCTTTTGAGGAGGGAGAAGAGAATAACATGAAGAGCAAATACTAAAGGAAAAGTAAAAGTGTGGCCTAAACTCATATTTATATGAAATCTATAAGATCTAAAGTAGTGAGTAGCAAGTAGTTGTAGTAGTAAGTGGGTGATAGTAAATCTATCTAGATCTTGATTCTTGAGATTGTGGGAGGAGAGAGGGCATGGGTTCAGCTGCCAACTCCCCAAATCCTTGGGCGCCATACGACACATACAGGGACTGTTCTCAGGGGATCTGCACTTACTACTGCCCACAATGGTGCTACATCATATTCCCTCCACCTCCTCCTTTCGACTTCGGAGACCAAAACGACAACAACCACGACTCTTCCACAGACTTCTCCCCTCTCATCATAGCTGTCATCGGTATCTTAGCCAGCGCCTTCATCTTGTTGAGCTACTACACCATCATATCCAAGTACTGCCGCCGCCGCCGCAGAGGAAACGACGACAGCGGTGGCGGCGACCCTGCAAACGACAATGCCCACCAAACGACTGCTTCTGACCAGTCGTTTCAATCACCTTCCTCGGGGCTGGAGGAGCGTCTGATCAAGTCCATTAAGGTGTACAAGTACAAGAAAGGTGATGGGTTTGTGGAAGGCTCTGACTGCTCTGTTTGCCTTAGCGAGTTTGAAGAGAATGAAGGCCTTAGGCTATTGCCCAAATGCAACCATGCTTTTCATGTGCCGTGTATTGATACTTGGTTGAAATCCCACTCGAGTTGTCCTCTTTGTAGATCAAATATCGCACCATATGTTGCTGATGTAATGCCTCAACCAGAGCTGAGTGCTACTACTGTTTCCGCTATGGAGTACCAGAGCAGAAGCAATGATGCTGCTGTTGTGATTGTTGTTGAGGATTCGGAATCGGGTTTCCTAGAAGAGGTCTTTGGGGTCGAGGGAGACGAGCCAAAGACTCCAACTGGGGAAGCTAGTGGAAGAGAAGAAGAGTTTCGAGATCACGGGGTTCAGATTCAGCCACTCAGGAGATCAGTTTCGTTGAACTGTCATGCTTTCTGTCATGATCGTCTTTCGGTTGCCGATATATTGCGAGCTGAAGAGGAGGACGATGATGATTTGATAATTCGTATTGAGAAAGATCTAGAGTTGCTGTCTATGGGAATTGGAACCTCATCGAAAGGAGAACTAGGAGTCGATCATTTCAAATCCAATGACACAGGTGGTGGGGTTCTCAGCTTGGTAAGGAGTCCTCTTGCTATGAAGAGATCCATTTCAACAGGTAGATTTATGTTCACTAGACATGGCAAGGGAAAAAATACTATCATTCACAATTGATACTCTCTCTTTTTTCTAATCCAAATGTATAAAGGGCAGCACTTCTTATACTTCTTTTGTCTATAACATATTAGAAAAAACTAATTGACTCTGTATTCTTCCATAGTTCACAACATACTATAGAGAGAGTATAATACCAGAAGAGATGACTATCTTTGTTCTCTACTTTTACTCTTCTGCCATATTATTACACCCTGTGATTTTTTTTTAATTCATTTATTTTTCATTTTAGTGGTAACTTAAGGCCATGATTAGTGAAAAAATTGGAGAAAGAGAGGACTTTAAAGGGGGAGGATGTAAAGTGTTAGGTCACTTGTGTGACAAGTTTTTGTCCTTTGGAAGATGCATCAAATGATAATCTTGTGTGTTTGTTGAGGAATCTCCTTTTCATTTTTGTCCAACCAATTCAGACAATGTAAAAAGCTTAAAGTTAGGCCAGCTTCTCCTAGTAAAGATAAACTATGCAACAATAATGAATTAACTATCCTCAATGCTAATGTTCAAATATTGAAAAAGAAAGGGAAATATTTGATGAATTGATCAGCTTAGTTCAAAAGGGTCTTCTTGTCTAGGAATCCTTTAGTTTATATTATCATTTTTTTTTAATTCTGGTTTAATTTATTGTTACTTTTTTATTCTGTAGTTTGTATGTTCAGGTAATAACTTAAAGAAAACTGAGTATGAGATTTCGGCCTTTTTCCCAAACAACAAGCCAGGTTGGTCACCTAATTCTGATTGCCGATATGCAATATTAGTGCTGAAATTTAATGCTACCAATAACTGAAAGAGACTAAAATCAAAGAGTAACCAATAAACAATACTATACCTTTAAAAAAGAATATGATAACTATTATTTGCAAACGTAAGAAAACTTGAAATAGAATAAATTGAAGCGGAAATTACACTTAAAGGCCTCAACCACCACTTCTTGACATGATAGCCCAACTCCTTGTGTTACTTTCATCCCATTTTTCTGCATTTATCTGTATATATTATTCAAGTAAAATGTAACAGCCATCCGAGACCTATAAAATGCATTAATCCGAGACATGCTAGCTTTCCCAATACAAATATAAGACATTCATCATGGCTTCCATGATGACCACCTTTTCTGCCTTTAAGCACAGTATTAATATTGCGCGTCTCAAAAAGGCTAGGGCAATTTACTATGGGGATCCAATGCATACGTTAATTAACCTGTCACTGCATTTGTTTTTTTTTTTTGTGGAATTTATTAAGTTGGTTTAATTTCAACCATAGTTGATTCACAGAGTCCTTATCATTACAGAAATTTGTGCAGAATTTATAGCAATGGTACTGCCCAGCTGGGCACTCAAGAATCAAGATCAAGAAAGTCCAGCTCCCTACTACTACTACTACTAATAATAATAATAATAATAATAATAATAGTGATAATGAATATAATAATAGCTCATGTCTAGATTAGTCACGTAGAAACAATTAAACAATGACCGACCAACAACTTGCTTATATTTAAGATTACAAGTAAACGACCCTGATTATTGCTATTGGTCCATATCCTATGAGAAAGAAAACTCCGCTTGTAAAGAAAAGTAACAAGATGCATGGTAACATGATTCATTTAGCATCTCCACTAACTAATTCAGTTTATGTTATTATACATCAATTTATCATAATTTTTTTATTTATCATAATGATGTAAAAGTATACCTTACGTATAACATAAATTTATACAGCGGTTGGATTTGCAATAGTTCTACTGTGGTTTTTTTTTTTGGTTATTAATGTAGTATACTAAAAAAAATAAACCATCATTTTACGTGGTTTTAAACATATTCTGATGGTACACCACTTTCTTCTCATCTGAAATCCCCCACCCCTTTTTTTGATTTTTATAGCAATGACGGATAGAATTGAATTTGATTTTTATTTATTATTTTATGCTTTGGAAATTGTGGAAGCAAACTCTAAATCTAATGCGGAGGTCCGGAGGAGGTGCAGTCAACAGGGCCGACATAAGCGTTTGTTAGACCTTAGTCGAATTCTCTAACGGGGCCTTCTTATTTATTTTTTTTTTCCCTAAAAAATTATGTTCTCATAATTATTTGCTGGAATATTATGATATTTAACGAGTGAAATAACAAAATTTGATTATAAGAAAGATTCACTTTTCTCAATTGATATCTCTATTTTGTAATTGAATTAAACTCTTTGTTTTTCTCTTTTTATTTAAATTTTTCATGCTTAGATGGACATATGTATTCAAATAGCTTGTCAATACCAGAAAAATATAGAAGAAAATAAAAATGGCTACTGTGTATTCAAACAACAATACTAATCAATAAATTAATAAAAAAGATGTAAGAGAGAAAGATACAACATAGAAATCAACTATGGCCAAATAAATAAGCAATTCCAAATAGATTTTTCAAATCAAATCTTCTAGTGGCTTCTCTTAATCTCTATTTTTCAATGACTTTTTTTTGGCTGACTATTTTGAAAAAAAAAAAGAAAAAAGAAAAAAGAATTGCATGAGAAATTGAGAATAAACTGAAGTATTTTTTTTTTCTTTTGGCAAAGTTTACTATACATTGAAAATAAATAGATATTTGTATCTAAGTACAGAAAAAAAATGGTTCACTAACAAAATATTATAATACTAATTTAGCACTCATACATTAGTTTGTTACATAATTTAATTCAGACAAAATAGTAGCAATTAATTACTTAATTGATTTGAATAAAATAATGTGATAAATCAATGGTATTTTAATTATTTACTTGAATGAAAAAAATATTCTTAAAAAAATTAAAATAATTAAGTGTTCTATTAAGTAGTCAGTTGATCATTTACACGAGGAAAAAAAACATAGTAAATAAATTGTTGACTTTAAGGTATTACCATAATCACAAAGAAAGCCCATCATTATTATTTGAGAAAAGATTTTGAAGGTGATTTATATCTACAATATAGAAAAAAAAAATTAAAAAGATTTCACTTTCTTTAGTTTGGAGTGAAACAAAATATGATAATTTTTTTTTCAAAAAAAGCAAAAATTTGATTTGATATTATCTTTTAGTACATAGAATGTTGATAGATTAATTAATAAAACCAAGCGTGTGAAAATAAAATTCTATAAATTTTTAGGAAAATCATTTTTCTATTTATTTTTCCATAAATGTTTTCTTACAATTTTTTTCTCTTCAGAATTCGGATTCCAAAAAGAGTCCAAATCTCTCTTCACCTAATGAAGACCAAGGATTCTAAGAGAAACAAGATTATTAAAAATGGCCTCCATGGTTAAATCTCAACTTGCAATCGCTATACTCTGAACAATCTCATCCAACAAATGTAAGTGATTTTGTGAATTTAATTGATAAATTTTACCATTTTTTAATGCTATTACCATATTTAAAAAATTGCTATTCTTAAAAAATTTGCCCACGTAGCTAAGAAGGCCGAGATTTGATATTAGGCGTCAACAATATGCCCAACCCAAAGTTTAATGCTACTTCATCAATTTTAGAAGAGGAAATGGAACCGGATAGTACCGTTTAGTGATTAAAGGGCTTGTTTTTGGGTCTTACAAAAATATGATCAAATTAAAAACTTAATGTAAGTATGCTTTNTTCTTCTTATTTTTTAAGACTTTATTTAATAGAAAAAGACGTACTAACTTAGGACAAAATGATTTTTTTTTTTTATATTTTTTTTAAGAATATCAAATAAGTAACAAATTAGGAAAATGATTTGGAAATTGTGGCAATTGCAGCCTGGACAATATAAACATCAACACGGTGGATCTTTGATGGCTAATACTTTTACTCATCAACGGGTCGGGTCGGGTAGAAAGGATCCTCCGTTTCTACTTTTTGGTCTCCACTCTGTTTTTGGCTGCAACCTCCGCGCTTCACCCATCACCGCCCCAAACTGTCTAGCTCAACTCCCTCCCAGTCTTTGTCTACTTCCCCACGGTTCGTTCACGCACAAGTGAGCTCAGTTCAAGGGTAAATTTGGTATTAAGAAAAATTAAATATTGAAAAGGGATATTTTTTTTTAATTAAATAGAGAAAGAGGTATTTACAAAACTGTATCCCCATCATTTTTTAAATTAATTTTCATTTCTCGATATATATATATATATATATATAATATGACGTTTAAAATAGTATATGAATTAGTGACCATTTTGGACATTATTTTTCTAGATATTGAAAATAAAAAAAATGCAGTATTTTATATATTAAAATTATCACTCAATCAACTGTGACAACAGATGCGCCTTATGAGAAAAAAAAAAAAAACAAAAAAACAAAAAAGAAAAAGAAAATAAAAACTATTATATAAAATTCTCTCCCAAAAGTGCAGATAAATGATGACAAACTCAATTTTACGGCTTTGTTGGAGTAAATCTGAATTTGAAGTTTTCTCCACTATTAGCTGGAAAAAAATGGCATTCCAAGGAGAGATAACAGTGTTTAGGCAAAAAGCACGAGGGAAGCCAAGAAAATAAGATAGAAACTTTTGGAACAGTAAGTTTGAAAACACATTTAGTCCTTAAAAAAAAAACAGGAAATTTGATTTTTTACCATATTTTTTTTAAAAAAATTGAAAAATTCCAAAATTTGAAATTGTTCCAAAAAATTCCGAATTTAATCATAAAAATACCATTTTTAAACGTATTTATAAAAATATCACTTTTTTATTGATTCATGAGATACGAGTTACCTGAGATAATTTAAACAGTTAAGTCAAGTAACTGGATTGGTTACTCTAAGTAATCTAATTGGTTACCTCCGTTGAAAAAATGCCAAATTTAAAGAAAAAGGGTATTTTTATCAATATTTTTTAAAAGTGGTATTTTTCTAATAATATTTTTTTTAAATAATAGTTTTCTAAATCAATCTGGGATTTTTCAAAAGAATGAGTCCATCCGGGATTTTTCAATTTTTGGCCTGAAATTTTGTAAATAGCCCAAAAAAAAATTTCATTTTATAAAACGCTAAAAACAAAGTCTTTTTATCTTAAAGCCATATTATCCAGGTCCATTTTCATTTTTTACAACTTATGGCGGATATTTAAATAAAAAAATAATTAGAAAAAAGTGATCGTGAAAAGCCAAATAGAATTTCAATAAATTCTTTTAGTTGTCATTGCTATTATAGATATTATATGCAAAATTATTACTTTGATGTTTTACATTGCATATATATACTATACGCAAGCTAATTAAATGTGATTTTAACCCTAAAAAGATTCAATTGTCCATCATTAATCAATTAAAAAGATTTAAAACAGTAATATGCATTATGTAAATTGTTTTAAAGCTTAAGTTTTTTTTTTTTTTGATTATATAATTTCATTTTCAAATGTCTGTGTCATCTAAAATTGACATAATATGATTGATCGTGGCACGTCAATATATCCACAAATGGTCATGAAAGTCTTTCTGAAAAGTATCATACCAATTTGACGTGGAATAAAAAATTGAGCTAACGATTACTAGTTATGAAACTATCTTTATATTTTTGTATTACAATCTTTGTAAATTAGTCTGAATATAATTTGTTCAAATAAAAAAACAACTAGTTCTTATGTCTTCTTGTTTTTTTGGGTTATCAAATTTTGTTAACTATCATATGTAAATTGATGTTATGATTTGAGTTCATTATGATATTTATTTCGAATAAAATTTTTGAAATCAAGCAGTTTTATATAAAATTATAGACCAACTGAACTGGTGTGGAATTCAACTAGTATGCATAGAATTCCCTTATGAAAAAGCTGTATTTTATGTAGTTCTATTTTGCATTTGTGCAACGATTAGTCCTGTATGAGTTCATTTATGTTTGAGTAACGAGTTTATCATCCTCATTTCTTAAGAGAGTATTATTTTTGCTTTGTTAAGGATTAAAGTTTTTTTTTTTTTTACCCTCTAATTCGATCCAATTATTAGCATATGGAGTCTAGTTGAACAAAAATTAAACTATATGAAAAATTTTAACTTCTTATTCCTTCTCAATGAAATTTTTTTAATGAGGGGACTAAATTTCAAATCCTTAGATTTTTTAGCAAAAGATTTTACTAATTAAATTAAGCTGACACGTTCCTAAAGCCTTGAACTTTAAAAAGCTAAAAAAAGAATACGATGAAATGCCTCACTCAACTAAATTATGTTGCTTTGCTGCGGATGCTGCCGTGGGGTCAATGGACATTCCTCTTTCGTGGAAGCAATGAGAGAAATCGGAAAAATATATCTCTGGAAATACCAAAAAAATTTCGAGATTAAATTCTTTTTCTTTTACCTCAATATGAAACAATTTAGGTTTTGGTTTTCTATTTTCTTTCAATATGGTGGAAATCTCATTGGTAGATTTTCGAAAACTTTTTTATTGATTAATTTTCTTCTTTTTAAGATGATGGAAGCTTTGGACAATTCAATCAGGAGGAGGCATGTAAAAACCCGGATTTTGGGAGGATAATTTGAATAATTTACCAATTTTTCGGATATAAATGGTGGAGATTAATTTGCAAAAATTTTGTACAGGGGAACTAAATTGCAAATTTTAGGGGACTAGATTGATAGAGATTTGAAATTTTAGGACTTAAGTGCAATTTTTGAAAAATTGCATAGCCCATTCAAAATAGGCCACGTGGTCTGTTCACTCATTTCTCTTCTCTCTCTTCTCTCTCTTCTTCCCTGATTTCTCTCTCTTCTCTCTCAGCTCTCTCGGCCGCACCACCGCAGGACGTCGCCGAGCCGCTACCAGCCACCGTCCGCCCGCGCCACACACCGGTGAAGGATTGCCGTGCCGCGCCGAAGCTCCGCCGCCATTCGCCAGCCGTAGCCGACGTCTGCATCGCCGAAAATCTCCAAAGAGGCCGAATCGGTTTTTTCATCACCGGCGAAGATTCCGGCCACCATTCGACCTCCACCCAGTCCCGTTATATTCATCTCGTCTCAAGGATCATCAATGTATATATATCTCAACCCTATTTTGATCAAATTGAAAGTTGCCATTTTTGGGCATTTCGAGTTTATGGTTGTTGTTTTTGATCCGGCCATTGGATTGTGTTTTTGACCGCATTTTTGGAATGTACTCGGAAAATTGAGAAGTTTGATATATATATTATGTTGTTTGGTGATCGGCACGAAAATTGAGACCAGACGGTCGAAAGTTTGTCTCGTTTTGCGTGCCACCGGTCGGTGTGGGCCCGGACCAGAATTGGACAAATTATATGTCTAACCTAGCTATTTTGGGTGCTAGGAATTTAGTGAAGAGGTCCGTTTGCAAAATTGAAGCTCCGGTGAGAAGTTAACTTTTCACCAGAGGACGATCGAGGGCTTAGAATTAGTTCCCGACCCTCCGGACAATCGTAACGACACCTTGAGGACTCAATAGCATGGTATCGCTATTCCGGTAAGGTGGAGGTTTAGTTACGTTCGTTTTATACCATTTTTAAGTTAAAACTTATTTTCTGCAGCATATAAGAATAAGTGTGTTTTTAATGATTTGAATTATATGTGATGGAATCTGGTTGTACGATATATACTGTACTATTCTAGGAATTTGCTGTGTGCAGGTTATTTTGGGTATATCAAAAATAGGGCCGTTATACTGCCCGTTTTTCTGTAAAACTCTATTATGCATATTTTACTGAAAAATCAGAGTACAGTAGTTTTTACACTTCAGTTTTGTATTGCACGTGTCATAGGATCATACATGAGTTCCGTGTTAGCATCGTGGGTTTTACAGTGTGGCGCTGTGTGTCCCACTATCGGTAAAAGTCCGTAAACTCACGCGGGGTTTATTCTTCTGATTACCTCCCCATTTGGCAGGCGTAGGCAATTTGATTGCCCCTCTAGGTTTAGTAGGCAACATACGGGTGTTCCCTCTGGGTATGGGCTTAGGTGTCAGGCAGGCTGTTAGGCATACTTAGTGCCATCATCCTGGGTTTCCACATATGAGAGGATGAGAGCTCATGGGTATGGGTTGATTTGTGTCATGTGCATATGGATTGATGGTTTTGATTACACTGTTTTATATATATGAGCTCCCGGTTTGGATTATATATATATGTGTGTATGTATGTTTTGGATTTGAACTCACCATGCAGGAGTTTTCCATCACTGAACTGTTTTTCTTCGAGATAACTATTTTCCTACTGGGTATTGTATGCTCACTCCCCCTTCTTCCCTTCCTCAGGTGATGTTCAGTGCGATCTTGATAATCAGGAGGAGTAAGAGGCCATCTTGATTATAGTTCATTTCTTGGTAATGCTAGAAATCTACTGTTGTGGTGTTTGGACTGTTTGGGATTTTGTATTAGCATTGTACCAAGATTACTATTTTCTATTTTATCTGTAAACTTATGTATGCCATTCTGTGATTTAATTTGTTGTTGTAGATGATGATGATGCTTGGACTTATATTTGATATTCCTATTTTTCAATTATTATTCGGTCTATATTTAATGGTGTATACGAACAGTGGGAGAGGTTTACGGGATGAAATTCTAAATATTTTATCAAAATGGACTGTTTACAAAACTAAAACTTTTTAGATACTTTTCAAATAAATCATGGAATTTCCTAATTTTGTGAAATTCTTCTTCTGCCACTGGCCCGGATTTTGGGTCGTGACACGGCAAGCCGGAGATTTGGATTAACTTTGATTTGCATGGTTTATGTGTATTGTTGAGTATTCGATTGGTTTTGCGCACTTTCGATGTTTCGACCATGATTTCCTTGTATAATATCTCGCTCAAATGTCTGTGTCGTTTGGAATTGATACGCTTGATGCTAGAACGTCAAGTAGTAGATTTTAAACAGGTGAATATTTCTATGCTGTTGCGATTTGGCTATGATTCAAGAACTAATAATTACAAGTTATAGTTATTATGTGGCTGACATATTGGAATGAACACTAAATTTTTTGATAATACAAGAGGATTTTGCTACAATCCTAGAAATATAACGACTTATTATAGACTTGTATGACACAAACTTTTGTAATAAAATAATTATATTTATTATGTTTGAAATTAGTATTCTTGATGAGATACTTATATTTATTTATTTTTTAATTTTATTAAGAATTTGCACAAGGCAATGTATCAGATTTGATCAAATAGGATATGATTCTCAAGTTTTGCAGTTGACAATTCATTCGGACCATTCTCATGAACTTAATTTAGGTCTTCCTTAACTGAATCTGTGGCTACATGTTTTTCCCTTTTTTTTTTTGTTTTTTTTTTAAATGATGTGTAATTATTATTATTATATCGACTGAATCAAACGCAATTAAGATAGACCAGTTTTATGAGGATTGGATGAAATACAGCCTAGAAAGTACAATATGTAACCGTTGAACACCTTTAAATTTGCCTCTAAGAAGCACAATGTTTTCATGTTACTTTAGTTGAACGGTTTCTTTATCATTTTTTTTAAACCTGTGAAACTTGAACATTGCCAAACAAGATGAAGATGTTGGACTTGGAGTGAAAATTGCAAAGCTTGATTGTTTTTCGTGCAAAACAAGAATAAAAATGCAAACTCCGATATTCGTAATCAAGACAGACGAAAATAAAAACCATCGACTAAGTGGAAGTGACAAATATAACTCGGTCAGTTCTAAGCAATATCCATGCTCATTCTAATAGCACCGGAGCAAAGCAAGTGGCTCTTTCTTTAGCCCCTACTGGGGGCTTTTGTGCAGTAGTCAAACAAGTACAACCAAACAATATATGTTATATAATGTCTCTGCCAAATGCTAAATCCAATACCTCCAGTGCAACTCCCCAAGATATTTAGTTGGGTTGGATGGAATAATCTACGTACTATGTAAGCAACACTTTAAAAAAAATATTTGAATTTGGTTACGGTATTAAAATTAGAAGCCTTAAAGCTAGACAATATAGATAATTTAATTTCTGTGAAGTTCAAGACTAAGTATTCAAGGAGCGGCTTGTTGTTCAATAACCATTAGCCATTGGGAGGGCTTTTACTTTTTCATTTTTTTTTTCCGAGGGAAATGGAGAGTGCAATTGGATGTATTAAAAATCGATAAGGCGTCTATGTGGCCTACTAATCATCGACTTTCTAACGTCACAAGTTATGATAATACATTAGGCAGCTTTTTGTGAGGTTTTGAATTAATAAATATCATTATATATATCAAGTTTAACTAAACGACACATGCTATATGATGTCTCTCCCAAATACCAATTCCAATCCCCATTATTGGGTCGAAGTCGGAACATTTTTTTTTTGGATTAATTGTTAGATTAATATGGGGTGGGAATGAGCATAGAGATGTTAACGTGAGTCTAGTTTTATGGATTGGTCCACATTTTGAAGAAAAAAATGGTTTAGGTTCGGTTTTGGTCCATATTACATAAGTCTGGGCTTGTACGTCACATATAGTAGAGGCATAGGCCCACAGGCCAGCTCAATACAGTCTATATTTCTATCAGTTCATATTTAGTAATTTTATATATAATTTTAAATATTTTTATTTACATATTTTTAATATTATTTATTTATTTATTTATATTTATTTTTAATTTATTCAAAATTTAAAAAAATATGAATGAGTTTGAGATTTATATTTGATATTTTAAAGCATAAAATAACAACGAAATTAAGTTTATGTTATAGCCTATATTCAGCCTGCACAATCCACTTAAGCATGATCCACTTAAGTCCGTATAAACTATGAATTGGGCCTATGGGCCATACTGTGTCCCTTAATAAAAATATAAACTAGGCTGGCTTAGCTCGGCTCATATTATAGACAAGCTGGACCTAGAAACAGTACAAACCCATATGGATTTATCAAATATGGGTCGACCTGTCCCGACTCGACCTACTTTACATCTCTAAGGAGAAAGGTGAGATTCGATCCCCACACCTCATACTCCTCAGAGAGGAGATTTTCCACATCAGCTAACACTATGCTTGAACTGATAGCTAAGACCTTGAATTCTTTTGCCCAATTAATTTATGTTTTGTCTTGCTTCAAAAAAAATTATGGTTAGTTATTTTAATATCTCTAACTATTTAATTTATTTTATTCCTTAAAATAGCTTTTAACTTCGTATGCTCAAATTAGGTTCAAACTTTATAATATGGCAAGTAATGTTCTTGGATATTAATAGTTTTTAATACTGATATATTAGTCTATTGATTTGAATACAATGATATATTAGTCTATTGATTTAAATTAATAAATTACGATCTATATAAATTTTACATAAAATATAATTATAATTAATCAATAATAGAATGATAAGCATAGGACCTATAAGTAACCCATGTACAAGTAACATTACTCTAACATGGCTATTTCATTTTTTTTTTTAAATAAGCATTTTAAATCTCAACTAATCTTTCTTATCACATCTTTGGAAAAAAAAAATCATCACAGTATGGTCTACCTAATCCAATTTCTTATGGTATGTGAGCTGGTCTTTAACACCAACATCATTCGTGCCTACTGCCCTTTAGAACATATCTCAGTCAAAACCGGCCCCAGCAAAATCATTTTTTCTATAACTTTTCCTTTATTTCGTGTATTTAAATTTAAGGAAAAAACCTATAAGACAACGTGATGAGCTTATTTTTAAAACATGCTAATGCTGCACTAATTAGTATCACGATTTGGTATGTAATAAATTTGCAAAAAAAAATTGAAAAAAAAGAAGACAAATTTTTTAGAGGAAAACAAATCCATTAATTGTTGGAATTGTTATTTTGTTGGAATGACTGTTCTTGAGTTAAAAAAACTAACCAAACAATGGAATAAGAATTCTTTTAAGACACTTTATTCTATTCTTTTGCCCGTTATCTTAAACCAAACACTACCCAAGAGCTTTATATAAGCAATAAGCATGCCTTTGCTATCCTTTTTTTTTTTTTTTTTAAACAGTTACAAGACAAATATACGGAGAGTTGGTGATCAGTCAAGAGTTTTAATGATGTGTACATTAATACATTATGTTGATGGAGGTTTTATCAACAATAAATTTAGAAAAAATTTAGAGATGTGACTTGTGCTAATTGAGTTAATAATCGAAGCAAATAAAGAGAGAGTATTTTATAGTGGTTCAGCTTCGAAAAAGATGAGCCTACGTCCACTATTTTTCCACTATTTTATGGAGAATTACAAGCACTCAAGGTTACAATGTCTCATCTGGAAATTGGAAAAAACTGAAAAGTAATTGGAATACTCAAAACTTGATTCCTCTTCAGAACATTGAATCCCCTTTATATAGATAAAGGTAACCCTATATCCCTATGATCCTAATTGTATAAACGGGTAACTATACAATCAGATAATATAAATTAAGTAACAACATAATTGGATAACTACTCAAAACGGGTAACTGGTTGATCATAAATAGGAGACTTCTGTTTCCCTTTCCTTGTAGGTTTCCTATTTGACATAGCATATACTTGTTTCCTTTTTCTTTCGGAAGAGGTCGCCCACCACCTATACAGAGAAGGTCGCACATACTTATGCAAAAAAGACTATACGGAGAAGGTCGCATATAACCTGTGGAAGAGGTCGCACATAACCATCACGGAGGAGGTCGAACTTAACCCTTATGCGACCTTAGAATTTTAGACCGCACAACAATTGCCCCCCAGCTCCATATTAGGACGAAATGGAGCTTCCAATTACCGTGCGACCTTAAAAATATGATATCATGACCTAAACTTGAGGTCTGAAGAGTCGAAGAGCCGCCAGATTTCAAATCTCATCTCTCAAGATCACACGTATCTCTTTTCTGTCGGAACGGAACACGTGTAGCCTTTTCTGAGAAAGAGCAGAATTCGAGGAAGTCTAATGATATCAACCGTCACTCTTTTAAAACCAAATCTTTTCAAATTTTAAACAATTCTGACTTTTCGGAAAGAATCAAATCCCGCGCAATCTTCGGCCTTCAGATTTAAAATTCAAACTCCTTGATCTACGGCTGTGATTTAACGGTACCTGGATTATAAATATCAGAAACCAGCCTATTCATGTTTCATTTTACTGTTTCCATCTAAGAGAATATCGAAACTCCAAAGAAACCTAGCGCCGTTTCATCTTTCAGCTCGCACAAATCACAGCTTCTTCTCCGAGAAGTTCAAATCGTCTCAAATCTTCCGCTTCTGAAAAAAGGTCAGTTTATTTCTTCTCTTATTTCTTCTATTCTTGAAAGTTATTTCAATCTTTAGGAATAAATACTCATCCCACACTGAAGTGAAATGAGAATTTTTTTTTTTTTTACACTCCCCCTTTTTCAGTCCGTAGGGTAGACTTACTAGATAACAATCAGAAATGAACCTATGAAAAGAATTTCTAGGGTCTGATACCCTATTTTATTCCCAACGAACTGCTTGAATATTTACTGATGAACTGCTCGAACATTTTTACGAATCCGTAGACTATTTAGGAATGAGCTTGCTTGCTTAGTACAGTCTTAGGATGAATACCCAAAGTGCTAGCATAGTGAAAATCCTCGATGCCTGAATCCTTGCATATTTCTTTTCAGATGTCTAGTAGTGAGGAATTTAGGGAAAGAAATGCTTTTTCTGGAGAATCTAACTCGAGTGTTAGCTCCATTAATCTCGAAGATTATCTCGAGCCGGAACCCGAGATAGAAATAACAGGAGCCAGACAGAGTAGTCCTCGAATAGGCGATCTCCCCCAGGATCAGTAGCCCAGATATATAAGGGATGCCCCTGCATTTTCTTCTGGCTACCAATATGTAGAAGGGAATTGTTTATGTACCAATGTACGGACGAGTTGCACATCGAACAAACTCAGCAAAATTACGAGCAGCTATAAGATCGCCATACTCCTTCGTCTACCAATGGAATTTAACCGACCACACACTCCTCCACATGGACTCGCTTCCTTTTCTGAGGCAGTCCTCAAGTGTGGCGTGTATCTCCTACTCCATCCGTATATAAAATCAATCATTGATTACTATGGGATCGTCCCTTTTCAATCGACCCCTAATACCTATAGATATATGGTAGGTTTGTATATACTGTACTATAAACTAGGTTTATAAACCCCTTCACCTGAAGAATTTGCTTGGTTTCACCAAGTAAAATCAAATCCGTCAGATCTCGGCTTCTTCTATGCAAGCAAATGGTCGAATCAAGCAATAAAAACGATCTACGGGATTCGCAACAACATGGGAAAATGGAAAAATCCATTTTTCCATTTTGACTATGCAGCTAACGGCTTCTTTCAGAATCCCAGTAGGTAGTCTTCCAATTTATTGCCTTGTTTCTATATTTATTCTTATACTGACCGCATTCAAATGTCATCGCAGATAATAGGGATCGACCCGGACTCTCCAGGGAACAGCTCGCAAGAGTATATAAGATCAACGACCTTCCAATTGAGGAATTTAATTGGAAGATACTATGCACTTCGAATAACCTGCTCGCTTGCGGTCTGCTTCCGAAGGGTGCCGCGTTCCCAGACCCCCCAGTTCTCTCGTCCAGACCTTCGAGCTCGAAGAAGAAGCCAAGGAAGAGGACAGACTTAGGTGCCTCATCTTCAAGGATTAGAAAACGAAAGGCACCAGCCACACCTCCACGCTCAGAGCCTTCATCTCCAGAGACAGTGTCACCACCAGCTCCTCAACCAGCTCCATAAGAAGATGATAATTACACGCTCATTCTAATTATCTTTATACTATATTTCCTCGCTCACTAACATGTTCTGTACAGAGATGATCATTGGTAGCGGCCTGCGAGCACCACCTTCAACTCTCGGTTCATGGCAAAAACCAAGACACCCGAGAGTACCCCGCCATCAAAAGGGAAAGAGAAGATCGACTGCTCGAAGAAGAGAAAAGTTGCCTTCGAGGACTTCCCAGCAAGCTCGCCTCCTCCACAACCATCTTAGCCAGCGAGCACTCCTGGACCCCCCACCGAGGCTGCGACTTCTTCAGAACCGACCTTGGCAGATAAAGGTGATGAGCTCTTCGCACTCCTCAACCAATTACCAGAGAAGGCTGGTATGAGCACAGCTTTTATCGATCGCTTCACATCTGAAGAAGGTTGGGAGCGAATGAAGCGACGTTCTGCCAAGGTTACTTTCGGATCTGTGATGAGGATGCTGGCCAATGTAAGTTTTTCTATCTTCTCTTCGTGTATACTCTTTTGGTATTAACTTAGAGATTTATATATATATATATATATATATATATATTTTTTTTAGACTGCTGCTGCTGCTGTCCTGATGCACGATCCGGTTCTCGAATGCTTAGAGAAAGCTGAGAAAGTTGATGAGATAACACAAGCATTCAAGAACTCGGAAAAGGCTCGGGAGGAGGAGAGAACGGCCTTCAACTTGGAAAAGTAGCAAATGTTCGAGGACCTAGCCAAGGAGAGACTCGCCAAGGAGAATCTCGAGGAGAAAGTCAAAGAGCTCGAGAAGGTCATTTCTGAGCATCCGGAGCGTATGAGGGAAGCGACCACCGAGGCGGTTCACAAAGCTATCGAGGAGTTCAAGGCGACCGAGGTCAAAGAACTCGAAGATAAAGCTAGTGATATCGCCTCGTCGACTATCATCTTCAACATTTTCTGCGAGCATCCGGATTTTGACTTATCCATTCTTGGCGAGGATGTGGTCGAACTTGTGCAGAGCTGGAAAGAGGATACGACCAAGGCTGGGGATGACGGCGCGAGCCCTTCTACATGAATTTTATTTTCTTTTTCTTAGAACAATACGAGCTTTGTCCCCCTTCTTTTTTGTTTATGTATGGACGACTTTTAATAAATATCATTTTTCCTTATATGCTCTTGCAAAATAATGAAAAGAAACAATAGTAATTTTAACTAAGTTGTCGATCACAAGTGATCGATTAGTATGCTTTTAACGATTTAAATCCGACTAACTTAAAATGAGTTTTAAGCGTTAGGATAGGTTAGGTCGCTTAAGAAAACAGTTAATACGAGTGATGCAAACTCTAACTGTATTTCAAAAGTTCCATGTCAAAATAAAACATAGCAATATATCACTTTGAACAACGAACGTTTTGCTTAGTTACTTTTCTGTTCGAGGAGGGAAATTACGTAATACGACATGCTGAGGCATGAAGCGAGGAGAAAATCCTAGGATTTTAAGGAGATTCAGATACGTCGATGATCTGAGATTTAGACACTTTGATGATCTGAAACCCTGTCTCCTCTAAATAGACGTTTGCATAGTCCCTTAGGAAACCAATAGGAGATAACATTCTGATCCTACTGCCCCCCGAGTTTTATGGTGTTCAAAAACTGCCATAAAACTATAAAAAGATGAACGGAAACAAGTAGGAGAAAAATTCTGATCCTACTGCTCCCCGAGTTTCATGGTGTCCGAAAACTGCCATGAAGATGAATCAAACAAAGTTGAAGTAATAGCCGAAGAAATATTATTGATGAATGATGATCGACGAATGACAAACAACGAATGACGAACAACGAATGACGATCAACGAATGACGATCAACGAATGACGAAAACATGAAGATATTCATGAAAGTTAACTGATGAAATCGACGAAGCTATCCTACACTCCAGGCCTGCTCAATCTTTTGTCCACAAATTGGAGCTAACTTATATATCCTAGGTCGAATGATGACAATAACATTCTCAAAAGTTCCGAAGAACGAGGTCTTGTTGAAGGACAAGTGCCAATAAATCTTCGTTTGACTTTAGGGTTATAACATCGAGTAGTGAACTGTTGATATGATGTGATCTGAAGCTGAGACTGTTCGCGCCCTTCTTCTAAGAGATCGAGCTCTAATGACATGATATTCGGATTAATCCCGAAGATTAGATTTCAGAAAAGCGACCAATGAAGCTCGCAGTGATTCGGGCTTGCAACCCAAGTGGTGGCATGAAACTTTGTTCCAATCTCGTCTTGGAGGACATGTCGAAAAATAAATCCTCCAGATCTTCAATGGGTCCAGTTCTGATCGTCTATTTTTCGAGGATTGAAGTCTTCGCTAGTCGTATTGATTGACGCTTTAACTGATTGTTTAACTAACGTCGTCTGGCGACTCGACTGATGCTTTGTCTGCTGCCTCGACTGACGCTTTACTCGCTACCCCGACTGACGCTTTGACCGCTGCCTCGACTGATGCTTTGATCGCTTCCTCGACTGACGCTTTGCCTACTGCCTTGACTGACGCTTTGATCACTTCCTCGACTGACGCTTTCCCCGCTGCCTCGACTGACGCTTTGATCGCTTCCTCTGGCAAGTGGACCATCATTGTGCGGGATGTCGCATCCTTTGCTGCGAGTTTCAGTGAGTTGTTATAACAAGTCCTCACATCATATTGGTTTCCTCGCACCTCACCTACCCTGTGTTGGGTTGGAAACTTCATAGTGAGATAGTAGATCGAGGTGACGGCTCGAAGTTCCCTCAGTGTCGGTCTTCCCAGCACAGTATTGAAGGCAGATGGGCAATCTACCACCAAAAACTGGGTCATTATCGATGAAACCTTTGGAAAGGTCCCAACTCTGACCATCAGTTCAATCATGCCCATAGGCATCGGGCTGTCACCAGTGAAACCATAGAGTGGAGTGGCGGCAGGCTTCAGGTCGCTCTCATTCATCCCCATCTTTTTGAAGGCATCAAAGTACAGGATGTCCACAGTACTCCCGTTATCGACCAATACTCGCCACAACTGTGTACTTCCACAGTTAATTTTTATGACCAGCGTATCATTATGCGGATAATGGACTTCCCTTGCATCTTACTCTGTGAAGGTAATATCCATTTTCGGTACTCGTAGAAGCTTGCGTGGTCGCTGATCAAGATGCATGACGTTGGTTAACGACTGTTGTCGAGCTTCTCACGCATATCTATCCTGTGCTCGCTTGGAATCTCCTCCAATGTGCGGTCCTCCGAAAATTGTTCGCACTTCGCGCTGAATTTTTGGAGGTCGCTGTTGGTTCTCTTCTCGCCTTTCGTCATTCTGCTTGGTGTACTGTCGCAGTCGCCCCTCTTTAATCAGCCTTTCAATTTCATCCTTCAAGGCAAAGCAATTATTAGTATCATGCCCAATATCATTGTGATATCGGCAAAACTTGTTGGGGTCGCGCTTTGCCCTGTCTCGCTTCATCGGTCCCG